>JAJOZX010003040.1:0-397500 GCA_023014485.1 Bathynomus jamesi
CTTTCCACCCTCTTTCCACCCTCTTTCCACCCTCTTTCCACCCTCTTTCCACCCTCTTTCCACCCTCTTTCCACCCTCTTTCCACCCTCTTTCCACCCTCTTTCCACCCCTGAATCCTCTGCTATTCACCATCATTCAGAGACCCATGACCACCCATGCCCCCAGGACTCCTTTGCGATTTTGTCATCTGCTTCTAATTCGCTTGATCTTAAAATTTTAGAATCCCTTTTTATCAAGAAATTAAATCCAGAACTAAACGATAGCCTTTCCTCAATAAAATTATATACTTCCTAACCAACCAACACCTTTTTAACGCAACTAATGCACTAACATAAGTTGTTTTTTCTTTCCTTTCTCTCCACTTGTCATTTGTAACTTTTACCATCCAGGTCAGTCCTTTTTAAATTTTTAACTTTTTAAATTTTTAACTTTTTAAATTTTAAAATTTTTGAAATTTTAGCTTTTTGTTTTATTTTTACTTTCTTTTATTTTGTCTTATATTCCAGATAGTTTTTTTTTAACTTTTTTCACTTTTTTGAATTAGATTTTATTATTGTACAATATATTTGACATTTGTATTTACTTTAGTTATGATTGTTTTTTAGATGCTTCTATTTAGTCACTGAAGATGGCCCTTGAGTGGACTGAAATGTTTGGCCAATAAATGTTGAGAGTCGTATCTCTTGTTTTCATATTCCTATTGAGGATAAGGTTCCTGAAGAACACTTCTATCGTAACTCTATATATATATGGGCTACATCATAGCCAATAAATACTACTCACTAGAGGTATCTGTCAGGCTTTTCTCTGTACACACATCCATACAGTCATGGGAATAAAGCGCGCGCACACACACTGTATCATATATATAATAATATATATATATATACACAGGGTGTCCAAGAATTATCTGTACAATTTTTGGCTGTTATTAAAAGTCAACCATGAAGTGTAGAAATTCCAGTGTTGTCCCATTTTACAGAGAATCTCATTAAGTTTTTTCTGATACCAAGTTTTGACAAGTTTTTTTAGAAATTCCAGTGTGTCCGAAAATTATCTGTACAATTTCATCTTTTAATAAAATTCTTGATAACACACGTAAAATTCTTAAACAAGATTATTTAGAATCTGTATTTTCAAAAGTTTCTTTTATTAAAGTAACATTGTTACAAACATTCGATATGTGCACCATCAGTGATTCGCAAAACATCCAATTGATAATCCAAATGTTGCCATGTACGCTGCAGCATATCCACATCAATTCGCTCAATAGCAGCTGTGATTCTTGCTTTTAAATCATCAATGTCTGTCACCTGCGTATTGTACACAAGATCTTTGATGAATCCCCAAAGAAAGAAATCACAGGGTGTGATGTCGGGAGATCTAGCCAGCCAATGAATTGCGCCTCCATGGCCAATCCACCTGTTTGGGAATGTCTCATTCAGGGACTTACGGACGATCAAGGCCCAATGTGGCAGTGCGCCATCTTGCTGAAAAATGATGCGTGGATGCAGTGCTTCCAATTGTGGATAGACAAAGTGTTGCAACATGTCCAGGTAGGTATTGGAGGTCACTGTTGATTCACCGAAGAAAAATGGTCTAATCACGCGATCATGTAACAGGCCACACCACACATTAACTTTAGGACTGTCTCTGATGTGCTCTTCTATGCAATGTGGATTTTGTGACCCCCATATGCGCACATTTTGTTTGTTTACCTTGCCTGAAACATGAAAAGTTGCCTCTTCCGAAAACATGATTCTTGCCAAGAATGCATTGTCCTGGTCGACTCTGTCAAGCAGAGTCATTGCAAATTCCTTACGGGAGACCTTATCATCTTGTGTAATCTGTTGCAAGATTTGCAACTTGTAAGGATGCAACTTCAAACGTTTACGCAAGACATCATGCACTGTCGAACGAGGTATCTGTAACTCTCGTGATGCAATTCTTGTTGACTTGCGTGGACTGCGAACAAAAGCCTCTCGAATGCGATCGACATTTTCAAAAGATGTTCGAGGCCACCCTGCTCCTTTCTTATGCTCTACACTTCCAGTTTCCTTAAACCTTTTATACCAAGCTCGTATGGTTACTCTTGATGGAGGGTTTCTGTTGTAATTAGTTCTAAACCTTCGTTGAACTTGTGTATCTGATTTTGTTTCGATAAACCATTCAACACACTGTGCTTTCTCCTGTGGATTCATTAAGGATGAGGGATGTGTATGAATATCTGAAAAAGAAAAAACTTGTCAAAACTTATCAGAAAAAACTTAACGAGTTTCTCTGTAAAATGGGACAACACTGGAATTTCTACACTTCATGGTTGACTTTTAATAACAGCCAAAAATTGTACAGATAATTCTCGGACACCCTGTATATATGAAAATTATTTCATAAAAGTAACACGTGAAAAATATTTATGATGAATAAAACCACAAAGGAAAGGAAACACAGAGTGGTGCTCAAGCGCTTTTGTCTAATGACATCCTCAGTGTTCCTGAGGATGTCATTAGATGAAATTGCTTGAGCACCACTCTGTGTTTCCTTTCCTTCGTGGTTTTATTCATCACATACACACATACATACATACATACTTTTAACAGTAAGTTATACTTGTCAGAGATATCTGCTGGTCCCCCAATCTTCCATGTATATGTCACACTTGCATGTAACAAGCATCACAGGCCATAGCTGAGGTTAGGAGAACAGTAAATGAAAACAGGTTGGTTTATATTAACACTTGAAATGAACTTATTTATAACTGAACTAGAGAATAAAAACTAACAAAAGTTTGATACTCATTATACCATATGTCCCACAAAAAAGTACACCCAACTTTAGATTTTACTAACTCCTCCAAAAATTGAGATATTTTGGATCTGTTTGTTTGATTTAATATAGCAAATTATTCTTTGTTAATGTTCAAAATTTATTCATGTTTAAACGATTTAGTGTTTAAGCATCTGCTTTTAACTGAAGGGTACAACAAAATGGATTGCGCAAAATTGGTTAATGAAAAAATAATGTGTGTGCTATCGATGTAATGAAAAGACAAATACATAATAATAGATACTTTAACTTAATTTTAATAAGATACAAAGCAGATTTTTCTTTATTCCTTATTGCAAAAGTTATGCTTAGTGTCATTTTCTTTCAACATGACCGCCATTCCTATCGATACAAATCTGGAGTCGAGCTCTCATCTTCCCCATCACTCTTTTGATAAGATCTGGATTGTCTTTTAAAAAGTTGATTTCAGCTGTGATGCGAGTCCTCAAATCATCTAAATTGATAGGTTGTGATGCAAATACTCTATTTTTCAAATGACCCCATAAAAAGTAATCACATGGGGTCAAGTCAGGGCTGAATGCTGAATGTTCTTGTCTGTTCTTGCCGTCTTCGGATGGCCTGAATGTCCTTTGTTCAAATTGAGGTCCGTTCCTTCTTCTTTGTATTTCCGAACATTCTTCAAAATTGTATGTTTAGTTGGAGAAGCTCTATCGGGAAATTGCAGTTCGAAGGTATTCTGAACTTGTTTTAAGCTTTTAGTTTGCAGATAAGTTGTGACCATGAGAATGCGCTGCCTTCGTGTAAACTGAATGATAAGGGTTTCAAAGTTATTTATAAATTTAGTAATTCAGATTCTTCATTTATATGTATGACTCGTATCTTAGATACAAAAGTTCGAATTATTTAAAAAAAATATTTGCAATATCCTTCGACGTAAAAAGTAGCACATTGGTTAAAGCAAGAGGAGCTATCTGGCTGGGAGAAATGATCATTTGGCGCAACCCATTTTGCTGTACCCTTCAGTTAAAAGCAGATGCTTAAACACTAAATCGTCTAAACATGAATAAATTTTGAACGTTAACAAAGAATAATTTGCTATATTAAATCAAACAAACAGATCCAAAATATCTCAATTTTTGGAGGAGTTAGTACAATCTAAAGTTGGGTGTACTTTTTTGTGGGACATATGGTATAGCAAATGTATAAATTCAAATCATCCCACAGTACTATGGTTAAGAGTTGAGACTGTTCTCTTTATATGAATTTAAACTATAAAACATGGCCTTTAAAATGGTGCAATCAGATCTTTTATATTCATAAAAGAAAATAATTTTTACATGCCATGAATTTCTTAATTTTTTTCAATAGATTGCGCATTGCAATATGTATTAACATTTCCTCGTATAATTTTTCCCGTGCCTCATATATGTAATATTTCTTTTTAAATTTAAAAAATACAATGTTTCAGCATTCAAATGATACCAGTTTCAATTCCCCTTTATTAGTTTTCCGTGGAATGACTCACCTCATACACATTTTTATTCATAAAAACATTCCTCCAATTTACTACTATAGTAAGGTCCTAAATTTATTATGAATTCCCTCAATAAAGTAGAAGCTTTTCATCGTTAGTTGAGTCTGTAGTGTTGCAATTTATTTTAAAGTGTACACTATTAACTGTTGGTCACTATCTCCCAAGTTTTCTTGCATCTCAAGCTCAGTGATAAGTTCCTTACAGTTAGATAAAACTAAATCTGGTGTAGTATGACCCAGACACAGGGTCTATTACTGGGTTTCTATTACTATTACTGTTATTTTGAGTCCTTCTATTAATTACTATTACTTTATTTTTCATCTATTACTATTACTTGGTTATCTATTACAATTACTATTACTTTTGTATGTGGGGTACTTCACTCATTTGAAAAGGATCTTTATATCTATTTAAATGCAATTAGAAGCAGTGTATTAACAAATATTTGTTTCGACCAAATCATTACAATTCAGAGATTGTACGTCTTCATCAATTTTACTTTATTGAAGGAAAAATTTGCCACAATATTAGTTCACAATTTCACATGTTTATTTTAGTTTAGAGTAGATTTAGTTCATTTTTCAGTTCTTTGTTCACTCAATATGTCCAGTGCCACTGTAATAGAAAAGTAATATACTATTATCTATTACTTTGCCTTCTATTACCGTACTATTACAATTACAGCCAAAAAATTATGATCTATTACTATTGAAAAATCCTGTAATAGTCTATTATAGTCTATTTCTGTTACCTATTACTATTACCCCATGTCTGGTATGACCCCAAGTTTGTTTATTTATGAACTGTAAGAGGAAATTGCCCTAAAAAAAACACTAGAAAAATTCTGCTCTCACCTCCAGAGTCATCTTTATTTACTTTTGGATCATTCCATATCAAATTGCTTACCCATAATTGTGACATCTCCAATTTTAACCAAACTTTTGCGGATAGGAAATATCTGAGAGAAATCCTTATACTCAAATTGTGGGTCATTGTGACCTCTAGTTTCTGAGATAGAGGTCACCAAAGTTCAGTGTGACCTTAACTTGACCTTTGAGTTAAAATATTATACAACTTTTTTCAAATTAGCATAAAAAGTTGATTTTGGGCATATTTGGGTAAATGTTTACTATAACACCACCACCTCCAATTTTTTTGCAAAATACATTTTTTAGTAGTTTTTGGTGTGTTCTGTTCAGATCTGCTATTCATTTGTTGTGGAAATGACCCAATTAAAAGTTACGAGACATTGAAGTTTACTAAGTAAATATAGGGAATTTTGGGCATAAGCATGGGTCATTTCCACAACAAATAAATAGCAATCAGAACAAAACACCAAAAACTACTGAAAAATGTATTTTGCAAAAAACCCAACCTAACCTTACCTAACCTAACATGAATATGTTATTACATTATCATTTGTATAATTTAGGTCTTGGGGGGTATGGGGGCTCTGCCCCCATAAAGATCTCGCATAACAAATTGATTGATATTGATCGGTATTTTAGTCGGAAATTCAAAAATAAAAAATATAAAACCCTATACCGATCAATTTGTGATGCGTGATCTTTACAGGGGCTCCACCCCCGAGACCTAAATTATACAAATGATAATGTAATAACATATGTAATAACATTCATAAAATGTAATATTACATTAGGCTTTACATTCACTTTACCTAGCCACGTATCCTTGAACCGGGATATGGAGAATCTGCATGTGTGTACATGCTTATTTCTTTTGTTAGTCTTTTTTGATGTACACCGGAATATATGCTGGTCCTCTCTGTACGTACACTGTTTATCACACAATGGACACTTCCTTGTTGATGGTAAAACGTTATGCACAATGAAAATATCTATAGCAGCTTTATCGTTATTATAAATGCATGCTATCAGTTCTTCAAAATTGTAATTACAGCCTTCACATGCCATATCTAAATTTATTTAAAGGAAAATGGCGTCAATCACTAGACTAGATGAAAACCAAAACAAATGAATGTCATTATTATAAACGCACATTTGACGTGACATCATGTCAAATCAATATTGTTAATTAAAATTTCAGAAGCAAATATCTTAGTAAATACGAATTTCCCCAAATAAAGACATACACCATTTTTCTTAGTAAATTATGATGTACTACTGGAAATAAGTAAATTATGATGTACTACTGGAAATATTTAATTTTACTTAGGGTGCAGGTGGTATTATAGTAAACATTAACCCATATTTGAAACCTCTTAAATGGATTTCACTTTTTTATTCAATGAAATAAAAAAAAAAAAATTTATATTTGACTTAACCAACATCAAGTGATAGGAACATCAATGTTTTCCAAAATTTTATATAATATTCCTTACCCATTTTATCCTCTAGCTTATAATTATTAAGGTGGCCATTCTAATATAAAAGGAATTATGGCTATTTGCTTGAGTGTAATTATGGCCAAAAAAAAAATATACAGGGTGTTCATAAAAGATCTGAATGATTTCAATCTTTATTAATGTGATAACCCAATAACATACAAAGAAACAAGTTTGTCCATGTGACTCCGCACAGCTAAAAGTTTTACATACATGATTAATAAACAACATGCGTGCCATTGGTCACCCGTACAACATCCAATTGATATTTAATTTCTCGCCAGATGCGTTCAAGCATGCCAGCATCGACCATCGCTATTGCATCCCTGATCCTCATTCATAATTTATGGATGTTCACAACCTTGGTCTCGTACAAAAAAAAACTTTATTAGTTGCTCAATCGCTTACGCGTGTTTCATGCTTTATATCTTATTTAGTATGAAAAATATTAACGAATCAAATCATTCAGATCTTTTATGAATGCCCTGTACCACATTTAAGTATAGTGTACATTAACTATTTATAAAGGTAAACATCAAGTAATGCATTAGCCTCTATCTTGTAATTTAACTTTTTTATTATTATTTTTCAGGAGTGATTAGCTTAGTAAAGAACACACCATATCTCCTGTTATTATTATTATTATTATCAATTATTATTATTATTATTATTATTATCATCATTATTATTATTATTATAGGATATACAGTATGCTGTGTTTCAGACATGGGGCTGAAGCCAGTTTTGGTTTTGGCTTCAGCTTCCTGAAGCTGGCTTTTGTATGCTTTGGTTTCAGCTTCCTGAAGCTGGCTTTTGTATGCTTTGGCTTCAGCTTTGAGAATTTGAATTCCACTTGAGGAAAAGGTGGAGGCCTTTTCTTCATGAGTGTAACTCACTTCCATATTAGCCATTGCATGTTATTCTACCTGCAACAAAAAAAAAAGGGTCCCAAAACCAAGATGTCAATTTGAACCAGGGATGGGAAACTGAAAAATTTTTAAGTTCAGTTTTCATTTTCACTTTGCAAAAATATCGGTGCTACTGTAGTATGCGGTCTACCTTTTAATTATAGCTTCTTATCTTGTTTACTAATTGTTTGTTTACATCCCATTGTCAATCGCCCTTGACGATTGGTTAGGTTTAGTCATGATATTTTCGTTAGTTTTAACGAAAATATCATGACTAAACCTAACCAATCATCAGTAGACCGCATACTACAGTAGCACCAAAATATCTATTTCAGTTTTGATTTAAGTTTTTAATTTTTTTTTATGAAAGTTTATTTTTTGATTCAAGTTTTATATTTTTTGTTTCGATTCAATTTAAATTTCGATTTCAGTTTTTTTTTTTTTTTTTTTTTTTTTTAAGAATTTCTTTGTACTATTTATATTATTTTTTGGGGGTACCCTATTGACAAATTCAGATTTAATTTTATATTTGTATTCAATTTCTGTTTTTCAATGAGAATTTGCTTTAGTAACTATCTTTACTTTTGTATGATTAAACATGTAAGCATCTATAGCCAACTGAATCAGCACAAAACACTCATCTTTTTTTTTTTTACTTATTTGCCTCATTTCTTTCACATAGTTTTATTTAAAAAAAATTTCAATTCAAAATGTTTTATTAATTTGTATATTTTTAAAATTTTAAAGCGTACGACACGTATAAAATATATAAATAATAGATTAGAGTAACATTGCAAAGGATTAACATTTGAATTGAAATTTGGTCATTCCTGCAGATTATCTCACTCACTTATATGTAGATATAGATAGTATAGCTATTATTGAACTGAAAAATTTAATGGTCAGAAAAAACTGAAGGCATCCACTTAGATCAATGAAAGGAGCACAGTCATTATTGAAAAGTATTTTGATATGGGATAAAAATTTTTCCCCCTAATTCTTTTTCTTGCATTTTTAAAACCATTGTCTCTAGTACTTTCAGCCGTGTTATTTTCTACATCAAATTAAAGGATAAATGGATATTTTAAATCCATACAAATGTTGTCGCAAAAAAAGGAAAATAATTCATGTTATTTATATTTTTTGCGATCAAAATGCTCCTCAAAACTGAAACGCAAACTGTTATTTCTAATCTATTCGAATTCAGATTTCAGTTGTCAGAATTTTTTTCAGTTTGAGTTTTCTTAATTTCAGTTCATAAAATAATATTGGTTTTATCAGTTTATCGATTCCAGTTTGATTCAGTTTCCCATCCGTGATTTGAACATTTATTTAGTTCTAATGTATTGCTTTTGTAAATTTAATTTAAAATAAATTTTCCTATTACACTATACAGTGTAATAGCTATACACAGGGAGGCACAAAAGTTGCACACCATAGGATTTTTCAGCATTGACTATTTTTTTTCCTTTTATGAAGGGGATAGCTGCAAAATTAACAATAGATGAGAGGGTGAGCTTGGTTTTAATGTATGGAATACCAGATAGCTACTACAATTGAATGAATAGCTAAAGAATTTAAATTCTGTGGCAATTAATCAATTTGTAGTACCTGGTATTCCATACATTAAAACCAAATTCACCCTCTTGTCTATTGTTAATTTCACAGCCATCCCCTCCCTAAAAGAAAAAACAGTATACAGTCACCTCTCACCATTTTTGTTCTGCAGAGACCCCACAAAGTATGAAATTCATAAACCACAATACAAAGGTTCAATGGGAAAGGTGTGGGTGGGTTATGTTCCAAATGTATTTGTCTATAGCTATGTATGCACATTTTCATCTAATAAATTTGCTGACATTTTAGTGCACAGACTATCTACAAAATTACTTTGGTTATGAGGGTAAATAGCATTAAAAAATCGTTTTCTACCAATACTGTATTAGAGAAAATGTACCACCAGAGGGTTTATGAAGGGTGACGCAAGTACTGTATTAAGAGCACCAAATTGGAAATATGTTAAGTGATCAGGGACAGTACAGGACTTATTTCCAGTTGTGGCTGTAAAGTTTTGGTAGTTCTGATATATTCATCTTATTTTTGTTGAGGGATATACCCATGTCTGCTATAGTGTTTAACTACTGAACAGTACTGGGAAAGAAATAATGAAAATAGTATTTTAGATCCAGACATTGTACATAATTTCAGTAATGATGGAAGGGGTGTGTGTGTGTGGGCCCTAAGGTGCTTAGAAGTCCATAAATGGCCAGTTGAGTGAGGTTAGTTGCCATTTTGCACTTCTGCAGCCACACAAGCAAAATTTCATCTATTCATGCTAATCTATGGATACATGAAATGATTCCAAGGTCTTTTGTGTATTCAGGAGTACACCTCATCATCATCACTGCTGAATACCTGAAAGGCCTTGGAATAATTTTTTCTTTTCCCTTGTGGGTTTGCATCATATATATATATATATAACTAGTGATGTAGCGGATGTCATTTTTTTCACATCCGCGGATGAGGATGTTTGATTTCAAATCCATCCGTGGATGTCTACATTTTCGTTATTTTTTAGGATATATTCGAGATTTGTTGTGTTTAACGTATATAATAAGTTATTATATAGAGAGAGCTGTAGCTATAATGTAGTATAATTGATTAATTGTACAATAATTGCTGTACTTTTCTCTGAACATATAAAATAATATCAAGCATCTAACTAATATAGAAATCAATCAGTGAATTCGTCTGCAAATAAATTGTTATATTTTGTTGAGTTTCAGCCACAATTAGAAACCATAATTGTGTTACCAGGATGCGGGATGTGAACCCAACTCAAATGCACCCCACCGACCTCTTTCCCCAACCTCCACCCTTATAGAAAGAGATCTTTAATTAGCTTGATAACTATTTATATTAAGTTTAAAGTTTTATTAGGCATATTTATAAATGAGTAATTAAAATAAAGTAAACTAAGATGTTCATTGTTTAATGTTCAAACTTAATTATAGGAAGGTTATGCTTAAGGAACATTAATTTTTCTGCCTTTTCTGCTGCCAGTCTGTTTCTCTTTTCATCATATATTAATCCAGCACTGCTAAATAATCTCTCGCTTGGTACGTTTGTTGGAGGACAGGCTAAATGTTTCCTTGCAAGTTTACTCAAGTATGGATAGATATTCTGCGTATTTTTCCACCAACTAATAGGATTGTCACATGCAGCCAGGCGTTTTTCTTGGTGATAGCTCTCGATCATTTTTACTACATCTTTTGACATCGCGTAGGTCTCATCATTGCTGCTTGACTCAAGAAACTGAGAGAGAGATTCTGTGATAGATTTGCTTGTTGAAGGTGTTGGTTCTGTCACTGAAACTTTTATTCTTTTGGTGGGTGGCGAAGCGACAGATTCAAGAGATTGAAGCTCTTCAACTGCTTTGCCAAGTGATGATTTAACTCGTTCTAATGTACTAGGTGAAAATAACAGCTTTGTAACATGGATCTAAGTAGGTTGCAAGAGAGTAACTTCATACAAGAACAGCCTCTCGTCTTGTCGCTTGCATCACTTTTGCGCACAATGAACTAGTTCTATTAATATAGTAGAATTTGATAATTTCCGCTTATTAATGACGTTTTATCTCAACGGTCCACATCCGCATGACATCCGCAGTCCAAAGTGCGGATGCGGATGCGGATGTGACCTACATCACTAATATATACTGGAAAGCATACTTAAGACCAGGGTTGTCACCAAAGTGGGTATCTCACTTTTGCCCACCCAGGTTTAAAGAAAAAAAAATTAAAACCTAGTACAGTTATCCCTTGACTTACACAATAGATGCATTCCTGAAGATGTGTGTATAACTCAAAATTGCATAACTCAAAAAGATTTTCCCTATAGAAATAATGTTATAAGTGGAGGTTGCATTCCTGAACATTCACCAAACATTACTTTTCTTTATGAAATTAATGATTATTTCTACTTTCTATATGTATTATAATAGAAAAACATTTAATAGAGAACATTTGCGTGATAAACAAATAAAAGCATTGAAAATTAAAGAAATCTTACCACGCATGGTGCTTTATCTTGCTTGAGGTGGCTGGTTGGTGGAGGGAGGGAAGTGGAGTTATTGGGAAGTAGGGTCATCTATGTCAGATGACTGAGATCTGGATGGTGAAGGTGGCAATGATGGGGATGCTGGTGGTATGATTGTGATGGTGATTGCATTGGTGCCAGATGAGGTTTGGCTGGCTCTGCAGCTGAAGTTGACAGTTCTGAATCATCATCAGTTGAAGGCTTTTGATATCTTTTCAGGAATTTGCCCAAGGAGAGCTGAGTTGCACTTTTCATCTTCTCTCTATAGAGCTGCTCATAGCAAGCCAAGACATTCTACAACTCCCTTGCTACCTTGGAACTTCTCTCATGGTTGGGGTTATTCTCATTGAAAATGGCTGTGGTATTGTCTGCGAGCTTAAAAGCCTCATCCAAGACCTTAGTCAAGAGGGTTCTGATGGGCTCAACATCAGCACTCAACTCCTCTTCCTTTTTATTGCTCCAGTTGTAGTAGATCTTCATTGCTCAGCTCCTCCCTGTGCGAGTCAAGCAACTCCTCCACATTTTCCTTGTCAACCTTGAAGCCAACATGCTGGGCCATGTTGATGATGGTGCACCTTGCATTGCTGACATCATTGCTCACAGCAAAATCCCTGAAGTTATTTATGACCTCAGGCCAGATCTTTTGCCAAACTCCATTCATGCTGTACTGCATGACTTCTGTCCATTCAAAGTTTGAAAATAATGTATAAAAATGTTCCACAGATGAATGTGCAGCACCTTACAATGGTGAAACAAAGTCTGAGTGGGCTATCACCAAGCTTCAGCAGCTGCACAGACTTGCTATGCACATTGCGTTGGTGGTTATGGTAACTTGAGAAAATGCGTGTAAGTTGAGGCAATCTTTGTGGTTCACTATTCAATATTAAATTGTGGTACTGTGAATTTACATAAGTTACATAAGTTGAGGGATAACTGTACTTTAATTCAGCCTTAGCTAAAAGGGTCACAAATGGTCAACTGCCAATAAGCAGAATCCACAAAGCACAAACCCATGAATGGTGAGGGGTGACTGTACTTGTCACCCCTCACAAGCCCTCTGGTGGTATATTTTCTCTAATACACAGTATCATTAGAAAACCATTTTCTAATGCTATTTACCCTCATAATCGAAGTGATTTTGTAGATAATTTGTGCACTAAAATTTGTCAGCAAATTTATTAATAGATGAAAATTTGCATATAGCCAAATACATTTGGAACTCATTTAGTTTATTTAAAAACCTATCTTTAAAAGATTTGAATATTAATTTAAGCCATGTTAAAATAAATTATTAAAGTTTTTATTGCCCCCTAAAATTATTATTCATATTTTAGGGGGATGTCTCGGTAGTTCCCAGGCACATAACCCCCTTTTCCCATTGAACCTTTGTATCGCAGTTTGCAGATTTCGTGCTTCATGGGGTCTCCATGGAACAAAATACGCACAAACAGTGAGGGTGACTGTATCATGTTACGTATCTAGTACTGTAATCACTGATTTTAAATATGATATAAGCCTCTAAGGCTAGGTTATATCTATGTACAAGTACAGTATATTTCATTCCTTTCCTCTGTGGTACTATAATAAAGCTATATTTGGCTTATCATTTAAGTCATCCTTATTTTAAATGTGTGCATAAAAACATCAGAAGTTGGAAAATTTGATCTAAACATGTCAAGTACTGGAATAAAAGGAAGTAATTCATCAGATCCTCCAAACCACATATTAAATAGTCACTTATTATCTTCAGAGTTGCCAGAATCTCGGGTAAGAAGTAATTTTTACTATTATAAAAGTTGTATAGATTAAACTAGTATGGTACACAAGCCAATATTGTACAGTACTATACTGTAGATTATTCACACTATTATCCTCAGTGCTGTAATGGTTAGAATTACTGACTATCAGACATGGGGCTGAAGCTGGCCTCAACTTCAGTTTCCTGAAGCTCACTTTTGTAGGCTTTGGCTTCAGCTTTGAGACTTGGTTATTTGTATAATTTGAGGGGTTTTATTTTTTAACTATTTTAATAGTTTTTATTATTAGTAATACTAATAACCAAAAATAGTTAAGCTATACTAATTTAGAATAGGTTAACTATTGAACTCTACTTCCAGTCCCAGTTCTATAAGATTCAGCTTTGGTTTTGGCTTCCTGACTTTCTAAATGGCCAGCTTTGGCTTCAGTTTCATGATTTTCTAAAGGGTAATTCTATGAGAAATAGACAAATGAAGTACACGGTCACCTCTTCAAAATTCATGAAACTTGGTGTGAGGGTTGGTTTAGGTCCAAATTACAAATTTCTGAATTTTTTTGAAAATTGGTCAAGTTGGTCAAATTTTATGGCTTGACCAAATTTTGGTCAAATGAAAAAACCAATAATTTTCAAACGTAAATATCTCAGCTCCTAATTGTGGTAGTGTAGTAAGTCTTAAACGATAAAATATGTAAAATTAACTAGTTTCTAACAGGGCTGTGGAGTCGGTAGACCAAGCCTCCGACTCCTAGAATTTTAGAAGGGCCGACTCTGACTCCGACTTCTGCCTCTAAATAATAATATAAAATATACTTTGATTATTAACCAGAATGGCATTTCATCACTACCAAGTGAATCATCAGGCTACTTTTTAAGCTCAATTTCTCTAAATTTAAGTCTTAATGGTTGTAGCTATGCCATTATGGCGTTTTTATTAGGAAAAAAAAATTATTAAACCAAAAACATTACTTACAGTCTACATTAATGAAAGTAAAAATCTACTATTGTATAACATTGATATGCATATATATATATATATATATATATATATATATATATATTATATTATATATATATTATATATATATATATATATATATACACGGTGAACCAAAAGTAGGTGGACAGTAGGTTGAATACGGTTTGTGTTATATTATATTATAACTATGGTGTTTGTGTTTTATTATATTAAATATTATAACTAAATTTATTTAAATTTTATTTTGTATTATAGTATACAAAAAAATTAAATATGTATTCTCAAAATAAACGTTATAATTTACTGTCCACCTACATTTGGTTCACCCTATATATATATATATATAATATATATATATATATATATATATATATATAATATATATATATGTAATTTATTGCTAAGATCAAAGTGAAAACTTAAATAGCTGCATGACAAAAAAAAAAATATATATAATTCCATTACACAAATAAATATAGCTAATCAAAACATGTTGGTACATGTTTACAACCAAAACGCATTGAGCCATTGTAAATTAAAAGCTATTAAGGTTTTAATAAGTATACAAAGCCTAATATATGATACTCAAAAATCAAAACCATTTTATAAGGGGCTTTTGAAAATAAAAATTTAGAATTAGCTTACACAGAATGTATTCAAATATAAATTTCTGAAAAGAAAATCAACAGTAATTAGTGATATGCAGGAAAAGCTCCTAGAAAGATCATGATGTAGGGGAATCATCATAAAATAACTATAATGCAAGATAGGAGGTTAAAGCTCCTATTAGGAGCTTTAATCTGAACCAATATAAAGTACATCATAAAAAAAAGGAGTCGGAGTCGGTCCATTTTTACCGACTCTGACTCCTCTAGCAATGAATTTACTTCCGACTCCCCGACTCCCCGACTCCCCGACTCCCCGACTCCCCGACTCCCCGACTCCCCGACTCCACAGCCCTGGTTTCTAAATATGTATCATTTTTTTAGGATAACAAAAATAAAATTGATTTTTTGGAAAAAATGTAATTTTTTTTTTTTTTTTTGCGATTTGACAGCGAAGATATAATTTTTCGAAAAAAAGACCAGGAATAAAAAATGATTATTTGATGTATGTACACCATAATAAGTAATAAAAAGTCAGCTTATCGACGATTATTATGAAAAAAAAAATGACTAAAAAAAAAATCCTCCAAATTTTAACAATTTTTTGCTTTCTTTCCAGATTTTCAGTATATACCTAATTTTCTAGTATAAATTTACCTAACCCTTAAAATGCCTCAAAACAAAATTTTGTTGCAATCCTATGAAAAAACACTCGAAGAATTTTCTGTAACATCAAAAAAGTAAACTCTGCCATGGCAGCTACAAGCTATGGAATTTTGGAAGAAAATCAATTACTATGCAGCAATTGCTATGTCACAATTAAAAAGAAGCCAATTGTATTAGAACATGTTCAACGTTCATCCAGAGAGCCGGAACCTGCGCCAATACCTGAGCCAGACATACTTAATGAATCTATGGAGCGAAGCAGTAGCGATTCCACGAATCCACCACCATTGGAAGAATTTGTCATTCAAGACAGGCAATTCAATAAAGATTTGCTCAGCGACAATATTTTACCTTTATTTGATGAAAGCCCTATTAAAACAGGTAATAAAACAGGACATTTGTTTCTTAATGCCAAATTCGTAGTTTTCTGTTTTTAAATATTAGCATCAGCACTTGAATACATATATACAAAATATTTGATATTTGATTATTTCACGCAACCTAAATTTATGAATTTGTTTTACAGCTGGATTGAAGCCGGGACAAAAACAGATAAAGGCTTCTACGAAGTTGTAGATGTAGAGCTTTCTTTGGAAAAACGTCTGAGTGAACCTATTACTTCTATCAAAGGTACTCAACAATTACATCGCTTCGTCCCAATTTCCAAGAATTCTTGAAGGTTTATCCACTCTCTCAGAGTGCACAGTCAGTCGAAATAAGAGAGCTCATTAGAGTTTCTGCTTCAGTTCAAGAACATAATACAGGCATCCCCCGTTATACGATTGGGATGCATCCCTAAAAACCCCATCGTATATCGAACTGAAGGCCTTATGGGAAAAATAGGGATACATTCCCAAACATTCTGGAAGAGCCCCAAAATTTGCAGATTCCACTATTATTTTGCTATATATTTTACTGTTATGTACAAAAAGTGTCTGAAAGTAAGAAATTGTAAGATTCGTTATCCTCTTGGCAGATAACGACGACACATTCTCGCCAGCTGCCAGGATCTCGTCGGAATTCTTGATCACTGTCGACACAGTGGACTGAGCCAGTGCAAGAATCTTCGCTATCGAATTAGCCCCTTGTCCATTCTTGTGATGCTTGACAATGTCAAGCTTAACCTCCAAGCTCAAACTCTTGCGAGGCTTCTTAGCAATACCCGAAGCACCAGCACTTGGCCTTTTCTGAGACATGCTTTCAAGTTGGAGATCGTTAACGCGAAATAAGGCAATCGTAAATCGAAAGATGGGGTACTTTTTTAAAATTGTTAACGCGGGAAATCGTAAACCGAACGATCGTATAACGGGGGATGCCTGTACTGTCTCTCAACGAAATTGAAACAGGCTCTTTTGTGGGTTGTATGTATGAAAATAAACTATGGCTCGGATTAGTCCAGTCCTTTGTGAATATGATGATTTTCTGCTAAAATTTCTCCATCCTTGGGCATATGTCCCTCATACGTTTTTCCTGCACAAGATGATGTTTGTCACGTTCCAACAGAAAATATATTTGGGAGTATTGAAGCAAGTTTACGAGGAGGAACAAGAATACAATACATTTTTCCGCTTCAAGAATTAAATAACTTTTCAAAGAAGATAAAATAAATTCTATCGAATGTATACTATTTAAGATTGTCTATATAATATTTCTAAAATTTTTATCTAAGACTTGTGTATCTACTTAATAGTTATAAAAATCTTTTCAAATTCTTTTTTCTTATATTATTAGTGTCTAAAATTTGGATTCACTGGATGAGAATACTGTCTCTTAATTCATTCTCAAAGACTTGTGTACGTGTAGTATTAGGAAGAGTATTTTATACTTTGATAAGCGCTTTATAAATTAAACATTATTATTGTCAATATATTCTGTCCTAAATATAAGAGGTTATGTATGTACATTGTACATATATTTTAAAAGATTTTTTCTCCTTTGGTTTATCTACATGTATTTTTTATATGAATTGAAAATTGTCTTTTTTTGGACCAACAAGTCTGTAATAAATCTTCGTTGTCTGAAAAAAAATTTATTACTTAATTTCAAACTCAGTTTTGAGCCTTATAATAAACTATAAGCTGACTTTTTATTACTTATTAGCGTACATACATCAAATAAAATTTTTTATTCTTGGTTTTTTTCGAAAAATGATATCTTCGCTGCCAAATTGCAAAAAAAAAAAAAAAAAAGATTTTTCCAAAAATCATAATTTTATTTTTGTTACCCTAAACAAATGATACGTATTTAGAGACTACAGTTAATTTTACATATTTTATCATTTAAGACTTATTATGCTACCACAATTAGCAGCTGAGATATTTATGTTTGAAAATTGTTGGTTTTTTCATTTGACCAAAATTTGGTCAAGCCATAAAATTTGACCAACTTGACCAATTTTCAAAAAAATTCAGATTTTTGTAATTTGGACCAAAACCAACCCTCTCACCAAATTTCATGAATTTTGGAGATGGATGGAGTGTACATTTGGCACTTTCATTTGTCTATTTGTCCTGGAATTACCCTAAAGGCTTCATCTTCAAAGCTGAATGCCTGGCTTCAGTCCCATGTCTGCTGACTATGAATCTACTGGTCCTGGGTTCAATTCCTAGCAATGGCAGGTAGTACTTGGTTCACCTAGATGTTCATCCTTGCATACAAAAAAATTGGTAGCTTAGTGGTTAAGATGCTGGGTTGCTGATCAGGAGGTAATGAGATTGTCTGTGTGAAGACTTTGTAATTTCTGACCACCTGCAGTGAGTTGTGGTTCAGATTCCATATTAAGCTATAATTCTAAAGCAGGGCAACAAGCTTGACCTTTGTCAGAATGAACAATTTGGGTGGAAGCAAAACAAAGGTTACTATTTATTTTATTTACTATAAGTTACATAACCAGCATAGATGCACCTTTAGATGACTATGAATGATGAGTCAGGATTAACCTATGGTCAACCCCTTTGCAACATCCCACCTCATTTGGGCGATTTGATGGATGAAAGAGTTGCCTACCCTCATCCTGCCCTCATAGCCTGTGCTTGCTTTGCATTTAGTAATCTTATATTAGGCTGGATAGACTAAACAAAAGTAACACACAGACAGTTAAATTAGATAAATGATGGTGAAATATTTTAGATAACCTACTTGCCTCATGCAAGTATTTACAGCAGTTGTCCTGCAAAGTGAAGATGTCAGTCTTAAAAAATGGCAGTTGTGAATGTGCATTTTAATTTAAAATACACCATAGCCATGCATTTCATTATCAGAAGCCCTCCTGCATATAAAGTAAGATGAACTGTGCTTAAACTGTGTTGTTGTAAGTGGTAGTTACTGTATTTTCTTTCCTCAAAATTTGGTTACTACTATACAGTACAGTAGCTACTAGTATTGGGTGGTTCTTCAGTGAACAAAATTTTAGTAGCTGAATAAGTGTTTAGGTGCCTTAGTTTACTCAGTAAAATAATCTTCATGTATTGTAGAAGGTAGCTATTCATTTTCTCAAAAGAGCCAGAAACTTGGCATGTAATTAGATATAGAGGGCCTAATGTTAGGAATTTATGAAATTCATCTAAATGTACAAGTCATTTAGTGAAGCCAAATTTTAAGAAAGTAAATCATCTAATCTATAGGCTACCTAACTAAGATTTAGTAGACTCCATTGCTAGTTATGAAAGAATATTTTTTGGTCTAATACTTATTTCTTCCTCCATGTTTACATGCTCTCTCCTGGTTAATGGCTCCAAGCCTTCCTCAAAAAGAGTTAGTATGAGGTTGATAAATAATGTCAAGTTTTTTATAGAATATATAGGCCTGTTTATGAAAATATTTGTTTGTGGCTCCACCAGGGTTGCCAATAGTTAAATTACATAATGTAATTAACTGTTTTAATTTTACAAAATATTTAACATTAATAGACTGATGGCTGGAGTCTGTTTAAATAGCTACAGACTATTGGATGCAAAAGTAAAATGATGTGCTGAAGAAATGTTAAAATTTTGAAGTATATTACTGTTGATCTAGGTAATGTTCAGAAAGATAAATTTGATATTGCAGAGGCAACAGAAATCTGGAAAATCATGGAAAAACAGCTACTAGAAGAGCAGATTTCTAAAGAGAAATTGAAAAAAATGCAGCTAGCATTATTATGCAGTATTCTGTATCATATTTGCAAAGGAAAATGGCTCAGTAATGAAGTAGATCATTTAGATGGAGTGGGCAAGTGAGAATTACCCCTCAACTATACTATAATGAAGAGCCACCCTTCCCAAAATACATACTTACTAAATACTGCCACATCAAGTGGTCTATTTGCATGGTGAAAATCATTAAACTCGCCAAATGGTCAAAAGTAAGAAACAAACTGGGAACAGAGAAAGTTGCCAAACTTCTTATTTATTTGAAAGTGTTAATGACAAAAAGCACTTGATAGAAATGGATGATTAGATGTGCACTCTATTCTGTATCTACTATATGTAGTTGCCTTCATGAATAAAATATAATATATTTCTATAACTAAACAAAAAACTTAGTAGACCTAACTTAGCCTCAAGTAACCTAACCTAATCTGTCACATGGGTCATTCTCTGTCAGATCAACCAAAAAAAATTGAAATTAACACCCTCATCTCTATATTTTGCTGAAATTTGGTTTATAGGGAGTTTGTGAGCCCTGAATCCATTTCTGAAATTATAAGGTCAATCCGACCAACAGTTCAAGAGATATGACCTCAGGCAATTTGAGGTCACTCGCGAGGTTACTAACATTTGGCGAGCCATAACTTGGGTAATAATTGTCATAATATATAAAAGTATATATATTTAGAATCAGAAAACGACAAGGAATCCAAATATGCAAGTTTAGAACTCTAGGTTGAAAAATAAAAAAGTTACACTGTAACCAAAATTTGAGGTCATGATTTGACCTCTGGGGTATCAAATGAGAATTTTTCTTTAAATGTAAAAAATGAAGGCATAGGCATTGGCTATTAGAATCAGCAAAAAAAAGTTTGTTTATGTTAGTATTTTTCATGTAACTAACATATAAGTGAACACCATATTCATAAGTTGTGCGTCAATTCTACCTATTTTTTCACACTTAAGCTCATAATTTGACCTATAGAAATTAAAATTACATTTTTTATAGATATAAAAAACAAAGTCAGAGTTCTTGACTAATAGAAACAATCATAAAAAGTTTGTTTATGTTGGTACTTTTCATGTAACTAACTTATAAGTGAACACCATATTTATAAATTGCTTGTCATTTCAAGGAATTTTTATATCTTAGCTATCAATTTGACCTCAAGCTCCAAGAATTTAATAAAAATTGTATTTCACTGCTAATCTACACTGGCAATAATAGTTATAATAGTGAAAGGGGAAGACTAAGCTCACATGTAGCCTAAACAAACCTGTTGAAACATGTTGCTACTTGTCTAAGTGCAGAATCAACACAGATAGTTGCAAAATTCCTTGTCTACAGGTTAGTACAGTCAGCCAGCACTGTGGGTGGCTGGTGGGTATGGTGTTTAATGAGCCTCAGAGACTCTCAAGGCCTAAAATATTAAGTGTGCATAGCTATATATTTTCTAAAAAATATATATTACTAATTGTAAATCCTATATCTTTACAGATCAAAATACAATGGTTCGGCACTTGAAATACTGCCAGGACCCTATTCAAAACACAAGAAACGCATAACAATCAATCTTAGAAAAGTGACTGATGTACTTGTTGAAAAATGTGCTGGAAGAGTGAAAAAAGACTCATTGTTGTGTGTGAACTGCTGGACACTGATAATGAAAAACCCACTATACTTAGTACCACTGAAAACAACGAGTCTGAGCAGGATTCAAATGAATCATCTACTATCAGTGGCTTGAGTAACATCTCTTCAATTCAAGATCTGGACAATGACAGTGATTGCTTGATAAAGGAAAATCCTTCAACTTCAGTTGAACCAGTTCTAGCATTTCTGGACCAAACACCAGTTAAAAAAAGTAAGTAATAAATTAATATAATAACTTATACTTTACTACAAGGTCTGTTTGATCTACTATATAGCCAATTATATAGCATTTAAGGTACTATAATTAATATTTAATTACTAATATTCAGGTGTGTGAAACCTTTTTTTCTGTTCTTTTCAGAAGGGCTGTCATTAAGCCAGAAAAAGCGCAAGGCTCGTGGTAAGCTATCATCTGCTCAGAAACACCTGAAGGAGAGGCTAGAACTCAGTTATGGTGTTCAAATTACCGAGGAGGTAAGTGATACTTCAAAACCTGAAACTAAATCTGAAAAACATCTAGACAAATTAATGAATGAATTGAAACAGTCATTCCTGGAGAGCAAATGTCACCATCACAAACTACAAATATTGACACTCTCACCATACACAATTGAAAAAACAGCTAGTTTCTTTCAAACTACATGGTGAAAAGAAGCCGTTCACTTAAATCAGAACATGGAATCCTTCCGAAGATTCCACTAATGAGCAAAGGAAAAGTGATATCTGAAGAACACAAAGATATAGTTAGAAGATTCTATGAGTCAGAAGAGGTTAGTCGTATGTGTCCTGGCCAAAAGGATTGCGTGAAAGTTATCAGTGCTGAAGGTGCAATGAAGGTGCAAAAACGATTGGTCCTCAGGAATTTAAGAGAGATGTTTGAACTATATAAAAATGATGAAAGAATCCCAAAATAGGATTTTCCACATTTGCAAAATTACGGCCATCATATTGTGTGCTTGCTGGTAGTGGTGGGACTCATTCTGTCTGTGTCTGCACATACCATCAAAATCCAAAATTGCAGCTGGCTGCATTGGGAGAAAGAGGTCTTTCATACAAGGATCTTATGGATTACAGTGTCTGCAGTACAGAAAGAGAGACTTGCATGATGCAACTTTGCAATGATTGCCCCAGGGTTGTGGAGTCGGAGAGTCGTGGAGTCGTGGAGTCGCACGCTTCAGGGCGGAGTCGGAGTCGGTAAAAAACTTCCGACTCCAATTTCTGTCCTGTGTCACCCTTAATTTCTAAATCCTAAATACTAACATTTAGGTTATTTAGTTTTTTTGGTCAATAAACCTTATTCATTGATAGCCCCTAGATTAAGTTTTTTTAATATTTTTTTTTTACATTTTCAGAATATACAATTAATATTTATTTAAATATAAAATATAAAATACAAAATTTCACACTTAGTGTGGTGGTGATGAAATGTCTTATTATTATGATAATTATAGAGTGAAACACTAGAGGAGTCGGAGTCGTATATTTAAAATGTGAGGAGTCGGAGTCGGATTTTTAGATTTTTTACAATGTGTGGAGTCGGAGTCGGAGTCGAATTTTTGACAATGTGTGGAGTCGGAGTCGGAGTCAAATTTTTGACAATGTGTGGAGTCGGAGTCGGAAAATTTTGGACCGACTCCACAACCCTGGATTGCCCAAGAGAAGGGGTGTCCTGGATTTTCTTGAGTTACTTGACTGTGTGAAATCAGCTCCAAATGAAATATCTTACAAGCAATGGGTGACTGTTGACCGTTGTACAATGGTTGATAAGGTGGAGCCACTTCATGAATACTTATCATCCCTAAGCATGAAAATATCCCGCATGGTTCGTCATCACTTTGTTGCTCAGCAACAATCACAGTACTTCAAGCAGTTGAAAGAAACACTACCACCTCAGAGCGAGGTAGTTATAGTAGGTGATTTCTCTGAGAATTATTCTTTCATTGTCCAGGATGCTGCACAAGGGTTTCACTGGGACAATTCACAGTGTACAGTTCACCCTTTTGTCATCTATTATAGATCATCTGCAGACCAGGAACTTAGCCATTTTAGTGTCTGTTTCTTATCTGCATCACTAAAACACAACCTATAATGTTTACTCATTCATATTGAAGCTTATGACATATGTTAATTCAGATGCCCACAATTGAAGAAGGTGCACTATTCTCAGATGGATGTGCTGGCCAATATAAGAACAGATACAACTTCACAAATCTCTGTTACCATGAAGAGGATTTTGGTCTGTCTTGTGAATGGCACTTCTTTGCTACATCCCATGGCAAAAATGCATGTGATGGGATTGGAGGAACAGTGAAAAGAGCTACTGCTCGTGCCAGTTTGCAGAGAACTACAGAGAGGCAAATTCTTACACCAGAACACATGTTTCAGTTTTGTGAAGAAAACTTGAGCAAGAAGATAAATTTTTTCTTTGTAACTACAGCTGATTTGAAAGATGCAGAAGAATGGTTGGAACATCGATTCAAGGATAGTAGGGCTATTCCTGGAACTCAAAATATCATAGATTTGTTCCCCTAAACAAGGAAGAACTGATGGTGTATCCCATTTCAAGTGGCATTGGAGAAAAGAAAAGAATAAGGAAAAGTCATTTTACTAATGAACCTGCAATGCTTGGTAACCTAAAATGTGTCAAACCAGGAGTATGTTGGCTGCATTATGACATGCAAGTTTGGTATGGAATTGTGGAGGAATATGTGAAGAGTTTGATGATTTCACTGTGAACTTTCTACATCCCTCTGGGTCATCAGGATCAAGTGCATATTATTATCCATCAAACAAGGATTCATGTGCAGTGCCAGGACATCATATATTAACTGTAATGAGTTGTCCTACCCTAAGAGGAGGCAGCAGAATTCAATACATTTTTCCACAAAAAGAAATTGATGAGAGCATCGAGCATGCAAAAATTGTATTAGGCTAGCACATGAATCCTCTAAGTAGGTCTTCCCCTTTCACTATTATAACTATTATTGCCAGTGTAGATTAGCAGTGAAATACAATTTTACATTTTTTGCCTTTGTTTTTATATCTATAAAAAAATGTAATTTTAATTTCTATAGGTCAAATTATGAGCTTAAGTGTGATAAAATAGGTAGAATTGACACACAACTTATGAATATGGTGTTCACTTATATGTTAGTTACATGAAAAATACTAACATAAACAAACTTTTTTTTGCTGATTCTAATAGCCAATGCCTATGCCATCATTTTTTACATTTAAAAAAAAAATTCTCATTTGATACCCCAGAGGTCAAACCGTGACCTCAAATTTTGGTTACAGTGTAACTTTTTTATTTTTCAACCTAGAGTTCTAGAACTTGCATATTTGGATTCCTTGTCATTTTCTGATTCTAAATATATATACTTTTATATAATTGTGACCATTATTACCCAAGTTATGGGTCGCCAAATGTTAGTGACCTCGCAAGTGACCTCAAATTTCCCGAGGTCATATCTCTTGAACCGTTGGTTGGATTGACCTTATAATTTCAGAAATGGATTCAGGGCCCACAAACTCCCTATAAACCAAATTTCAGCAAAATCTGAGAGATGAGGGTGTTAGGCACTGGTTGATCTGACAGAGAATGACCCACATGTGAACCTTGACCTCAGGCATTAAACATGAAAAAAATAATAGGGTCAGAGTTTGAAAAGGCTTTGATCAAAATGTCCCCATCTAGAATAATAATATTAATAGTGCAAGAAAATTAAGGTGTTACAGCTAGTTAAAATTTTTTTTTTTTAATTATTTGAATTAAAAATAATTTTTTATTTATTTTTTAAATAAAACATTTGGCAACCCTGAGTTCCACTTTATACAGTTAACCTTAATAAACTTTGCTTCCACCTGAATTGTTCATTCTGACAAAGGTCAAGTTTGTCACCTTAGACCTACAGTTTAACACTGAATCTGAACCACACCCTACCAGCAGCCCAGCATCTTAACCACTAGGCTACCCAGGGCACCCATTTATCTACCAACAAAATTTTTTTTACATTATTGTGTGGAAGGATGAACAGCTGGATTTGCCGCATACTGCCTGCTGTCACTGGGTCTTGATCCCAGGGCAGATGGATTTGTAGTCAGTGACGCTAATCACTATTGTTATTTTTAGTTTTGATTTTGCTAGCGTAAATATCTGTATTAATTGAGAGTATACACTTAACATCTGCCTACGAATATTTATTTCCATCAACCCTTTACTGCCAGAATTTTTTGTAGGGTTAAGTTATGAATGCGCGTATTTGAAACGGTACCATTTCATCCTTTTTGGCAGTAAATGGTTAACTATATACAGTAATCAAAATTCATGCCTTATAGTCATAATTTTAAATTGCTTTTCTCCCACTAAAGATATCTCTGCGAGTACTTTCACCACCAAAGGGTGCCATGGGCCAGTTTTATTGGCATCGTCTACAGTTGAGCAGAGCAAAATTAAAAGCATCCTCGAGAACTTCAGCCTTACTCTCAGGATTTGCGATGGTTAGACATCATTAAGTTCATTTAATAAACCACATATTTTTCAAAAATTCCCTAATTAAGCCTCTACAGTATTTTAGGCTAGGTCTCTAAATGTATGACTGTGGGCCTATAGAAACATAGTAGCTAAATGGTAGTGAACATTGTGAAGTTAAATTAATTTGTGGATAAACTTAAGAATGCATCCTCTCCTCATGGAGAAATAGGATTGTGAAGGTGTTCTACGTTGTTTCGCATGTAGCAAAAGGATATTTAGGTACCGTACTCATTGCTCTGTAAGTAATACCATAGTTGGAGTTAGTTTTCAACTGACTTTATGGAATGAACAGTTTTATACAGTCTACAGTACGGTACTTTATCCATTCATACAATGAGGTATGCAGGTATAGAAAACTATTAATCCACAGAGGTAGCTATCGAATTTTGGACTATTAATGCGTAGGCTTCAAAATTAAAGGAAGCTACAGTTTAAAGTTTCAAGCACAACAAATGTGTCCTATTAGGAATGCTGGAATATATGATAATTTGAAAGGAGTAGGCCCCAAAGTTCAGTAGATACAGTACAGTATGGCAACATGCTTGAAGATAAAAGTTAGGCTAGTGTGAAAAGGCTCCTTGAATTTGTAGGAAATAGGATAGTTATGCCCGTCACAATGAAAGAAAAAGGAATGATTAATAAGAAGTATTGGGTGAAAGCCAGTTGAAGAGCATTTGATGCAGAAGAGGGGGACAGAGTTAGTGTCTGAAGTTTTTGTTTGTTAGCATGACTTTAAATACTCGCATGTTCAGCAACATTAGGAGTAGGACATACATTAAAGAAGTAACCTACAGCTTGAAATAGAATCTGAACCACAACCTGATTGAGGGAGACTGGAGGTCACGGAGACTGATGAGTCTTTGTTTGGATGCGAGTCCTCCATCTTCTTTACTGTCATGGGTACTGTAATGTAATAGTAAGGTAGACAGAGTCTGTACATGATTGAAGAACTGTAAAGTTTGATTTCAGTGAGAATTACCACAAAATAAATTTAGAGCATCATGTGGCAGGTTATAAGGATGTGGAAGCGAGATTTGGCAGAGCTCTTGATATGAAATTAAATTAATTCAGTTTTAATATTCCCTCAAGGTTGCAATGGTCGAGATAGATCTAAACCCTAATTCTTCAAAGCCTGTTTCTGATGTTGTTATTACTCTATTTGGTGTGTGCACAGTTTTGCTCATAGCCGTTCATCTGTTAGCTCTGATGATTTCTACTTGTATTCTTCCTCATATGGGTTCATCTATGCATTTTGATGGTGGGAATGGACAAATAACATCTCAGGCTATGAAATCTCCTCATGACACAATGCATAGGTAATTGAATGACTTTATTTCATTAAATTTGAATTAAAATATTAAATATTTTTAATTTTTATTGTTTATAGTATTGGAGTATTTTCAGTTCAGGGCTGGGTACCAGTACCAGATACCAGAAAATACCACAAATTTTTATATCAGTACCAGTACCACTTTTAATTGCTTGGTAATACCACTTTGAAAGGTGGTATTTTACTGGCAGCAAATTCTCCCATAGGGTCTAGCAAGCCTTTCTAGAATTTGTGTAAATGCCACTGTGTTAAGTTTAAGTAGATTTTTTTTTTCTTGTTATTGAAAAGGCAGCTAGTCATTGGTTAAAAAAAAAAAGTGAAAAAAGGATTTGTTGTGGGTCATATGCCATTTAAGCAAGATTCCTTTTAAGTGACCTCTTTTGTGGCCTGCACTACATACGACGTGAACCTTGTGTGAAAAATGACAAGGATGATAGACTCAGTGGGTTATAACTCAACCTAGTCTTTATGAAGCCTTTTGTTAATGTATTTTTTTCAGGGCTAGTAAGTTATTGTATAATAAGCTTAAAAGTTTCTCTTGCAATGCAATTTTTTTGTTTTTGTTTTTTGTGCTCTTGTTTCAGGCAGCAGCAGCTTATACAAAGGATCATAGAACTGAAATTAATAGGTATTAAAAAGCACCTTGCTATAGGATAAGTTATTTATGCTGCAAAATAAGTACTGTCCATGGGTACAAAAAAGTTTACAATGTACTTGTATTTACCAGTAACCACTTTCAGTTGCTGGTGTTACCAATACTACTTCCATTGCTGGTACCCATCCCTGATTTTCATACTGGCATTTCAGGAAGCTCACACCTCATTCATCATTTAGTTATAGTTGAATGGAAGAACATTTTGAATGAACCAAACTGTATTCGTGAAGTTTGTTTTTTAAATATTAAACTCTTTGTTCGCATTAAAAGACTTAAGAATATAAATTTTCTTTTCAGATATATTGAGATTGCTTGGATATTCTCTACAGTACTCGGCATAATTCTATTCCTTGTAGAAATTGGCTTGTTATGCTGGATTCAGTTTCATGATAGGCTGGTTACTCAACTCCTCTCCACACTCCTCCTCGTTCTAATTGTCTTTGTGTTCTTGTTTTTTGCATTTCAGTTTTATATCAAACTTGTCAAACACACATATAAAAATCTTAAACAGGATTTAGATGAGTTAGAGGAACAGCTGGAGATGTTCCAGGAGCAGCAATCGTGTGTGCAAACTGTTTAAATAGTTTTCATCTTTGTCAACTATATTTTTATTTATATGATTTGTAAAAAGAATATTTTAAGAGAATTATATAGATTTTGTTCATTTCATGTAAGACTTCCTCATAATGGGAAAACAGTTCTGATTTTGGAGTTTATATAAACTCATCAGTGTATAATTGTTGGAGAATGTAGGATTCCCTGCAATTTTTCATCATATTCTGTCTCTCTGTCTCTCGCTGTCTCTCTAATATATATATATATTATATATATATATATATATATATATATATATATATATATATATATATATATATATATATATGCACTGTGTATATATATATATATATATATATATATATATATATATGATGAATAAAACCACGAAGGAAAGGAAACACAGAATGGTGCTCAAGCGCTTTTGTCTAATGACATCCTCAGGAACACTGAAGTACATAAAGAGTTACAGCCTATATATAGGTTACAGAAAAAAAAAAATATATATATATATACACACACACAATAAACAGAAATAAAATTAAAGGATTGTAGGAGGGGCATACAAATTTGTAAGGAAAAACTCGCTTTTTAGCACAAGATCAAATGAATTGTTTCCAACCAATGTTATAAAAAAAAAAAAAAATACAAATTTATAATGGAAATCTGCCTGGGTTTTAGCACTCTGCCCTTCTTGTATATAAAAATAAATTGAAAAATAAAAGTTTACCAAAGATTTAGCATTCTACCCTTCTTATCTAAATCTGTTCTGAAGGAATTCAAAACAACAGGATCAAGTTGAAAAAGACCTTTGCTTATGTTGAAATTATTTGTAAGTTGGATAATGGCAGACTCAAGAATATTTCTATTAACAATGTTGCTAGAGTGAAATAAAACTGAAGCATTATTCCAATTAATACAGTGGGATAACTCTATACAAGAAGGGCAGAGTGCTAAAACCCAGGCAGATTTCCATTATAAATTTGTATTTTTTTTTTTTTTACATTGGTTGGAAACAATTCATTTGATCTTGTGCTAAAAATTTTTAACATTGGTTTGAAAAAATTCATTTGATCTTGTGCTAAAAATCAATAGTTTTTCCTTACAAATTTGTATGCCCCTCCCACAATCCTTTAATTTTTAATTTTATTTGTTTATTGTGTATATATATATATGTATATATAATTTTTTTTTCTGTAACCTATATATAGGCTGTAACTCTTTATGTACTTCAGTGTTCCTGAGGATGTCATTAGACAAAAGCGCTTGAGCACCATTCTGTGTTTCCTTTCCTTCATGGTTTTATTCATCATAAATATTTTTCATGTGTTACTTTGGTGAAATAATTTTCATATATATATATATATGCTGCAACTCAGAATAGTCCCCTGAGAAACTTTTAGTTGCACACAGACTCTGCATGGAACAAGGAACTCTTCTGGGATAATTAAGTCCACTGTCATCTGAATAAGTAATGGCAAATACTGAAGTTTTTCCTTTTCATGATGGAAGCCCAATGTGAGCAATGGGTCACTAGCAAAGAGGCCCCAAAATATATCTCTCTTCACTAGCCATCTACTAAGCAAATATGCTAAACAGATAGGACCTAGCTTTGGACACGGTCTAGTGTTTAAAGCTTACCCAAGGCAGCTACATTCAAAACCTCAATACACACAAGAAATGTTTGGATTTTCGCTAAAAATACAATAGTTGCCCTTTTTCTTTGATGTATTTGATCTAATATAAATGCAGCGAGTTTCTTGTGTATATTGAGGTTCTGAATGTAGCTGTCTTGGGTAAGCTTCTAACTCAAGACCCTGTCCCAAAGCTGGGTCCTATCTGCTTAGCATATTTGCTTAGTAGATGGCTGGTAAGGGAAGCTATATTTTGGGGCCTCTTTGCCAGTGACCCATTACTGACATTGGGCTTCCATCATGAAAAGGAAAAACTTCAGTATTTGCCATTACTTATTGAGACTACAGTGGACTTAATTATCCCAGAAGAGTTCCTTGTTCCATGCATGATCTGTGTAACATATATATAACAATAACAATAATAGTAGCTTACCACAAATGGTTTCCCAAGAGACTAGTAGAAACTATAATTAATTGGGCTTTAAATTTTAATTAACCCCACAACTAGGGACATAATCACAGCCTGTAAAGACATTTTATACTTTACTTTGCCTTACACATGAATTTGTTTCTATGTAAGAAACAAACTTCTGAAATTACTTAGAATTCTATCCTCAACTACATATCAGTTATTCTTGCTCCAACCAGATCAGTTCTTCTTTTATTTAAGTCTAACGATACTGTACCTACACTCCTCAGATCCCCCATAGTTTATCAGTATAACTGGTATAAGTGGTTATAAGTACCTTGTGGCTTTCAATAGTGATGGGACGATACCAAAATTTTTAACGATTCCGATACCACTAAAAAGTCTCGAATCCGATACGATTCTCGATTCCAATTCCGATTCTCAATATTTTTAAATATAATTCTATACTTGTTTTTCTGGAAATTGTCATATTTTACTCTGGTAAGATTAACTATTTACATTATGAGTATGGTAATATAAATTATAAATTATAATAGATTGGTTTAAAAATAAAAATCAACTGTAAGTTGTAACAATTCATTTTAATCTTCTTGATTACACATCATGGATATACATGTTTTAATGTATAGCTACAATACAATAAAAATAAAATTTGTTATCCTCTTTCATTTAAATTTTAAAGTTTACATTGCAAAACTGGTTCAATTAAAAGTTTAAGAATCTGAAATCATGGTACAATTCTCTCGATTCCGATTCCGATTCCTGAAAAATGCTCGATTCTTCCGATTCTCGATTCCGATTCCGATTAATCATCCCATCACTAGCTTTCAATGTCTCAGAAACTCAGTTCCTCCATCTGTCTACTCGTTACAATCATCCACACAACTCTCCCTTTACCTTCAACAACACACAACACAAATCCTTCCTCTTCTCTTAACATTCTCAACAAGTCCTTAAAGATCACGTATACTCTTTCCAAAACTGCTTCTAAGAGGTTAGGTGTGCTGCACTGCCTCTGCAGCTTCTTCAACCTCACTCGGTTGCTCTCTCTGTACAGGGGTCTTGTCTACTCTTGTATGGAGTATGCTTCTCATGTATGGGGTGGCTCAACCCACACAGCCGTACTTGACCAGGTGGAATCAAAGGCTTTTTCTCTCATCAATTCCCCACCTTTTACTGACTGTCTTCAATCTCTCTGTCTGTCTCTCTCTCTCTGTCTCTCTCTCTGTCTGTCTCTGTCTGTCTCTCTCTGTCTGTCTCTCTCTCTCTCTCTCTGTCTGTCTGTCTCTGTCTGTCTCTCTCTGTCTGTCTCTCTCTCTCTCTCTCTGTCTGTCTGTCTTCTCTGTCTGTCTGTTCTCTCTCTCTGTCTGTCTGTCTCTCTCTGTCTGTCTGTCTCTCTCTGTCTGTCTGTCTGTCTCTCTCTGTCTGTCTGTCTCTCTCTCTCTGTCTGTCTGTCTCTCTCTGTCTGTCTGTCTCTCTCTGTCTGTCTGTCTCTCTCTGTCTGTGTCTCTCTCTCTGTCTGTCTCTTTCTCTCTCTCTCTGTCTCTGTCTGTCTCTTTCTCTGTCTCTGTCTCTCTGTCTCTCTCTCTTTAATATCACTATTGTAATGGACACTGCTCTTCTGAACACTCTAACTGCATGCCTTCTTCTTTAAGGAGAGCATACAGGCACCAGACTTTTGACACTTTCTCATTCCTTTTCTGTCCAACTCTCTAGCACAGTGGTTCTTAACCTTTTTACTACCATGCCCCCTCTAGGAATTGGTCCTTCCCTCCACGCCCCCCTTGCATCAAAATAACATTCTCCCAGATTTTAAAGAAAAATGAAAAAAAGTGTTTTTAATCTCTTTATTGAGTATGAATTAGTGAGATACTTGACACTGCTTCTTAGCTACTAGATCTTGAATGCGTGGTTGAATGCCAGAGAGTGCACAGCGTAAGTCCCCTTCAACATTCAGCCTGTTTCTGTACTTGGTCTTGACAGCAACGAGCGTGGAAAATGCAGCTTCACAAAGATACGTGGATCCGAACATAGTTAGAATCCGAAGAGCCTGATGTGAGATCAGAGGGTAAACAGGAAGGTACTTGACCCAGAACGTCTCAAGATCCAGTTCTTTGAAGTCTTCCTTAGCTGTGGAGTTGAACTTCAACTCAAGAAACTCCTCTTGCACTTCATCCGAAACATCAGCTACTTCACATTGAAATGGGTTCCTGATGAATTTCCAGGCTTCACGCTTCTCATCTATATCTGGGAAGTATCTGATGAATTCTGTTTTCAAGTTGGTTAGATGAGTGATTATTTGTTTCTTAACCTCAGAACTAAGGTTACCCTGAATGAGAGCAGAATCCAAGTTACTAAAACTGGCTGTATTTCCCTGCTGAATTCGACACTTCCAGAGGTCGAGTTTGGCCATGAAGGTTCGAATGGTGTTGTGGTGCGTGATGATGTTGATGTTTTTCCCTTGTAGTTTAAGGTTGAGAGCATTCAACGCTTCGAAGATGTCCACCAGGTAAGCTAGAGATAGCTGAAAACCTTCAGACTGGAACTTGTCATGGAGATCTGCCTTCTGCTGCGAATCTAGAAATATTGCTACTTCTTCTCGTAGTTCATAAAGCCGTCCAAGCATGTTCCCCTTTGATAGCCATCATACGTTCGTGTGAAAAAGCAAGGCTTCATGTTCAGATTCCATATCCTTACACAGCAGTTTGAAGAGACGACTGTTTAAGGCTCCAGCTTTGATAAAGTTGACTACCTTGATAGCCACGTTCAGGACATCCCTCATTTCAGCAGGTAAAGTTCTGGATGCTAAGGCTTCACGATGAAGTATGCAGTGTGTACCTACAACAGATTGATTTTTTTCTTTCACCCTTGTAATGAATCCAGACTGCAGACCAAGCATGGCTGGAGCTCCATCAGTGCACACCCGTACCAGTGAGTCCCACGAAAGTTGGTTTTCCTGAATGAAGTTTGATACATCATGAAAAATAGCTTCTGCTGTTGTACAACTTTCCATGGGGTGACAGAACAGCATTTCCTCTTTTACACTGTTGCCTGACACGAAACGAGCATACATCAGTAGCTGAGAACATTGAGCGATGTCAGTCGTTTCGTCACACTGGATGCCAAAAACAGGAGAATCTCTTACTTGGTCGAGAATTTGATCTTTGATGTCTTGACTCAATTCATCGATCCTTCCCTTGACTGTATCGTTTGACAGTGAAATTTGGGAAAGCTTGTTTGCACTATCTTTCCCCAGAACGAGTTCTGCTGCACGGAGTATACTTGGTTTTATGAGAGACTCTGATGTTATGGCTCTTCTTGCTCTTTGCAATCAACATAGCGATCTCATAGGAAGCCTCAACAACCTTTTAAGTTTGTTGCCGAAATGCTCCACTACCGTCCAACTTAGCTTGCTTCAGGGAGTGTCTTTTTGTTTCAAAGAATGCCTTGGGCTTGTCTGCAAGAGCAGGATGTGTTGTCCTCAAGTGGCGTTCCAAGCGTGAGGGCCGCATTCCATCATTGCTCAGAGTCTTGTAACATATCACACACTGGGGGACCTCTGTGTCACCCTTTTGGAGGGACACTAATCCAAATCGAATATATTCGTCAAGATACTTCCGCTTCTTTGCACTCATTGCGAATTATTTGATGTGCAGTGGACAACACAAATCTGTGAACAAAACATAAGGCACGTGTAAGGTAAGATAAACATCACCACGTGCTCATAAACACCACAACATGATCAATAACAAACACATGATTGTAAAGTTCGTAAACACTACAAGTGACTACAATCATACATGATCATAAACACCACCATATCATTAACAAACATCACATGATCATAAACACCACCATATCATTAACAAACATCACATGATCATAAACACCACCATATCATTAACAAACATCACATGATCATAAACACCACCATATCATTAACAAACATCACATGATCATAAACAACACCATATCATTAACAAACATCACAACATGATCATAAACACCACCACATAATTATTAGGTAATATTATTAAACACCACATTATAGTAAACACCACATCATGATCACAAACACATGATTATTAAGAAACAAATCAACATCATCATAAATACAACTTTACCATAACCACCACATGATTTAAAGCACCGCCAACTTCTGATAAAATACAAATGGAAATCAAAACTTGCGAAAAACAAACAGAGCAACACATGCATGTTCTTAATTCACCAACAAACTTATGGCTGCTTACTGTTTTTAGGTAAATATAACAACTGAGATAAAACATACCTGTAGTCAACCAAACACTGATTTGAATTACACAATATATTTGCAAAGTTGCGTGCAAGCGTGAGCGAGCAAGCGAGTAAGAGTGTGTGTGTGGGTGTAACCCGATTTTTATATGTTTTGCAGCGGAAATGCAGATCAATTCCAGACTATTCCAGAAAGCGGAAAGAACACGTGTAATAGTGATGTTAATTTACTGTTAAAGCAATGTAACTTATTTATAAAGAAACGTAATTATTGGTTTGTTAGTAAATTATGATTATTAAATATGAAACATCAATAATGAATTAGAGTATGAAGTAGAGTAAGTAGAGTCTACTTTACTACTCTACTTAGGGCCTACTTAGTATTGCCTTATACTTATAGCTTTAGTTTTCTATAGTCTACTAAAGTAGACTATAGAAAACTAAAGCTATAAGGGATACTTTTGCATTTTTTCATAAACTTCTCAATATTAGCCCATGCTCTCGTTAAGAGAATAACAAATACAATTAGATAAATTCCTGTTTTTCCCCAAGGGATCGCGGCCCCCCTGGAAATTACCGACGCCCCCCAGGTTAAGAACCACTGCTCTAGCACAAGGGTTAATTGGTATTTTAGCTCTTTCATCTACTCAACTGGTGAACTCTGGAACAACCTTCCTCAATCCATCTTTCTCCCAATCTATAACTTCCAATCTTTCAAATGCGGAATGTCTATAGGCATCTCGAAAACCTTTTGGACCTTGATTTTAGCTCTTCTCTGGGGTGGGATACTTTTGCAGGCATTCACCCTTGGCACCACCACCTTCCTTCATAAAAATAAAAAGTTATCACTATATGAGGGTTGTATAGGCCTATAGGTAAAACTAAAGGACACCTGAAATCCCATAGCTTTGAACACCCTTGAAAATCAGTTAGTACATATCAAATTCAAAGGTCAGTCAAGAAATAGGATTAGAGAGAACAGTAATCATGTTGTAGCAACTAGTAACAGGTTTCAGATACAAGGGAATTTAGTGAAGCAGTAACTGTGTGAATTTACTATAGTTGGGGACTCTATCACTAGGAATCAGTTCAATGAATTTTGCAATAAGGGAAGGGAAAACCTGTAGAAAAATATGTATTCCAGGAGGTAATGTTTCTAAAGTCAATGAAGTAGTGAAGAAGTTGCCTGAAAACTGAGGTAATATTATAATTCATGTAAGGTATAAATTATTTAACAAGCAAGGATAAAGATGGTAGATTTAAGCTGAACAGAAATTCAGTAGTAAACAGAGGTACAGAGAATTGATAGAAACTTTAAAAATAGGCAGAGCGAGTGTTATGTAGTGGGCATTTTACCAAGGGTTGGGGTAAGCATGGAGTTTACGAGTAGAATTTTAGCTTTAAATGATAGTTAGGATGGTGTGCAGTGAAGGGGTTGAGTTCATAGATTTGTGGGATAATTTTTATGAAATGAGGGAGCTTTACAGTAAGGATGGATTACATTTTAGTAGAAAGAGAGGGAACTGGCGCTAGGACAGTTTGCCTACGGACAATTTGCCTACTGGACATTATGCCTACTGGACATTATGCCTACTGGACATTATGCCTACTGGACATTATGCCTACTGGACATTATGCCTACTGGACATTATGCCTACTGGACATTATGCCTACTGGACATTATGCCTACTGGACATTATGCCTAATGGACATTATGCCTAACGGACGACACGCCTAATGGACATTATGCCTAACGGACGACACGCCTAATGGACATTATGCCTAACGGACGACACGCCTAACGGACTTCTCCTCGGCTTACGACCTCTGCACCTAATTCTCGGACTACGGTTTTGGGTACTCCTCTCTAGCCCCTGTTGTTTCTTCGGGGGATGGTCCTGTCCAGACTACTACCCCTTCGATCTCTCTGTCGGTATCTTCCACTAAGATGGTTGATTCTCGCCCTCGTATGTCCACTATTGCTACTTTGAAACCTTATGCTGCTTCTCAAGGGTTTCCTCGGAGTATCCTTTCTCCTCCTCAGGAACACTGCCACCCGTCGGTCTTGGAAGCCCGTTAACGTGGGCTCAACATTTCCGTCCCTCTCGACTTCCCCTATAGCCCTTTTTGTTAGTAAACCGACCACCTCTCTTTCTTTGCTTTCCCACCGTTTTACTCATGAAATCTCGATCTCCAGAACAGAGTGGTGCCCTGGCTGCGATCTTCATCTTAGGCGATTGTCCGGTCTCGCGTCCTCGATTCAAGGATGAACTCTTGCCAAGTTACTGTTTATGCCCTTCAACTCTTAGACATCTCGGAGGACGACCTCCGTTCTTGTTTTGTAGGGTGGAAGGAGTCTTCTGTACATTGTTTCACGAAGCCTGTTAATGGCTGTCTTGAGCCCACCCCGCGCCTACGCTTGACCTTTGACCAGCTGTCGCCTCCAGTACATGTCTTGTATGCTTGGCTCCGTTTTGATGTACAGCATTAGGTTCCTCCACCTTCCCGTTCTCTTAATTCCCAGACATTCGGGCATACTGGTTCCCGTTGTCGCCAGTCTACTCGTGTCTGCGTTCATTGTAGCCAGGATTTCTATGGTGTACCTTGTTCTAACATCTTTTCTTGCATTAACTGGTGGTAACCATCCTGCTGCTTCAGCTTCATGTATTATTATTAGTTCGAATTTGAAGTTGTTACTCTCAAAACCAAGGAGCGCACACTTTTCCTGAAGCTCGAGCTCAGGTCCGTGCTCGTTTTGCTCGAGAACATGTCACTCGCTGACATTCGTGCTTATAGCTCGCAACCTGACTGTTTTCGGAAACCTCCCTTCTGCCTCGTCTCTTCCCCAAGTTCCTCCTTCGCTCACTTCAGCCCAGTTCCGCTCTCCACAGCGTCGGTCTCAGCAGTCTCCATGCATTTCTCCTTGGCCCGAACGCCCCCGCGCGACATTCTCTCTCCGACGACGTCTGCAGGGCTGCCTCCTTATGGGGACCCTCCTACTGGTCGGGGGTATTAAGCGTAGGGCCGAGGAGATTTACCCAGGTTCTCTGTTTTCTCGCCGCCGCCATCGTTGCTCGGATCAGGTTCTCACTATGCAGTCTACCCCTGCCACTGTGAGTGGTTCCCTTGCAGACCCTGCCCGAGGTTCTACTTATCCCTCTGTCCCGGGTCGGTGACCCCTCCTCCTATCCGGAACCCCGTATGTACTACGGGTCCTGGTGACTCAATTCCCTCTTCCCAGGTGAGCCTCGTCAGTCTTTCACCAAGGTCATCTGTTCCTGTTCCTCGCCCTCCGAACTTCCGCCAGTTGGAGAGGCAACTCGCGGTGTTGAACTCCCTCCCGTCAGCCTTACCCGCCCGTTTTCGCCCCTTTGTTATATCTCCCTATGTCCCCCAACAAACTCGCGCTCTCCGTTGGCCGTTCATTCTGGCTCTGCCTCTCCTGTTCCGGCAATGCCTCGGTCCCTGCTCTCTCTCTAGGAATGCGCCAGGGTCGTTTTAGGAAATCTCTCATACCATTTCCCGTTTCTTCATCTCGCCCCGCTCGCCCGTCTGATCCCCGCCTGCTGCCTCAACCCGAACAGTTTGGGTCAGATCTGGACTCGCGGGAGAACCGCCGTATTTGCTCCATTGTTTCTGGTCGGTAGTTCTTTAACTTTTACTTTTTCATATTTTACTTTTAACTTTTTCCTTTTCATATTTGACGTTTACCTCCTCTTATCTAATTTTTTATTTTACCTTTTTATATTTAACTTTTATCTTTTACACTTTTCTCTTTTACACTTTTCTCTTTTACACTTTTCTCTTTTACACTTTTCTCTTTTACACTTTGTTTTTACACTTTTAACTTTTACATTCTTAACTTTTACCATTTTACACTTTTTAACCCTTTAAGGACTGAAGGTACAAATTGGTAACGTTTCAAATACTGTACAAGCATTCATAACTTAACCCTACAAAAAATTCAGGGCTTAAACGGTTAAACTTTTCTCGTTTATATCTTCATTACAATGACTAATTTTAGTTCCATCTTTCACTGGAACTATCGCGCATTTTTACCAACTATGAAGGTCTTTCCCTCCTTTTACAAACGTACCAACCTGCTTGTGTTTGTCTCCAAGCAACGATTTTGGGTTCTCGAACTATGCCTTCTCCTACTGGCTCTCTCTCCTGTACAAACCATCTGCCCGCTCACGGTCCTCGAGGTAGTTCAGCCATACTTGTTGATAGATCAGTCCCTTGTCGCCCACTCGTACTTCGATCTACTTTGTAGGTGGTTGCTGCCCGGTTTTCTTTGTCTCGGCAGTATACCGTCTGTTCCATTTGCCTCCCTCCACACGTCCCCGTTTCTCGAGAGGAGCTAGTGGAAGTTGTTGATCAACTCCGTAGACCTTTCTTTCTTTTAGGTGATTTTAATAGTGGTAGCCTAGTGTGGGATGATGTTCGGGACACCTTCATGGCTGGTTCCTTGATCTCCCTAATGTCATCCCACTCCCTCCACTGTCTCAATTCAGGTGCTCCTGCTTACTATCACGTTCACACTGATACTTTCTCCTGCATTGATCTCTCCTTTTTTTCACCGATGCTCTCCGGACCTTTCCTGGGAAGTCCTGGGGGATGACTACAGGAGTGATCATTTCCCGATTTTTTATCAGTGGACGGATGTTTAGATTTCCTGGGTGCGAGAATTTTTAATGCGGCTGAGAAGACAATTCCCAGTAGATGGTGTACCTCTCATTTGATCCGTGTCCCTTGGCGGTCTCCGAAGTGTGTGGAGGCTGTCCGGAACAAGAAGTCTGCTACTCGCCGGTTTTATCGCCATAAATCTCGAACAGTGGCCCTTCGAGTCCTTAAACAAGCCCGGAGGGATTCCTGGCAACAGCACGTCTCCGGGATTACATCTTCCACCCCGATTGCCACGGCTTGGAACCGGGTTCGGCGCATCTCTCGAAAGTTCACTCCTCCTCGTCTCCCACTCCTTCATGTCGATGGCAGGGACATTTTTAATTCAAAAGAAGTGGCGAATACTCTGGCTGCTTCGTTTGCCGCTGCTTCAAGTGTTGCCGGATGTTCTCCGGCTTTCTATTTACAGAAAGATGTAGTGGAGAGGGAAGATCTCCATTTCGACCGCCCGAACAATGAACCTTATAACCGATTGATGATGATGCGTGAACTCAAATCTGCCCTATCCTCTCTGAGAAACTTAGCCCCTGGCCCGAATGGCATCCATTATAAAATGCTGCAGTCCATTTATATTTCGGCTCAATATTTTTTACTTAGCATTTTTAACCGTATTTGGATTGAGGGTGTTTCCCTCTCAATGGCGTGAGGCTATAGTTATTCCTCTCCCGAAGCCTGACAAGGACGCCTCCCTTCCTCAAAATTTTCGCCCGATTGCCTTGACCAGCTGTATTTGCAAGCTCCTGGGAAAGATGGTCGCTTCCCGACTGTTCTTTATCCTAGAGTGGCAAGGGCTCCTTTCCCCATCTCAGTCTGGTTTCCGTCAATTCCGTAGTACCCTAGATCCTTTACTTCTTCGCCATGATCAATCGTAGGTTTACACGTCTTGCCAATTGTTTGGAGGATTCCACATCGAGATGTTCTTGGTACATTGTGTATGCCACCCTGCTCAAAAACCTCTCTACTCGAGGACAATGGATGCTTTGCAATTTGCGCTTGATTACAGATATCTGCTGCCTTGTCACTTTTCTTATAGCTCCTTTATCACTTTGCTGCCTCAGTTTGGTACCCTCCGCTACAAACTTGTTTACAGTTCGATAAGCCCTGCCAAACTGCTTCGCAATTTCAATAGATTTTATATTTTCAGCGAGTAACTTGACTATTTTTTCTTTCTCAGTTGGTTTAAATCCTTCTTCTTACCAATTTTCACCATTTACATTTGTGAATAGAATACTTGCTTAATAATTCGGAACATCATATTTTACATATTTTTCAATAAAAAGAGAATTTTTTTTAATTATCAAAATATTTTATCGAAATGAATACCATCAGTGTTTCTATATATAGTAATTATTTGCTATAAATTTCATTGAAATCAGTTAAAAACTTTTGAAAACATTGGAGAAAATGCAATCTGCTTAATAATTTGGAACATAGTGTATATATATATATATATATATATATATATATATATATATATATATATATATATATATATATAAATATATATTTATTTTGTACCCTAAAAAAGTACTGTATTACTGTTAATTGTTTGTCCTGTTTATGAGTACTTTAATGTTTTGTTAAAAGTGGAAAGTAAAAATAGCTTGGGCCAGTTTTGGAACAAGGAGACTAATGTCTCTTTATAATTCACTAGTCAGACCTCAACTGGAATACTGTGTGCAGTTTTGGTCTCCATCCCTCAGGAAGGACATAGAAAGGTTAGAAAGAGTACAAGCAAGGGCCACAAAATTGATCTCTTCAATGAGAATGCAAAGCTACCAACGGAGATTGGAGCGCCTAAATCGGTTTACCTTAGAGACGAGGAGGTTGCAGGGTCAGCTTATTCAAGTCTTCAAGATGCTCAATGGAATAGACAGGGTAGATTACAGAAACTTATTTTCACTTAATGCCAATCCGACAAGAAATAATGGGTTTAAATTGGAACTAAAGACATTTAGGACCTCTGTCTGCGGAAATTTCTTTTCCTATAAAATAGTTAATATCTGGAACCAACTTCCCTCAGAGGTTGTTTCCAGTCAAAGTGTAAATGTGTTTAAAAATAGGCTAGACAAAGTACTGAATTCTCTCATAGTTTAAGACTAAAACATAACAACAATAACAATAACAATGCAGGAGTTCGCTTGCACGGTGTCTCTGTGAGCATGCTAAATATAGAGCTATTTATATATTCTCCACTTTCCTGTAAAATTTCCTTGGCTACTTTTCCAGGGTCAAGGTATTTTCTTCAACCTTTTTCCATACCTGCCTCTGGCAGGGAGGGAGGGAGCGAGCGAGCGGAGGGTGGGGAGAGAGCCGCCTACTTTTCTATCCAGTTCTACTACTGCTAGGATAGTTGAAAGAAAAATAAACCTGTTTAATAACAGGAACCTCCCAGAGTGGACTGAGAGGCCTTTGAGGCTTCTTCTTGTCCTTGTCCTTGTAACTCTCAGTATTTGATATTGTATGTGATTTGCTTTCTTTTTTTTTCTTTTTAAATGTAATTTTAAAGGACAAATATTTTACATTGAATCTCTGAAGGTTTTCAGTTTTTAAAAATTGAAATCGGAGGCTATAAGCCGATTTAGTCCATTTGACTTGAAGTTGACTCGAGTCTGCCACGTTCTTTTCATTGAGAGCTCAATATCCGACTACACTCGACTCGAGCTTTGCCGAAGCCAGCTCCAGGGGTGGCTAGAGAAAAGTAGAGTTAATTTTTGTCAACAAACTATTTGTCGTCCGCAGAATCAAAGGTATTTCAAGAAATTATTGTATTATTTAGGTCCATATATGAATGAAACTTATAATTTATTGATGTTAGAAGGCTATGCTAGATTAAATTTAAGCATTTATAAACCTAAAGTAAAACCTTGGCCTTCAATCATTGCAGTTTTGAGCTCAAACCTAGGCCACAGTGTAGGCTGTATCCAGTCATATTGCAGGCTGGATTCATGATAAAAATCTGAAGTTTGAACCCTGTGTTGAGTATCCAGACGAATGGCTAAGCTCCTTAAACAACAAAGTAGCCCTTGCCAAGAGTGGAGCTAACTGAATTTTGTTTACATTTTGAAATCTCAAACTCGAGTTGCGACGTTCTTTTCGTCTACAAATCTGACTAAGTCAATGAAAGAATGTGACCTCAACTCGAGTCAAGTTTTGGACGAAAAGAAAACGGCTTTAATAGATTTATTTTTATAATTTGATTGACTTGAATTTGTAATTTTCACTGTGATTTTCGCGTACCTTGAAGTAATTTTTAAGTGAACTTATTTTGACTGTAATGCTGTCTGGCGAGTCAATTTCTTGAAATTTTGCTATTGAGGGAACTGCATTTGTGACTTGATCTCTTAATGATCTCTGTTAGGCTTAGACGTTTTTTGCTTGGCGCAGATCAAGTCGGTAATTATTTATTTCTTTGGTGCTAGGAATGTTTTTCCTGAAGAAGCGGTGCTTTTTCTTTGTTGCAACAAAACCTCACTTTCAAATTTCAACCAATCTGAATCAAATGGCGGGTGCTTATGTTCTTTCCTCCTCCGACTTTGCTTAATTTGGTTGTATTTAAGAGCTGAAAATTCTCGCGTTCAGTTCTAGAGGCTCCTTATGTAGGTAGTTGTAAGTGCCATTCTATGTTAAATATGACTAAGGTGAATGACTGGAAGTTCAGTGATATTTCTCTTCTCGTTTACTTGATGACTTCTTGTTCTCTGATGCATTTGCGTAAATTAATGTCAATTTGCAGTTGTACATTGTTAAATGAAGGAATTCACGCCATACTCGCAATTCATTTTATTCTTTTCCCTCTAAGAAATTATTGTAGGAAAATATTTAATTTTTGGCGTTTCATCAACCGAAATGACATCAGTTTGTTACGCAAAATAGTCATTAACCATCATGTAATAACCTTGAATTTTAACCACAGTCGGAGAAGGAACATTGTTTGCCATTTCAAGTTGACAATTTTACTTTATTTTCTCTCATCCTTTAATTTTGTTTTTAGAATTAAATTTACCAAATAAATTTACTTAAATTAATCTCTCTAATTTGAAAAAAAAAATTTGACCTTCAACAATTGATTTATGAAGGCATAATTAGTTAAAAAAAACTTCAACATACTGGGAATTGATTTTTTAGGAACTTTTCCAAGCCATTGAAATGTTCGTTTCTAATGTATTTAGAAAAGCTTTAATTAATGATAATGAAATTGTAAAAAATTAAAGACTTGTGATTTTCTTTGTTGATTTATTTAATAAAGTATTTGATATTAATTCTTTTTTTTCTCTAAATTAAAAATTTTGTCACTCGTAGTTCAGTTGTGATGCAAAGAATATTTTTATTTTAGCATTTTAGCCTTAAACCTTTTCAATTACATTTGATCTTTGCAGGAATTTGTTAAATAGCCATGGATTTAATTTGGGCTTCCCCAAGGGAGATTCCTGGTACTATAACAGATTATACAATTTCGTATATTGTATCCTTTTTTTGTATCTGTCATGTATATTATTGTATAATGAAGTGCTTTAATTTTTGCATTATGTCGTATATTAATATGTAGAAAATAGTTTTATGTAAATACTGTAGCATTACGATGTTTAGTCAATAAGGTGGTGGTATTTAGCTGCTATGCAGTCAGTGTTCGATATGCCCAACATTTAAACGTTGTACTCGAGCATGTTCATACTAATTCTAGAATTTAATGTGAGAGTAGGGGATGTGCCAATTGAGGGTATACTTGGGGCGCATGGGGTGCCTAGTGTGAATGGAAGGCGGGAAAGGTTAGTTGAGTTGTGTGCTGAAAGAGAATTGACGATTGGGAATACGTGGTTTCGTAAGAGAGATGTACGTAAGTACACGTGGGTGAGTGGTGTCCGAGGTGATAGGACAATAATGGATTGTGTTGATTACGAGATCCGCTAGCGGCGGGTTGTTAGATGTGAATGTGTTGAGAGGAGTGACAGGTGGAGTGTCTGACCACCTCTTGGTGGAAGTGAAAGTTTGTGGTGGGTGTGGAGTAAGAGAGGGGGTAGTAAAAGTGAGTGAACTGATGAAAAGGGATTGTGAACGGATGTATCAGAAAAGACTGAATGAGGAATGGTGCAGGATAGGAGAGAGTGAAACGAGGAGTGTGGAAGAGGAGTGGCAGATATTTAGTGAAATGTGCGATGGAAGTGCGTGATGTACGGAAGATTAGTAGGGTTGGACATAAACAACGGAGTAGTGAATGGTGGAATGTGGAGGCTGAGATGTTGGTGAAGCAAAAGGGGGAAGTATATGCTCGATACCCGCAGAACAGAAGTGTGGGTGATTGGGAAGAGTATAAGAGAAAGAGGCAAGAAGAGAAAAGTGCGAGAGCAAATGAGAGATGGGGCATGAGAGTGTTAGGAAATTTCAGGAAGAACAAGATGATGTTTTAGGAGAGAAGTGAATAGTGTGAGGAGAAGAATCGATGGGAAAATGATGACAGATGGAGAAGATGTAAAGAAAATGGAGTGACTATTTTGAGAGGGGCTGCATCAATTTAGCGAATACACATTGAGCGAAGGAAATTGAGCGACTTGGACGCATTGAGCGATTAGGAAAACTGAGCGCAAACTGACGGAAAAATAATAAACATTCACCTTGTAAAAAATATTTATTTAAAACGGATTATATTTAATTAAAATGTATATTTATTCAAAACAGATTTAAAAATATAAGTTAAGCAGTGAATTATACATGTAATTGCAAATTGTAGGAAACATTATGCAGAAAGTCGAGAATATTTTCATCATTATCACCATCTTTGGTCAGACGTTGGAAGCGAATGTTTACTTGTTAGTATTTCTTATTGGGTTAATTCCTATTTAACCGTCAGAAACTCAGTCCGAGTGGGATGTCATCTAGGCCTAGGTTAGGGGTACTACTTATCTTTCCGGGTCCTGAATTCATTATAGGGTACCCATGCCTGGTTAGGTCAACTGTATGCCCTTGACAATTGGTTAGGTTAAGTTGTGAAGTTTGCGCTCAATTCATATTTGCACAATCATTTTGAGATATATTGCGTGTCGGAAGATAGGGAAGCAGATGTGGCATGTTTGGGCAGAGAGGGGGTTCAAAGTATGAGTTACGGCGAAAGGGTTGGTCCGTAGGGAGAAGGTGGTGGAGGCCCTAGGCAGGATGAAAGTTGGGAAAGTAGCAGGATGGGATCACTGTAGAACTCCTGAAAAAAGGCGGTGATTGTAGTGATTTGTTTGTGTGTCTGTTTAATGAGTGTATGGACAGAGATGAGCTACTTCAGGACTGGTGGAGTGCGTGTATCTTACCCCTGTATAAAGGGGGGGGGGGGGGGACGAAAATGTGTACTCGAATTATAGAGGAATTAGTCTCTTGAGTGTGCCAGGTATGGTATATGGGAAAGTGGCTTTGCCCGGAGTAACAGATTGGGGAAGAACAAGGGGGTTTTAGAAGAGGTAGAGGGTGTGTGAACCAGGTGTTTGAGTTGAAGATGTTGTGTGAGAAAGAAAGGGATTTGTATGTGGCGTTCATGGATCTTGAAAAGTGTATGATACGGTTGACAGAAAGGGATTTGTATGTGGCGTTCATGGATCTTGAAAAGTGTATGATACGGTTGACAGAAAGGGATTTGTATGTGGCGTTCATGGATCTTGAAAAGTGTATGATACGGTTGACAGAAAGGCATTGTGGAAAGTGCTGCAGCTGTATGAGGTGTGTGTGTCATTGTTGAACATGGTGAAAAGTTTTTACCAGAGAGTAGAGCATGTGTACGTATGGGAAGAGAGGAGGGTGAGTGGTTTCCAGTGAAAGTGGATCTACGGCAGGGGTGTGTGATATCTCCATGGTAGTTTAATGTGTTTATAGCTGGGGTGATGAAAGAGGCGAATGCGAGGGTCATGGGGAGGAGAGCGGGGATGAAGCATGTTCCGGGGGAGGTTCTTGGGAAGTGAATCAGTTGTATGCGGATGATACGTATGGAAAAACTATATATGCTTACAACATGGTATCGTATGTGGTACCTTCACTTCTTAATTAAATATAAATTAATTAATTGAATTAAATATCTATAAAATTGCCTCGGGATTGGCGACATAGCCTATTGGGAATGAAAATATTTGCCATACATACATAAACCCCATATGTAGGCATTGGGCCTTCATGACAACAAGAAAACTAAATTTATTATTTTGTATTCAAAATTCTCCATTGCTGACTCGTGAAAATTACTTCGAGAGAAGAGTCAACGAACTTTGCAAAATCAGCAAATTTATTAAAATATGAAGATATTTATCAGCGGCTCGCTCGGAGCTTATGTTACAGCGATGCTTTGAGCAAGGAAAATATCCTTTATCTTTCTATAAGTTCTGAGTGCAATCCTCATAATATAAAACCTAATAACTATAAAAAGGATAGGCCTATTCCTTCAGGTATTTAAGTGTAGTGAATGCATATAACAAATAAACCGAAAGAGATCGTCGCGCCCTACGAACAAAAGCGAGGCCCAACGAAATGAGGTAATTTCTTTGTTTACCATTCGGCAGTGTAAATACCGAAGGCAAATAAACATAGAGGTTCTTTGAAGACCTACATATACATAACTCTAACGGAAAAAAACGTAGGATTTTGTCGTTAACTCTCCACTGTAATCTGCTGGAAATTTCCAATGGATGGGAGGTAACAGGCAATCAATCCATAGCCCTATATAGTTTTTTCACAATACGGCTCTGTTGGTGGACTCGAGAGAGAAAAGATAGAGAGTAATAAGTGAGTTCAGGAGGGTGTGTGAAAGAAGGAAGTTTAAAGTAAATATGAATAAGAGTAAGGTTATGTGGTGCTGTAAAAGGAAGGTTCGTGAGCGACTGAGTGTAAGTTTGTATGGTGAGGAAGTGGCATTCAGGTACTTAGGGGTGGATGTAGTGAGGAGTGGGACTATGGAGGCGGAGGTGAGTCGCAGGGTGGAAGAAGGGGCAAAGGTACTGGGTGCCCTAAGAAGTGTTTGGAAGGAGAGATCAGTGTCTATGGGTGCGAAGATGGGTATGTATGAAGGTATATAGTGCCAACAGTGTTGTATGGATGTGAGGCATGGGTGGCGAATCCGAAGGAAAGGAAAAGGGTGGATGTACTGGAAATGAAATGCTTGAGGACGATCTGTTGGGTGAGGCATATTGATCATGTGAGAAAATTATCCGTGAGAGGTGTGGGAATCGAAGGAGTCTTGTGGAGAGAGCAGATGAGGGGGTTCTAAAATGGTTTGGGCATATGGAGAGGATGGTAAAGAGGATTTACGTGTCGGAGGGGGAAACGAGGAGGGGTCGAGTGAAGGAAGCTTTGGGTCAGCGGGCCCTGGATGTCTGGGAGGGTGAAAGACGCGCGCTGGATAGAAAAAAGTGGAGCGATAGTCTGTTATTATATTAGACTATGGTTGTTGATAGCAAATTGGAGGTAGACGGTTTCACTGATTGACTCGAAGAGGATGCACCAGTGTAAAACAGGAAGAGAGACCCCGCTCGGCGGTCGATGATTTCGTTGCTTGCAGTGGAAGTTCTTCCTGACAGTGAAAAATCTCTGAATATTGTTGACATTACCTGTACCCAATGCAACCGCGGAGAGGTCTTTCTCCACACTCCAGCGATTAGCGTGGTTGTAATAACCGGCCTATCATTTTTTTGTCTGAAATCGATCCCCACCTTTATAAATTGGAACTATGTTCGCCTTCTTCAAGATGCTCAGTATTTCTCCCGTGTTTAGTGATCATCTCCATATTCAATGTAGGGGGCTTTCATTCTTGCAATTTTTAATCACTGTGTAACGTTCAATTTGTCCATATTTATGTTGTTTGTCATGTGTGTAAATAACACAGCCTCCTTTTCGCCTTACTATTTCATCTTACCTTTAATTATTTCCTATACAGTATATCTCCCATATTATATTTTCAAATTTTGGATATAAATTCAAACACGGTATTACCAACCAGTCGGCGCACGACTTTTCTCCCGTGTCTATTTTTACTATTTAGCAGTGTGTCACCTTAGTTTTATGTGAATGGTATTACCGTACGTGAATGGTATTACCGTACGTGAAAAGTGTGATCGTATAATTATAATGGATCATTCTGGATGTCTTCTCAACCATCCATCCTGTTAGGAATGTCCTGTCAGGTAACGAGCCCCACGAACGTTCTCCAGGCTGACCGATCCCGATAGAGTTGACTCTCCTCCACATCTATGGTTCTTCCTCTAGCGCTGATGGCTTCTTGTATGGTAGCTCTCCATCTTTTCCTTGGTCTTCTTACTGGTCTCCTTCCTCTCGGCGTCCAATTATAAAATTGCAGTGGGTACCTTTCCTCTCTCATTATTTGTATATGGCCGTACCACTTTAGTTGGTTTTTCTCTATACGAGTTAATACTGACCACTCCAGTTTCTTGCCTTATTGTCTCGCTTCTAATTCTGTCCCTCAAAGCCACTCTCCTTATCAACCTCAAAACTCGCATCTCCGCTGCTTCAATCCTACTCTTTTGAGAAGTGTTCAAGGCCCAACACTCTGATCCATAAATTAAATATTGAGCGGTGTATATTACAATTTTCACCCCGGTTGGTACATTTTTTTCTCAGGATGGGATAAAGCATCCCCACATTCCTCGAGAACTTCCCAATTCTTTCTTTTAACTCTTCTCCACTACTTCCTTGCTCACTTACAATCACTCCTAAGTATTTAAACTTATCAGCCTGGTTTTGCTGTGTTTCCCCTATTTGCGCATTTGTGTTCTCTCTATTCCTTAATAGTGCCATCACTTCGGTCTTCGCCCTGTTGATCTTCATGCCCTGATCACTCGTAATTTCATTCCATCTTTGTAGCGCTCTCTGTAACTCCTCAAGATCTCTTGTTATCACCGCTGCATCTTCTGCGTATACGAAAGTGTTCTTTATCTTCCCTAGTACAAATTCTTTTCATACATCTATCCATATAGAGAACAGACATGGAGTCTATTACTGGGTTTCTATTACTGTTACTATTACTTTTGATTTCTTCTCTTACTATTAGTTTATTTTTCATCTATTACTATTACTTGGTTATCTATTACAATTACTATTACTTTTGTATGTGTGGGGTACTTCACTCATTTGAAAAGGATCTTTGTGTGTATTTAAATGCAATTAGAAGCAGTGTTAACAAATATTTGTTTGAACCAAATCCTTACAATTTGAGAGACTGTACGTCTTCATCAATTTTACTTTATTGAAGGAAAAATTTGCCCCAATATTAGTTCACATGTTTATTTTAGTTTAGAGTAGATTTAGTTCATTTTTTCAGTTTTGTTCACAAAATATGTCCATTGCCACTAAAAGAAAAGTAATAGACTATTATCTATTACTTTGCCTTCTATTACTATTACAGCCAAAAAATTATGATCTATTACTATTACTTGAAAAATCCCGTAATAGTCTATTACTATTACCCCATGTTTGATAGAGAATAAACAGTAGTGGCGAAATCACGCTTCCCTGTCGTACCCCTGTTACCATATTGAACCAATTTTCTCTTCCTTCATTTGATCTTACCGTGTTACTGCATATTTCATACAAGCCCTTGATGACCCTTATCAGTTTGACTTAATCTATACATTGGATCTTCCAACACCTGTCATAAACTATGTCTTGGTACCCGGTCAAAAGTTTTTTCTCGGTCTATGAAAGCAAAGTACGCTTTTTTATTTCACACTATACTCTTCTCCGTTATCATTTTCAACGAAAAAACCAAGTCCATAGTGCTTCTGTTGGGTCTAAACCCCTGCTGCCATTCTCCAATTGATTCCTCCACCATCGATCGTAGTCTCCTCTCTAGGATTCCTTCATAAATTTTGCTTGCGCGGGTAAGAAGCGAAATTCCACTATAATTTTGAGTCTCCACTCAGATGGTATACGTTCCTCATTCCATGCTTGGTTAAGCACCTCAGTCATCCACTCAGCAATTTCTTCCAGTTTTATAGAACTCATTACTAATATCATCAATTCCAGGACTTGCCGTTTTTTAAGTTCTTTAATTGCATTTTTTACCTCAGTAATACTAATAGGTTGGTCTTCATCTGACTCTTCTTCCCATGCTCTTATCTGCAGTTCTTCGTCTTGCTCTTCTTCCCGTACTCGTACTTCTGGATCTCTTTCTTCTCCTGCGGTACCTCTTTCACTACATTTAGTAATTCGTTAAAATATTCTTTCCATCTATCTTTCACATCGATAGGGTCAATCAGGGGCTCTCCTTCTTTACTTAGTGTTGAATGAACCTCGATATTATCTCGCCTTCTATATTTTTTCGTCATTCCATAGATTAATTTTTTCGTACCTCTCGTATCTTCCTGTAGGTCTTGTCCAATTTCTCCCCATACCTCTCCTTTAGATCGTTTTTCTATTATTTCTGAATGATTTTTTTTGCAGTGATATAGTTGCGTCTGCTCTCTTTCGTTCTGTTTTTTATCCATAAACGAAACATCTCATTTTTTCTTTTCACGGCTTCTTTGACCTCCTCCGTCCACCATACAGTCCTCTTCTTTCTCCCTGCGCTTATTCTCTTAACTCCAACTGTTTCCCCTTGCCACCAGTTCAATCCCTTCCTTAAGTTTTCTCCATCCTTCTCCAACATTTTCAGCCGTATCTGAAGCTTCCATCCATTTTTCTTTCATCTTTTGTTTAAAACTTTCTAATATATTTTCATCTTTTAAATTTTCTATTTTATATCGTTCTTTAAAATGTTTTCTGGTTCGGATCCTTTTCACCAGTGGCGGCTCGTGACTAAAAATTCTAGGGGTGCTGTCTCTAAGAATGGGTTGAAATAATTACTGAAATAAAAGGATGAGCATTGAGCAATGAATAAAAGTTTCAAAAGTTATTGAAAAAGTTATTCAGTGAGCTCATCCTTATATTGTTCTTGATTATTTCAATTGTAAATAAAAAATTTAGGGGTACTGCAGTTCCGCAGTGCCTACCGACGAGCCGCCACTGCTTTTCACCCATCTTATTTTGCCTATTACTAATCTATGATCTCCATCTAATGAAACGGATGGCACATTTTTCACATTTAAAACTACTCTCTTATCATTACACAGCAAAAGATCTATCATCGATTTCTCTGTATATCGGTGAAGTACATTGTTCCATCGGTACCACGCCCATTTTTTAATTTCATCGTGTCTAAAAAAGCTATTCATTACTGCGAGGCCGTTTCTCACTACAAAATCCAATAGTCTATCACCGTCCGTACTTCTTTCTCCTATCCCAAAAGCTCCGACAACAGTCTCTAATCCATCTCTCCGATATCCCACATGCGCATTCAAGTCTCTCATGACAATTTTGATCGTGCCTCATCCTATCATATACATCTCGTAGTTTTTCTAAAAATTCCGTTTTTTACTCCAATAGTCTCCCTCGATATGGGTGTGTAGACCCGGATAATGCTCATTGTTTTACCTTTTAGTCTTAAAGTGATAGCCATTATTCTCTCATTAACAAGTACTGTATCTATTACTTTTTTGCGTAATTCGGGTTTGAAAATGATCTTAACAAGTACTGTATCTATTACTTTTTTGCGTAATTCGGGTTTGAAAATGATCGCCACTCCGTGTCTTTTTTCACCCGGTCTTCCTTTGTACATCATTACATAATCTTTGTGCAGAGTTTTTATTCCCTCTCCAAGATATCTAACCTCACATACCCCGAGAATGTCTAGTTGTCTTTTCTCCATCAATTCAACCACCACCACCTCTTTACCCGTGAACGTGCTTGCATTAATAGTGGCCATTTTATCTTAGTTATTTTTTTCTCGTAGTCCGTTTCTGCGCCAAGTCGTATATCGGAAGTTCGACCGGTTCCGAGGCTCATCATTGGTTGGTTTCATGAGCAATTAAATTGTTGCCCGAGAGACTCCACCAGCGGCTTGCTAGGCCTGTCTTGGCTTCTAAAATAGCTAGCACTTTTAGCGACTACCCACGTCCAACCCCCCCTCATTTTGGATGTAAATTTAAAAATACATATGTTACACAAATTTTATTTTGAAGGTCGAACAATTACCTCAAAATAGAGAAAATGCTTTTGTTTTGACCTTATTGTCATCATTGTGTATGAAGGCCAAAATCTGCAAGATTTACAGTTCAAAATATCGGAACAATATATATAATTTTTGTTAATATAACAATTTTTAACTGAATTTTCATACATTTGTGAACCTTAATCTAAATCTTGATGGGGTAAATATATATAGAACTATTACAAATCAATTTATAACTTGACTTTCAAAACTTAATTTACATAAATTTATGACATACACTGTAGTTATGTTAGGCTGTAAAACTTAAAAATTTGTTTCTCTCATCACTCCATTTCATTTCTCTTCTCGCAGATGAAAGAGAATTTTTCCCCACAGTAATGATTAATGGCTTTGTAACCGGAGAAAAATTCCAAGTAGACGCAGAACTTGGCTGCTGATTTCGAAGGCTGGCCCTCTTTCCAATCTTCCGGCGAGAGTTCTTTACCATTTAGCCACTCGAAAGTATTTTTCTTTGTAGTTGACTGTTTTGCTCCAACCCAAAACACATTGGCTGCAATACAAAATGCGTTTTCATCTTTGCACAAATAAGAGTATTTACAATGTTTAAATCACTGCTAATGTTCAAACACGGAAAGGATGGATCTTTCATTAGGGCTAGCCTAGACTGCTATTCTTAACTTGTGGGTTGTGGAAAGACTTTATCCTATCTCCATTTAAATTTTGAAATACTTTACAGAATGTTATCACATTTATTTGAATAGTCGATGTTTTGGTGGACCTTCACAACAACAAAGGTTAAGAACCACTAAATACGATCACCCTCAATTTCCTGTAGTTAAATATCACTCAGTTTCATAAAATAACAACAACAATAATAATAATAATCTTATTATTTAAAATAGCGTGTAATCTCCTTTATTTAATATGAACTCCTTTTGTTACGAGTAAGGCCGGCCGCAAACAGGATCGTCTCATTGACGACTCGAGGCGCGCGTGTTGATTCTTCATAATCGCGTCACGGTCGCTGCAGTGTGCGGGGCTCCCATTTTGTCAATGTAAAATCACACGCCAGTCGAGTCGTAAGTCGCGAGACGATCCTGCGTGCGGCCACTCTAAAAGTGATAAAATTGAAATGTAAAAAAGTAACGTTGAGGATATTTTATTGGAAAACAGTTTCAATAGGAAAAATAAGGACGAGTTGGTTTACCCTTCATCCACTTCTTATCAGTATGCCCTTCTCGCTTTACTTTAGGTCTTCCAGAGGAGCTACGACCCATTGCTCGAATTGAGAGAGGATCAAATGGTCAAATTGTAGAAACCCATTTTAAACTAACAACGTAACGTAACCAAGTTTACGTGTGTGTGTGTGTGTGTGTGTGTACACACCATTTATTTATTATATATAGAGAATTGTTAATTAAAAAAATTAAACCTTACAGAAATTTTCCACGAGATACGTCTGAAGGTCTTTGACTCTGTGTGGTGCCGCGAGAGTGCCACCGAAAGTTTGGCAGTAGGCGCTGGCATCCCCCCAAGTTTTCCAGTCATGGGGGTAATAGAGAAAGTAATAGCAGCTACTTGCCACAGGTTGGAAAGGCTCGTCACATTCAGTGGCTGATTTTGAACGATTTAAAAATAGTTAAAATTTATTTCAAATTTTAAAATTTAATTCAAATTTGAGATATAAATTCTTCTATTTTAATTTAACATTTTTTAAAATGAAATTTTTCTGAATCTGAAATTCATTGAAATTTGAGACATAAGAAATGTAAATAATTTTTTAAAAATTTAAAGCTTATGTCGAGCTTAAAATGGTTTTAATTCAAGAATTTTTAATTTAAACCAAGCAATTTAATGTTAAAATTTTTAATTTAAAACAATTTTGAAGGGGGGGGGGGGGGGGGGGGAATCGGAATTTGAGCTAAAAAAAAAATTAAAAATTTAATTCAAAATTTATGATTTCATTTAAACCAAATAGAGTAAAATCAGTTGTTATTTGGGGAAAGACTTACGAATAGGGGGAAAGGGGGTGGCCATTGACCCCTCGTCCGTATGGGATTCATCTTCCACTTCGGTTTTGTCGTCTGTCCCGTTGTGGACCCCAGCTGGAGCTGGAGAGAAATCATTTGTACATTAATATGTTACATTAAAACAACCCAGAGGATAAATAAAAGACGGTCTTCCGAGTACTTTCGTGTATCTTTGAACACCTCCTCAGGGAGCAAAAGTTGAGACAAAGTTCAAACATTTGCTCCGTGAGGAGGTGTTGAAATATACATGAAAGTACTGATAGGACTCCCTTTTATTTTTCCCTTGCATGGTTTTAATAATTATTTAACGTGACTTTGGGAGATTTTCCAATTATTATTATTATTATTTGACAAAGTTTTGCTTGAAATCTAAAATTACTTCAATTTACGTTCAAGAGCGCGCGCCCAAAAGGTTCTTTCACTAATAATTCGACCACGCCGAAGGAAAATATGGTGATTCATGGAAGGGTATGTAAACGGCCAATAACCACGTACTGTAGGGCATTTTAACCCTATAACGCCGACTGGGTCGAATACGTACCGTTTCAAATACACGCATTTAGACTTAACCCTACAAAAATGTTCGGCGTTAAAGGGTTAAGCTAGGATTTGTCGCACAAACTGACGCTGCAGTCCACTTACCGTCGACATCCTCCGGTAAGTCCGTATCATTGGCACTGATGTGGAATCCCGGACATTTCTCAAACATCTGATTTTTTATTGCCTTTATGTCGTTGTCCAATTCCTGCATAACATCAATAATTATTAGAAAGTTTACAACCATATAAATATTTAAAAAAAAATTAGACATTAAAAATGACTCCAAACTAACAATACTCATCACCCTCCCTCGTCAGTTAAGTTAATGAGAATGATGGATCTAGTGTATGGTTATGATGTAGACTATCAAAGATTCGTGAATCTTGTGTTCCAATTGAACTCTTCCTTGGAAGAAGTGGCTAAGCAAAAGTAAAAACACTAGAAAACGCAGTTAAAAGGTGTACCAATTTGAAAGTGGCATAACTTTTTAAGGTATTTCGTCTCGCAACCAGTCATGGAACAGTAGCAAATTATTAACATCTTTCTCCTTGAATGAATTAACAATTCTTCGATAATGTTGAAGTACATTTCTTTTCATTGTACAAATTGAACAGGTTTCGCCAATATTTAAATAAAGACTTTGTACCTAATCCTATTCTTGCAGAAGTACAGAAAACGTTAAATTAAGATACATTAGTTAAAAAACACGTTCAATTAGGATACATTAGTTGAAAAGCACGTTCAATTAGGATACATTAGTTCAAAAACGTTCAATTAGGATACATTAGTTCAAAAACACGTTCAATTAGGATACATTAGTTCAAAAACACGTTCAATTAGGATACATTAGTTCAAAAAACACGTTCAATTAGGATACATTAGTTCAAAACACGTTCAATTAGGATACATTAGTTCAAAAAACACGTTCAATTAGGATACATTAGTTCAAAAACACGTTCAATTAGGATACATTAGTTCAAAAAACACGTTCAATTAGGATACATTAGTTCAAAAAACACGTTTCAATTAGGATACATTAGTTCAAAAACACGTTCAATTAGGATACATTAGTTCAAAAACACGTTCAATTAGGATACATTAGTTCAAAAAACACGTTCAATTAGGATACATAGTTCAAAAAACGTTCAATTAGGATAATTCAGTTCAAAAACACGTCAATAGGATTACATTAGTTCAAAAACACGTTCAATTAGGATACACTAGTTCAAAAAACACGTTCAATTAGGATACACTAGTTCAAAAAAACACGTTCAATTAGGATACACTAGTTCAAAAACACGTTCAATTAGGATACATTAGTTCAAAAACACGTTCAATTAGGATACACTAGTTCAAAAACACGTTCAATTAGGATACATTAGTTCAAAAACACGTTCAATTAGGATACATTAGTTCAAAAACACGTTCAATTAGGATACATTAGTTCAAAAACACGTTCAATTAGGATACATTAGTTCCAAAACACGTTCAATTAGGATACATTAGTTCAAAAACACGTTCAATTAGGATACATTAGTTAAAAACACGTTCAATTAGGATACATTAGTTGAAAAGCACGTTCAATTAGGATACATTAGTTCAAAAACGTTCAATTAGGATACATTAGTTCAAAAACACGTTCAATTAGGATACATTAGTTCAAAAACACGTTCAATTAGGATACATTAGTTCAAAAACACGTTCAATTAGGATACATTAGTTCAAAAACACGTTCAATTAGGATACATTAGTTCAAAAACACGTTCAATTAGGATACATTAGTTCAAAAACACGTTCAATTAGGATACACTAGTTAAAAAACACGTTCAATTAGGATACATTAGTTCAAAAACACGTTCAATTAGGATACATTAGTTCAAAAAACACGTTCAATTAGGATACATTAGTTCAAAAACACGTTCAATTAGGATACATTAGTTCAAAAAACACGTTCAATTAGGATACATTAGTTTTGAAACGGAGTAATTCAGAAAAACTACATCAAAATTACAATCTACACAAGTCAGCACCCTTAGTTCAGTGGTTAACACCATTTCCTTATAAGGGAAGTGAAGACACTGAAGTCGGTCAGGGGGTTCGACTACCGATGGTGCTGACCTGATCGCTGTGCCAGTTTCTGGCCCTTCTCACTGATTATTACGTAAATTGACTTTAACTCTATATGGACAGAATTTTCTATAGGGTTAAGTTATAAATGCGTGTATATGAAAGGTTAGAAATTTGTAACAGTTGTCCATATAGGGTTAAAATGTCATTCGTGAACCACAAAAATATAATCGTTCCTCCAAACTAAAGAGGAGATACCAAAAGGGTCTTTGTTACGATATTGCATAGGCTTACACTTTTATCTAAGTTGTGTGTATTGAAAACATGCAGCAATGGTTAAGTCCGCGTGTAGGCCAGCATAGTAAGTAAGATCACAGGTTCGGGAGTGCTTTTAATTAACGAATCCTCCACAATATAATTTAGGAATCACGAGTCACAGCCTTGAAATATCTCAGTTTGAAATATTAACAACAGCAAATGATGAAACAAATTAAAGTCTATTATAATCTTATGTAAAGAAAGGCAAAGCCAAACTTAATGAATATATGGTTTCACTTATTTCAACAAAAACTGAATTAATACACTGCCACAAAACTAACATTGTGTGTGTGTGTGTTTGTGTGTGTTTAATATTTCCGATCAAAAGAACACAAGAAAGTGGTAGTGAATGGAATCAAATCTGAAGCCTCATAAATCGTTAGTGCTATTCCACAAGGTACAGTATTAGCTCCCTTGCTATATATGATAGTGACTGCAGACATTGATGCAGATATTACAGTATCATATCGTGTTTCACGAATGACATGAAGATATGTAAGAAAATATTAAACGAAGGTGACAGAGAAATTACGAAATGACATTGAAGTATTATTCATGTGGGCGGAAGATAATATGAAGGTCAACGAAGAAAAATTTCAACTTAAAGATATAGTGACAACAACGTGTTACAGAATAAAGGATACGAAACACTAGAAGCTAAACATAGCACCAAACCAGTAGCGCAGGCAAGGGGGTTGCCAGAGTCCCCGGGCCTCCCCCTTTGTCAAGATTTAGGTCAGGTATGGGATTGTCTCGTAGCATAAGTCTGGGTCCCCTTTGAAAATATTGTGTACCCCCCCCCCCCCCCGGTAGATGGACTTCTGGATCCACCCTTGACACATATACGTTGTGTGTGTGTAGACCAGTGCTGTTGTTAACGATCGCTGTCTTGGGCCCCCACCTTTATAAAATCCTGGCTGCCCCCGCACCAAACTCAAAAGTTAGAGATCTTGGAGTAATTATGTCATCGGATGCAGAATTCGGAGAACATTACAAGGTTAAAATTACAACAGCTCGAAAGATAATGGGAATTATCTGGAGGAGCTTCCACAGCAGAAAAGCAAACATCATGTTACAATTGTGGAAGAGTCTAGTCTTACCAAACCCATACAGAAAATGAGACATTGTAACCATAGCAACCATACAGAGGACTTTTACGTCTAATACAGAGGAAACAAAAGATGTAGACTACTGGTCCCGACTACAATCCCTGAAACTCTACTCTCTGGAAAGAAGACGCGAGCGGTACACAATAATTTATACGTATGGAAAATACTAGAGAGGTGTTTCTGATCTTAGAAATGAAATAGAAACATACCGGAATAAGAGAGGCAGATTCTGTACTGTCCAGCTGCGGTGGAACAGTGGGCCATGAAAACGAGGATGGAAAGTACCCTCAGAATATGAGACATAAAGTTTTTTAATGTTCTCTGAAAGAACCGAGAAACCTCCAGCACACCAACTTGAATAAATTCAAGAACCAGCTGAACAGGTTCTTGTGTAAAGACCCTGACCAGCCATCTGTGGCTGGCTACGAGGGCAAGAAGTAAGCAAAAAGCAATTCCCTCCACCAAACCCACAAGTGAGGTGGGATATTGCAGAGGGGTTGATCGCAGGTTGATCCTGAACCGTCATTCGAAACCATCATAAGGAGAGAAGATATATATATATATATATATATATATATATATAAACGACATAAGCACTAAGGAAGGCCCTGGGTTCGATTCCCGGGCGGTTCGCCTCATTTTTCATTTATTCGTTATCTCTCCTCCTCGTGTGCAGAAACGTTCCTTAGTGCTTATGTCGTTTCTATTCATTTATATACTGCGCGGTCATTGCAGTTATATGCATATATATATATATATATATATATATATATATATATATATGGGATGAATTTCACAATTAAACACATGAAATGAATGAATGATGCAAACCTATAAGGAAAAAAAAAACGATTCCAAGCTCTTTCGTGTATTCAGAGCTAAACTTCCTCAGGGAATATATATATATATATATATATATATATACAGGATAAAAACAAAGACGTAGAGCAAAAAAGTCATTATATTTGGCTGCAGCTGACGTTTCGGGTAACTCTACCCATCTTCAAGGCCTAATTAATAGAGAGCTAAAATTAATAAATGACACAAAAGATATAAATGACGAGTTAAAACGTAAACAAATGTACAAAATTAAAATTATTCAAATAGAAAATACAAATTAGAAACGAGCTAAAACAAGATCAAATCAAAAGTAAAATCTATAAATGGCTGTTCTTTGAATACAGGTGTGAAGGTTTTCAACAGTTTTATTTTTGAATGATTTTAGTTTTAGGTTTTAAATCTGTCATTCATACGTATTTTGTGTCATTTATATATTTTACTTTTGATTTGATCTTGTTTTAGCTCGTTTCTAATTTGTATTTTCTATTTCGATAATTTTAATTTTCCACATTTGTTTACGTTTTAACTCGTCATTTATATCTTTTGTATCATTTATTAATTTTAGCTCTCTATTAATTAGGCCTTGAAGATCGGTAGAGTTGCCCGAAACGTCGGCTGCAGCCAAATATAATGACTTTTTTGCTCTACGTCTCCTTTTTTATCCTGACTGTAAAACTACGTCTCCTTAGGAAAGATCCTATTTTTTATATATATAAATAATTGCCAATTACCATTCAAACAACGCTGGAAAATAGGAAAGGTAGAATGTGTAGTTCCCAAATTAAAGGCGCGACAAGGGACCTCTTCAACACTGAAGGAAAATAGCGTGGTTGTCAGGGGGGCCAAGACTTTTTAACCAGCTTCCAAAAGACCTCAGAAACGTTACAGGGGTCAAAGTTGAAGTCTTCAAGAGAAGACTAGATGCCTGGCTCAGGACGATACCAGATGAGCCAGGTGTACCTGGCTATGTGCGGTGGAGAGCGCAAGAAAGCAACCCGCTTCTCTTCACCAAGCCAAGTAAATGACAAACTATAGTTTTTTCTTTTTCATAATGTTAGCCTGGCGTGGGCAACGAACGGGTCACTCGCAAAGAGGCCCCAAAAATATAGCTTCCCTCACCAGCTATTTGCAAAACAGATAGGATCCAGCTTTGGGACAGGATCTAGGGGTTACAGCTACATCTAGCCTACTACAGGGTGTCCCAAAAGTCCCTATCTATTTTGTTGAAATAGGCTGAATTTCAAATGAATGTTTTAATGACATGATTGCATGCACCTTTCTAGACAAATACATGCATTAGATTTCTATTTTAATTATTTTTAAATTTTTAATTAATTTTTTCAGATCCATATCATTGGTGATGGATGTGCATGAACGCGTTATGATAGTAACATGTCGCATCAGAGGAATGAAATGTGAAATTAGAGACCGATTCTCAAGAAGGTTTCATAAGCCTGGACCGACAGATAAAGCAATTCGTGAATTGGTGAACAAATTCAAAAGGACTGGATCTGTGCATGATGAAGGAAGAAGTGGACGCCCAAGAACAGTACAACAAAACATTGAATCTGTTCGCATAATGTTCGAAGACGATCAAAGAATGTCAGTTCGCCAAGCATCCCACAGATTGACCATACCCAAAACAACTGTTCACAGAATCTTGCTGAAGAAGTGTTATCACATTCAGCTGTTACACAGCTTACACGAGGAAGATTTTCCAAAAAGAGCAGCAATGTGTGCGGAACTGGTCGAACAGATCCAAAATAACAATTTAATGGACCACATTTTGTTTAGCGATGAGGCGACTTTTCACACCTGTGGTAAAATCAATCGACATAATTGTCGCATCTGGGCTAATGAAAAGCCAACTGAGTTCACTGAATGGGAAAGAAACTCACCTAAAGTCAACGTGTGGCTTGGAATGACGAAGTCTAAGATTTACGGGCCCTTTTTCTTTGCAGACGCTACAGTGACAGGGTCTGTTTACTTTGATATGCTTCAAAATTTTCTAGAACCTCAACTTCTTGAAGATGGCATTCTCGACAATGTAGTCTTTCAGCAGGATGGGGCACCATGTCATTAAGCCAGAATTGTTCAGACATACATAAACGAGCGTTTTCCAAATCGTTGGATTGGACGTCGGGGAAATAGGCCCTGGGCAGCGCGATCTCCGGATTTGACCCATTGGATTTCTTTGCTTGGGGTTTCATTAAATCAGAGGTCTATCGCAGAAATATTCGAGATTTACCAGATCTACGAGATCGCATTAGGCAAGCAGTTGAGAAAATAACCCCTGAAATGCTCGGAAATGTGTTCCGCAATGCAGCTGACCGCTTTGAGATTTGCAGAGATACAGATGGAGCACATGTGGAAACTACTAATTAAAGATTTTAATGGTGTAATACTTGTAATTTGTATAGAAATACATCTGTATTCAGGTCAGTGTGACATTTATTTGAAATTCAGCCTATTTCAACAAAATAGATAGGGACTTTTGGGACACCCTGTATAGTGTTTGTCATTTACCATTACTTATTCGGACTATAGTGGATTTAATTTTCCCAGAAGAGTTCCTTGTGCCATGCACGGTCTGTGTGTATTATATATATATATATATATTATATATATATATATATACAGTGGCGGTTCCTCATATGGGCAATATGGGCAGCCGCACAGGGCGGCATTTGTGGAGGGGCGGCATGAGCGCCTGCAAAAAAAATAAAAATAAATAAATAGAAATAAATAAAAAATAAAATAAAATATTTATGTGATAGAGCATTTGTACAATTTAGAAATTTGATTCTCTAGTTTATTTATGACAGTTGTGCAATTTAATTTGTATTTTTCCTGTTCATAGTATCATAATTACATTCTCTTAAGTGAGTTATTCTATTTACGTGATGAAGGATTTGTAAAATTCAGAAATTTGAGTCTTTGTTTTGGTTCTGAAGTTCCAACAATTAGTCCAATAAAAAGTTATTTTGTGAAAGAGTTATGTCTGTCCTTTATTTTGGGGGGATTCGAATGTGTGTGTGTTGGCGAACAGGGGGCGGGGGGGCGCTGAAGGTGAGGTTCGCCCAGGGCGTCATGTAAGCTAGGACCGCCACTGTATATATATATATATATGATGCAAATCCACAAGGAAAAAGAAAAATGATTCCAAGGCCTTTCATGTATTCAGAAGTACAGTACACCTCATCAGGGAATTATGAGGTGTACTTCTGAATACACGAAAAGCCTTGGAATCATTTTTCTTTTTCCTTGTGGGTTTGCATCATTCATTCATTTCACGTGTTTAATTGTGAAATTCATTATATATATATATATAAATATATACACGGAAGACAACAATATGAAGTTTAACACACAAATTTCAATTGTTACGGTACGGAAAAAGGGAGGACCTAAAATCCATGGAATACTATACCCCCCCCAAATGAACAGGAAATTTGGAGAAATTCTAAAGCAAAAGATTTGGGAGTTGTAATGACTGATGATGCAAAATTTGAAACACAAAATAAGATAGCAGTAAACAGAGCAAAGAGAATAACTGGGCAGATGCTGGGAACCTTTAAACCAAGGAATAGGAATATAATGATTCCTCTACTGAAACCACTGATCATACCCAAATTGGAATACTGCTCAGTCCTAACATCCCCATATAAAAAAGAAGACATTAGACAGCTAGAAGGGATTCAGAGAAGTTTCACAGCCAAGCTCAGTGGGTGCAAAGAACTAAATTACTGGGAAAGGTTACGCGAATTAAACCTATATTCACTGGAAAGGAGAAAAGAGAGATACACCATTATTTACACTTGGAAAATAATAGAGAAACTACTCCCTAATCTTACTCTGAACCCTATAACTCCACAAACAACTGTAGAAAGCAAAAAAGGAAGAATGTATCGTGTTCCCAAATTAAAGGCTAGACAGGGAACATCCTCAACCCTGAAGGAGAATAGTTTTGTTGTGAGAGGACTAAGACTTTTTAGCCAGCTGCCCAAGGAGCTAAGGAATACGAGAGGTGTTGCAGTGGGTGTCTTCAAAAGAAGATTAGACGCTTGGCTCAAACATTTTTTCTAGTAGGACATTTCAAATCTAACAAAATTCATCAGCAGCAAATCTAAAAACGAGAGTATAAATTACATAAAAGCAATATAAACAAATCCAAACGAAGTTACAAAATGTCACAAACCAAGCAAAATTCATGGTGTGGCATGAGAAAAAAAAGAATGCAGAAAGAAATTTCACGACAGACGAAAGTTAGTTGGTTTATACAGAATTCTCAGCTATACGCAGGGGAGTACATTAGGCGGGACACAGGGGGCCCGTGACCCACCTTTACCTTTTTTTTTTATTATCTAGAGTTAATGCTGAAAAGATTTAAAAAAATGTGAACTTGGAAAATGTAAGAGCGGCGATAATTTTGTGATATTTTTGTTATTATTAGGCATTACCGATATTTGGCAATTACCCATAAATTTTGGCGATAACATAGCCTATGCAACCTGGTAGTCTTCGTTTGGATTTCGCACGTTATTCACAGTGACACACGGCGGGCGGAAGTAGGCCTATACTTTTTACCCCCCCAAAATTTATGATATCGTTTTGTTTTTGTACCGGAATGACGCGAAATGGAGCTTGTGGTCCCCTGGACCGCTTTTTTAAGAAATCGAACACTCAATCCGCACAAACACAAGTACAACGACAAGAACATAAAAAGTCTTGTATTCTTATTTTTTTCTTTTATTTATTAATTTTAGATTATTCTACACTCACTCATATCAGTAATTAAGATACAGTATAACCAAAATAATTGAAAATATTATTATTTTTAAATCACATATCCTTGTTTTATCATTATTTTTGTATAATATTCAAAATTAATATGCAGAAATAAAGCACACAATTTTATCTGTTTCTTAAAATTTCAATTTTTTTGATGATAAAAATCCACCCGAAGAGGATGCCAGTGGGCATCGAAACTGTTGTGGAAATAAACTCTGTCTATTAGAGTGGGTTTTTATTATTATATTTTGACCTTCACGTAGAAAAAAGTGAAGTTTTTTGCATTCAATTTTTTTGACAAAATACAAGATAAAATAAGGATAGGGGTTAGGCTAGCTAGCCTAGCCCAACATTTTAGCTCAGTTTCCATGCTTATTAGGGTTTTGCATGTGATGTCTGTCAGCGGCACGCGTACTGCGGACACTGATTCCTAAAATTTTGCTGCACTATATTTCTACAGATCTACAGAAGCTAAGGCTAACAAAGACCCTAAGATCCACTCTAAGGTTAGCCCGAGAGAAAGAAAAGAGTAGGGAGTTAAGAGAAGAGAATAAGGGGTTAATTAAGTAACAACACCTATCACTCATGGGTTAACATTCATTCAGAAAGAGAGAAAGAAAGGCTCACCATCATCAATCAGTCGGCCACTGCCGACAAGTCAGAAAAATAGTCGGAGAGAACAGGAAAGGGGTGAAAGATGAAAAGAAGTAAAATAAGAACGCTTACAAACCATGCAAACACAGTCTTAACTCACTATCATACCATGCAAACTACAGACATGCAAGTAAAGAGAGGATAAGAAGAAAAAAAAAAAAGTAGGTAAAGTAAAACAAAAAGTGGGTTAGTTTACGCTACGAGCTATATCTACGATCGTGTTAATCTAATTTTTTTTTTTTTTTTTTTTTTGGCATCACACACTGGCATGTCACAAGCTGGCATTATTGTCAACAGACTCATCCTCGATCATCACCCCTAGAGCTCCTGTTGCTAATTGTTTTATTATATTAAACAACGTTAATAATTTTAACGAGGGAGAGGGAAAAGGGTGAGACTGAGAGGGAAAAGGGTGAGACTGAGAGGGAAAAGGGGGACATAACTTTTATTAATTGTAATCAGAGGTAAAAAAAATGCAAGATTTTCCACCAACTATTTTCTACACGAGTTTTCCATCTGTAAAACACAATACTTCTAATTTCTGTTTTACACACTACAAAATATTTTATACATAAGTTTTCAATGCTTACACACACAATTTTGTATGTATGTGTGCATGTATTATTATTATATGTATAATTGTATATAGCTGAATGATTTAGCTATATACATATAATAATAGTACACACATACCCATATGTACAGTATATATACATAAGCACACATCTGCAGTATATAAGTTTTACTTGATGATTATGCAGCAGTTCCTAATAGTTGCTATTTTTTACTCATCCGTTGGTCGAATCACCTTTGTGCCCCCCCCCCCCCCCTTTAAGAAATTCTGTGTATGTCCCTGGCCATACGTAATCATTTTGTTAATTGTAATCATCTATTATTTTTATTTTGGCATCCTCTGCTAACGTTATTGATCTAAGAATTTTGGAATCTATGTATATTAAACAACTCCGTCTTGTAATAATTTTAAATATTATGTAAACCAACTAACTTTTATTTGTCTGAAGTGAAATTTCTTTTTGCATTCTCTTTTGTCTCGCGCGCCACACGGTGAGTTTGCTCCGTTTGCGACATTTATTTTATTTATTTATACTCGCGTTTTTAGATTTGCTGGTGATGAATCTAGTTAGATTCGAAACGTCCTATTGGAATTTTTATGCAATCGCCTTGGTCTTCGTCTTCATATATATGACGAGGTGTAGCTTTGAATACACGAAAGGCCTTGGAATCGTTTTTCTTTTTCCTTGTGGGTTTGCAGCATATATATATATATATATATCCAAAACGAACCAACAAGAAATAAATTTAAATTATGAATATTGTCTAATTACACTGGTCAACACTCATTTTATTGCCAATCATATTAGAGTGATTTTGGGGTAACTTTGTGGTGCTGATTCCGAATATGACATCGGTTTTGCTAGATTGGCTCTAATTTATGAGATAATTGGTACCCCATTGAAACACGTAAAAATGAAAAAAATTTAATGTTCAGGCGGAGCCTACTTACTGGTTGGGTGCCGATGACTTATATACGGAGGGGGAATATTCTAGAATGATCGCGGAGTAAACACTAAGAATATTCGCGTGTCTCACCATCTAGAATGTTCCGGTAGTTTCCCATATGCACGCGTTATGGTTACGTTTCCTATTCATTGAGGGTATTCATTATCTCAAGAACTAGAGCCAAATCGGAAAAACTACTTTCATTTTGGAATTCAGCAACCCCAAAATACCCTAAATTCGTACGAATTTCCTTGGCAACGAAACAAAAAAAATTTTTTGTTGACCTGTGTTATTTCTACTATGGTTTTACAAACATAATTCATTTTACTACTTTATAAGCTTCGCATTCAAAGCCAGTGAGTTAAAAGTTGTGAAGCTGCATTTAAAATTTAAGTGGCTGGTGAGCTTAAAATAAATGTTAAGGGTCTCTCAATGGGGTTTAATATTTTTTGTTAATTTTTTTTTTTAATAACATTTCATGTTATAATACGAGCGTGGACATGACTCTGTTTCATCCTTCTAATACTATTTTAAAAAATAAACTAAATCACACCTTGATTGAGTTGGACATTGAAATGAGAGCTCCCGTAACTTGACAGGTGAAGTTCTTCACCGATTTTTTAGTAGATTCTTCTTCAACATCTGAATTTTCGGAATGTTTTTCGGTAGTTTCTTCCCGGGATTTTGTCGTCGACTCTTGATCATCCATTTTCATTGTCGACTCTTGATCATCCATTTCCATTGTCGAATTTTTCATCGTCATGATGTTCATTGAAGCTTCTTTCATTGACATTTTGTCATGCTTCGCAAGCACTCCACCCGCAATATTTAGTACCAGAATTAATGCGATAAAGTATTTCGACCCTTTGAAATGCATTTTCGATTTGTTTTACAATATAAAAGTTTCTTTGTAACTTTAAAGCTTATTAAATCTCGTAAATATAACAGCAATACGTAATGTAGAGGACTTCTGAGCAACAAATATCAAAACAATACAACATATAAATTGTTAAACCTCAAACTAGATCGTAGTGGAATACTATCCGTGAATATCATCAGTTTTTGCGCACTATTTAAAACAAGACTGTGGCCAACGCTAACGGAAGGTACAATGAATAAAAAGCCATGAAAAACTTCTTTGAAGACAATACGTACTTCACTTCTTGAGTGACGCAACAGCTGTTCAAAATTTAACTTGAGATGAGAAAAGATAAAAAAAGAGTATTTGATATTCAAAATATCGTGGGAAACATTAAAAGCCGCCTTTATTTTTCTTCATCGGCCTTTTTTAAGCTTGGTTCATTTTTCACATAGTCGCCATCTTGTCCCATTACTTAAGGCCACTTAGGCTTAATGAAAGAGGGGAGGAATTTAAACTGTAATGAGGTTTTGTTTATTCTACACATTATATATGACAACTATAATTTACATCTCTCTCTCCTCTCTCTCTCTCTCTCTCTCTCTACTATATATATATATATATAGGCGGTGAGATATGGCGACCCCGCCCATAGACACAGCTAGCTCCGTATCTCCTCCGTTACAGGATAGGAGGGACTGGGGCTGGGCCTGTATCCTTCCCTCTTTCTCACCACAAAGGGCACTAGCAGCCTCTGGTCGTATCCGGCCTGCTTCTGTCTTTTCACCCCAAGTTTGTTGAGACACGATATTTTTGTATTATATATATAATATTATATATATCTTTGGTTAGCTTCCGCCCGAATTGTTCATTCTGACGAAGGTCAAGCTTTTCACTCCACCTTAGACCTACAGTTTAACGTGGAATTCGAACCATGCCTCACGAGCAGCCAGCGTCTTAACCACTAGGTCACCCAGGGTACCCACTTATCTACCAACCATTCTTTTTTTTTATTGTGTGGAAGGATGAACAGCTGGGTTTTGCTGCGCGCCGGCTGCCGTCACCGGGTCTCGGACCCGGGGCCGATGGATTCGTAGTCAGCGACGCTAATCACTACACCACATATATATATATATATATATATATATATATCAGGTTGATCGATCGTTGAAATGTGGTTGATATTTGTGACAGTTCACAAATTAATATTGATGTACTATTGATGCAACAATATGTTGATGAAATAAAGTGCAATCAACATTTCCAAAATATAGTTTTCTGAAAAGTAAGGATATAATGTTGTTTCTGTATTTACTGAAAAATGAATTTACATCAGTACTCATTTTCAACCCCACTTCGATATTGATAGCTGGGAATTTGTCATTTTGAAATTGACGGGTCATTAATAAAATTTTGATTCATCGATATTCCTTCATCATTTTATTGATGTAACTGTGTTACGGGCGATATAATAATAATAATAATAATACCAACAACAACAACAACAACATGAGGCGAGATGCTGCCGAGGGATCGTCCCTCGCAGGTTGATCCTGAATCATCATCCAGTCAACAAAAGTATATATGCGCTAGTGGTGCGAAACCAAGGGGTGATCCCGGGATACCGTTACCGCCCCCCCCCACCTCAACAAAAAGTTTCGCTTACACATTAACAGGGTTAACAGAAATGATGTTACAGATTAACAGTGCAAAAAATTGTAAATGCCGTTCATTGTTTCAAGGTGAAGTTGCAAGATAATTCTGGGAACGTCTAAATAATTAACACGCTTCGAATCCCCCTTTGTATAGACTTTTAGTAAGTGGTTTAATATCGGGGACCCCCCGCCTCCAGAAAATCCTGGTTGCGCGCCTGATTTGCACCTTGGTGGTGTAGTGGTTAGCATCGCTAACTACGAATCCTTCGGCCTTGGGTTCGATTCCCGTCGCAAACAAGTGACGCGCAGCTCACCCAGCTGTTCATCCTTCCTTTGGTTGGTTGATGTGTGGGTAACAGGAAAATCCTACATAGGGGTCGAACATAGGTCGATCCGGAACATTTGTTCAAAACTCATATATATATATATATATATATATATGAAAATTATTTCACGAAAGTAACACGTGAAAAATATTTATGATGAATAAAACCACGAAGGAAAGGACACACAAAATGGTGCTCAAGCGCTTTCGTCTAATATATATATATATATATAATGTTCTTAGTCCAGTTTGTGTAGATAAAGCTTAAGGTAGTTTCAATGTGGTTGTTATTTTAATATACATTTGTGTTGCCTCGCGGAAGAAACATAAACTTGTGGCGCATCTTGCTCCCGATAAATCATGCACCCGGACCTATTGTATATATCCAGGAGTGTCCGCAGTGCAAACTAATGACATAAGCACGGAAATGAATACCATTAGAATATGATAAAACAAACCATTGTTGCTACCACTGGCGATGAACCACGTACGATAACCCTATATGTACTTGCATAGACGGCAGAACGGACGGGGGGGGGGCGATCCCGTCTTAAATTGACAAAAGGGGGCCAGGCCTCCCTTACCAGCGAAGATATTCTGACATTTTAAATTTTGAAAAGCAAAATTTTCAGAATAAAACGTAAATAAACATTTAGTTTATGTTTGGGCTTTGTAACATACAGGGTGAGCGAAAAGTCCCTGTGCACCTGTCCACTTCCAACACAGTGCAGGTACAGGTTCACTACACTTCTTACAGGTGCACAGGGACTTTCGCTCACCCGGTATTTCGGAAATTGTAAATTCGTAACTGTACCACTTTAGCATGTTTACGTAATCTAGTGAATATAGTCTAGTAGTATGCTAATCAATCCTACTTGGGGGCCCCCCCTCCTTGCGTGCTGACGTTCCGCCGCCACTGTATACTTGGCAATGATGATGCGAGCTGCTCGTTCCTTGAATGGGTGTATGGGCGGGGCAGTGCTTTGTTAAAAAAAGTGAGACCTTGGTTGTCTTGTACTTAATTATATATATATATATATATATATATATATCGTAAAGAACGACGCTTGTATAGGAGATATTCCGCGCAAGACGAGAAAGAGAAAAACAACAAATGAAAAAATGAAGTACCACCTGGGAATCGAACCCGGGATCTTCCGATTGCCGGTCAGACGCGATAACACTACACCATGGACTTCACTCTTCCAAATGCCGTAATTCCTCTACATACTCAGCAGAAACCAATGCCCCAAGGGGGCACCTCCCGCATGCCGTACATTATATACATTCAACTGCAAAGAACACGCAGTATAATAACGTAAAGAACGACGCTTGTATAGGAGAATTCCGCGCAAGACGAGAAAGAGAAAAAACAAATGAAAAAATGAAGTACCACCTGGGAATCGAACCCGGGATCTTCCGATTGCGGTCAGACGCGATAACCACTACACCATGGACTTCACTCTTCCAAATGCCGTAATTCCTCTACATACTCGCAGAAACCAAGCCCCAAGGGGGCACCTCCCGCATGCCGTAAACATTATATACATTCAACTGCAAAGAAACACAGTATAAATAACGTAAAGAACGACGCTGTATAGGAGATATTCCGCGCAAGACGAGAAAGAGAAAACAACAAATGAAAAAATGAAGTACCACCTGGGAATCGAACCCGGGATCTTCGATTGCCGGTCAGACGCGATAACCACTACACCATGGACTTCACTCTTCCAAATGCCGTAATTCCTCTACATACTCGCAGAAACCAATGCCCCAAGGGGGCACCTCCCGCATGCCGCAACATTATATACTTCAACTGCAAAGAACACGCAGTATAAATAACGTAAAGAACGACGCTTGTATAGGAGATATTCCGCGCAAGACGAGAAAGAGAAAACAACAAATGAAAAAATGAAGTACCACCTGGGAATCGAACCCGGGATCTTCCGATTGCCGGTCAGACGCGATAACCACTACACCATGGACTTCACTCTTCCAAATGCCGTAATTCCTCTACATACTCGCAGAAACCAATGCCCCAAGGGGGCACCTCCCGCATGCCGTAACATTATATACATTCAACTGCAAAGAACACGCAGTATAAATAACGTAAAGAACGACGCTTGTATAGGAGATATTCCGCGCAAGACGAGAAAGAGAAAACAACAAATGAAAAAATGAAGTACCACCTGGAATCGAACCCGGGATCTTCCGATTGCCGGTCAGACGCGATAACCACTACACCATGGACTTCACTCTTCCAAATGCCGTAATTCCTCTACATACTCGCAGAAACCAATGCCCCAAGGGGCACCTCCCGCATCCGTAACATTATATACATTCAACTGCAAAGAACACGCAGTATATAAATAACGTAAAGAACGACGCTTGTATAGGAGATATTCCGCGCAAGACGAGAAAGAGAAAACAACAAATGAAAAAATGAAAGTACCACCTGGGAATCGAACCCGGGATCTTCCGATTGCCGGTCAGACGCGATAACCACTACACCATGGACTTCACTCTTCCAAATGCCGTAATTCCTCTACATACTCGCAGAAACCAATGCCCAAGGGGGCACCTCCGCATGCCGTAACATTATAACATTCAACTGCAAAGAACACGCAGTATAAATAACGTAAAGAACGACGCTTGTATAGGAGATATTCGCGCAAGACGAGAAAGAGAAAACAACAAATGAAAAAATGAAGTACCACCTGGGAATCGAACCGGGATCTTCCGATTGCCGGTCAGACGCGATAACCACTACACCATGGACTTCACTCTTCCAATGCCGTAATTTCTACATACTCGCAGAAACCAATGCCCCAAGGGGCACCTCCCGCATGCCGTAACATTATATACATTCAACTGCAAAGAACACGCAGTATAAATAACGTAAAGAACGACGCTTGTATAGGAGATATTCCGCGCAAGACGAGAAAGAGAAAACAACAAATGAAAAATGAAGTACCACCTGGGAATCGAACCGGGATTTCCGATTGCCGGTCAGACGCGATAACCACTACACCATGGACTTCACTCTTCCAAATGCCGTAATTCCTCTACATACTCGCAGAAACCAATGCCCCAAGGGGGCACCTCCCGCATGCCGAACATTATATACATTCAACTGCAAAGAACACGCAGTATAAATAACGTAAAGAACGACGCTTGTATAGGAGATATTCCGCGCAAGACGAGAAAGAGAAAACAACAAATGAAAAAATGAAGTACCACCTGGGAATCGAACCCGGGATCTTCCGATTGCCGGTCAGACGCGAAACCACTACACCATGGACTTCACTCTTCCAAATGCCGTAATTCCTCTACATACTCGCAGAAACCAATGCCCCAAGGGGGCACCTCCCGCATGCCGTAACATTATACATTCAACTGCAAAGAACACGCAGTATAAATAACGTAAAGAACGACGCTTGTATAGGAGATATTCCGCGCAAGACGAGAAAGAGAAAACAACAAATGAAAAAATGAAGTACCACCTGGGAATCGAACCCGGGATCTTCCGATTGCCGGTCAGACGCGATAACCACTACACCATGGACTTCACTCTTCCAAATGCCGTAATTCCTCTACATACTCGCAGAAAACCAATGCCCAAGGGGGCACCTCCCGCATGCCGTAACATTATATACATTCAACTGCAAGAACACGCAGTATAAATAACGTAAAGAACGACGCTTGTATAGGAGATATTCCGCGCAAGACGAGAAAGAGAAAACAACAAATGAAAAAATGAAGTACCACCTGGGAATCGAACCCGGGATCTTCCGATTGCCGGTCAGACGCGATAACCACTACACCATGGACTTCACTCTTCCAAATGCCGTAATTCCTCTACATACTCGCAGAAACCAATGCCCCAAGGGGGCACCTCCCGCATGCCGTAACATTATATACATTCAACTGCAAAGAACACGCAGTATAAATAACGTAAAGAACGACGCTTGTATAGGAGATATTCCGCGCAAGACGAGAAAGAGAAAACAACAAATGAAAAAATGAAGTACCACCTGGGAATCGAACCGGGATCTTCCGATTGCCGGTCAGACGCGATAACCACTACACCATGGACTTCACTCTTCCAAATGCCGTAATTCCTCTACATACTCGCAGAAAACCAATGCCCCAAGGGGGCACCTCCCGCATGCCGTAACATTATACATTCAACTGCAAAGAACACGCAGTATAAATAACGTAAAGAACGACGCTTGTATAGGAGATATTCCGCGCAAGACGAGAAAGAGAAAACAACAAATGAAAAAATGAAGTACCACTGGGAATCGAACCCGGGATCTTCCGATTGCCGGTCAGACGCGATAACCACTACACCATGGACTTCACTCTTCCAAATGCCGTAATTCCTCTACATACTCGCAGAAAACCAATGCCCCAAGGGGGCACCTCCCGCATGCCGTAACATTATATACATTCAACTGCAAAGAACACGCAGTATAAATAACGTAAAGAACGACGCTTGTATAGGAGATATTCCGCGCAAGACGAGAAAGAGAAACAACAAATGAAAAAAATGAAGTACCACCTGGGAATCGAACCCGGGATCTTCCGATTGCCGGTCAGACGCGATAACCACTACACCATGGACTTCACTCTTCCAAATGCCGTAATTCCTCTACATACTCGCAGAAACCAATGCCCCAAGGGGGCACCTCCCGCATGCCGTTTCTGCGAGTATGTAGAGGAATTACGGCATTTGGAAGAGTGAAGTCCATGGTGTAGTGGTTATCGCGTCTGACCGGCAATCGGAAGATCCCGGGTTCGATTCCCAGGTGGTACTTCATTTTTTCATTTGTTGTTTTCTCTTTCTCGTCTTGCGCGGAATATCTCCTATACAAGCGTCGTTCTTTACGTTATTTATACTGCGTGTTCTTTGCAGTTGAATGTATATAATGTTACGGCATGCGGGAGGTGCCCCCTTGGGGCATTGGTTTCTGCGAGTATGTAGAGGAATTACGGCATTTGGAAGAGTGAAGTCCATGGTGTAGTGGTTATCGCGTCTGACCGGCAATCGGAAGATCCCGGGTTCGATTCCCAGGTGGTACTTCATTTTTTCATTTGTTGTTTTCTCTTTCTCGTCTTGCGCGGAATATCTCCTATACAAGCGTCGTTCTTTACGTTATTTATACTGCGTGTTCTTTGCAGTTGAATGTATATAATGTTACGGCATGCGGGAGGTGCCCCCTTGGGGCATTGGTTTCTGCGAGTATGTAGAGGAATTACGGCATTTGGAAGAGTGAAGTCCATGGTGTAGTGGTTATCGCGTCTGACCGGCAATCGGAAGATCCCGGGTTCGATTCCCAGGTGGTACTTCATTTTTTCATTTGTTGTTTTCTCTTTCTCGTCTTGCGCGGAATATCTCCTATACAAGCGTCGTTCTTTACGTTATTTATACTGCGTGTTCTTTGCAGTTGAATGTATATATATATATATATATATCGGGACGGCAAAAAAACAAAGGGAGACCTTTTAAATCCGTTCATATCTCGGCAAATACGGTACATAGAACCATGAAATTTTAATATGTTAGTACTAGGTAATTTTATGGTTTGTATGCCATCTTTTAGCATTTTAGCTGAGAAATTGGATTTATGGCGAATATTCCAGAAAAATCTTGCTAATCATAGGTTCAAGTTGACAATTAAAGCAATTTTAATTAACGTAAGCCAACTGCAGGAGGTTTGGACAAACTTCTCAAGAAAACCGATAAAACGGGAGATATCAAAAGAATACCAGGTAGCGGTATTAAATTTGGCCACCAAACAGTCTTGATTTAAATCCTGTCGATTACGGCCTTTTGGAAAATTTGTCACGGAGAATTTATCGGGTCAAAGTAAGAAATGTCGCTCATTTACGACAGCTTCTTCTGGAAAAATGGGATGAGCTACTACAAGAGCAAATCAATAAAGCCATAGATGAGTTCCGTCCTAGACTGAAAAAGATTGTAGAAGTTCGTGGTAAACATATCGAGCAGTTTTTTAACATCGAGGTAGCACCATATGTGAGTACTTTGTAACTTTTTATCTGCACATACAATACAGTAGTAGTGTAAATGGAGAATTTCCAGTGGCACAAAGAAATGTTCAATAAATCCATAATTTTCATTAGTTTTCTTTGAAATCCGCTCACAGTATAGGAAATTTACTTAGTTGTGGGGTGTGAAAAAAATACTGAAATCTGACCATAACTTTGGATTTTACAACCAAAGTTCGAGGTCTCCCTTTTTTTTTTTGCCGACCCGATATATATATATATATATATATATATAATATAATATATATATATATATATATATATATATATATATATATATATACAGGGTGTCCCAAAAAAACTATATACTCTTTATAGCATCATATATTTTATAATTTAAAAAAAAACCAAACAATTATTGTTATAGCAATTGCCAATGAAAGGTAAATTAGTAATCTAAGTGATCAAAATGTTATAGCGAGGCGTAGTTAATTAAATTTTATATGCAAACAACTCGCTATAACATTTTGATCACTTAGATTACTAATTTACCTTTCATTGGCAATTGCTATAACAACATATTGTTTTTTTTTTTTTTAATTATAGAATATATGATGCTATAAAGAGTATATAGTTTTTTTGGGGACACCCTACATATATATAATTTCCTTATCTTTAACCTAACCTCGTTTAGCAGAGTTTAATTTAACCTGGAGACCTGTTTTTCTTGGACTTGAATCCTTTCTCGGAATTGGATTGCGACAGAACTTTGCGCGAAGGATAGCTTCCCAGAATTGAATCCAAGATCAGCTGACTTGTATCAAATGTCACAGTGGATGAAGTAACATCAGTTGGAAAAATCAAGAAAAGAGAAATGTTTCGTATTTAGGTCAGTATTTCATACTTTCTCTATTTGATTGTAGTCAGTGAAATGTAGGACTAATTTTGTTTGTGTGTGTGTGTGTGTGTGTCTTACCTACGGAATCACGACGATCTTGTGGATACACACAGGGGCCGTCGCGACACGAACGTGCGTATCCCGACATTCGCGGTGCCGCGGTGAATTATCTTTATAAATGCTATCTTCTATCATGTAGAAAGGGGATACAATTACGGTTAGGCTAGGTTAGGTTACGCTAGGTTTGGTTAGAGTTATTAGGTTTTTAAAATTCGGTGAGTGAATATGTGAGAAAGTGTGAAAATGTCGCGGTTCTGTAAGGAAGCCAAACATATATATATATATATATGTGTGTGTGTGTGTGTGTGTGTGTGTGTGAGAGAGAGAGAGAGAGAGTGTGTTACAGATTTACGGGCTAAAAAATACCCTAAGGTCCACTCTTGGCTAGCCCAAGAAAGAAGTAGAGAAAACAAAGAAAAATAAAAAATATTGAAAACTTATACCACGTGCTTACACTTACAGACATCTAAAGTTTTCACCCAAGAATATTATGGTATACTCTATATATTTTATACACATTTAGGCCAAAGATGGTTTCTACTATGTTGCATTCCGAATGGTGCTTTGCCCATATGAACAAGACTTAAACTACATTTGGCAGTCAAACGACAACTGCTATAATAATAACCAGTGGTGGGCACCGTTAACCAAAAAGTTAACTTCGTTAACCGCTAATCCGTTTACCAAAAAGTTAACTTCGTTAACCGTTAATCCGTTAATTCGTTAAACATGTAACGGAAGTTACCGATAAACCGTTAACGTTAACTTTTATTATAAAAAAAATGAAAAACACAATATATATTAATTTAATTTTCCCTCTTCTTCTCGTTCTCCATTTTGTCCATGAGATGCATGTTGCCCTTCATGAAAATTAGCATATCAAAGTTTTCATCAGACAGGGATGATCTCTTGGCCCTCAGGATGTCCTTGCCCATAGAGAACAAACGCTCCACTGCAGCACTGGAGGGGATGGCTGTGTTGAACTTGATGAACAAGTCCACCAACACTTGCTCACCCAAGAAGGCAGCATCTGTCAGCAAGTCCTTGGAGTTGGTCTCCAGCCAGGTCTTGACCAAGTTCTGGGCCTTGCCCTCGAGTGACCTGTGGCTTCTGCTGCTCTTTTGTCTGGATGACAGCACTGAAGAAGTCATCCTCCTCCTCCTCCTCGTTGTTGCTGCCTCCACTGTTGCTGCCCACTTCGTTGGACTGCTGCTTCATGGCCTCCTCGACTGTACCCTCCATGCTTTTCCTCACCCTGGCGACCTTGGTGTTGTCATACTTGTCCAACCAGATGAGGCGAAACCTGGGATGGAAGGCAGCAGCCAGCTGGCATTCGTCATCCTCCAGGAGGGGCCCAAACCTTTTGTCGATGCCTGCGCACCTGCTCAGCACTGAAAATAATAGAAACTTTTAAACGTTTATTTATGAATTTTTTGGGTTAACGGACTTGAGTTAACGGAAGTTAATTAGTCCGATAATGATTTTCAAAGTTAACTTAAAAGTTAAATCGTTAACGAAAAAGTTAACTTCGTTAATTAACGATTAACGGATTAACGGTTTGTGCCCAGCTTTGAATTAATAACACTGTTCAACGTTGATTACAAAATGGTCTTATTATTTTCCTATCACGTATAGTTTTTGAAAAAATTCCATTTTTTTTTGTTTTGGAAAAATATTCAACTTTTGTAGTAAAAGCTGTTCACTTATTTTATTATCTCGCAACTCTGACCACATGTGATGTTTGTCTTATTACGTCGTGTGCATTGTTACTCTTTTAGTATGTGTGATATTAATATTTTTTAATATTTTGTATAATATTTAATTAATTATATCCAATATACAATATTATACAATAATTGTACGAGGAGTGATCAAAAAGTATCGATAATTTTATTGCTGCGGACAAATGATTGCAAATAAGAAATAATCGTTTACATATGCGAGTCTTCCTGCCCTCTGGCGTCTGCAGTCTGAAGCAAAATCTGCTACCATGAGTCAATAGTTGGTTGGAGCGCTTAAAAGGAGGGTGTGTTTTTGCAGTACGTATAAATCTCTGAAATGGAACAACGCGCGTTCGGAGACGGACGAAATGATTAAAATAGCTTTTGGAAATGATGCTCTCAGTGTAGCTAACATTTACAAATGGCACAAAAAGTTTAAAAATGGAGAAACATCGCTTGAAGACAAGGAACACAGTGGCCGCCCTTCCACTTCTCGTAGGATAAAAATGTCCAACAGATTCGATTTCTGGTACGAGCAAATGTTTTTCCATTTTTAAACTTTTCGTGCCATTTGCAAACGTTAGCTACACTGAGAGCATCATTTCCATCAACCGCTGTTTTAATCATTTCGTTCGTCTCCGAACGCGTTGTTCCATTTCAGAGATTTATACATACTGCAAAAACACACCTTCCTTTTAAGCGCTCCAACCAACTACTGACTCATTGTAGCAGATTTTGCTTCAGAGTGCAGACGCCAGAGGGCAGGAAGACTCATATATGTAAACGGTTATTTCTTATTTGCATTCATTTGTCCGTAGCAATAAAATTATTGATACTTTTTGATCACTCCTCGAAAATGAATAACATTTTCAGAATCAGCAGCGCCGACTTCATATAGATCAGCTTTGTTTGTTGCTGAGACAAAATAAAAGTAAAAATTTGTTGTTTAGTGTAATATGGACGAAAGCCCGGCCATGGACTGTCCCAAACAAATTTGAGAAGTGGTGAGGAGGTGTAGTGACGAACCCGCTACACGTAATTCGGCTAACTCAATTCTCCTTTTGAAGGAGATTAATTTTTCTCGGTTGGTGGCGTTACTTCCCATCGGTTTTCTCACAAAGTTTACTTATATTTGCTTGGTTCACGTTTCTATCCACAAAAAGTGATTACGTACGATCGTTTATCGTATCGTCAACAATTAATCATTTCAGGCGAATTTTTACTTCGCGTTGCTTCGTTTTTCGTTTGTCCTCTTCCTTCAGTTTTATGTCTGCTTATATTTTTGACGGTTTGTTTTCGTTGTCCAAATTAATGTGCTGAATTTTCTCTCGAGTTCGTTAAGTTCATAAGTAATGTTTTCGAAAAATATTTCATGATTTATATTATAAGTACTGTAGTATTTCTTGTTGAATTTGTTTACAAAGTAACAATTCCCACTCTACTGTACTGTACTGTAGTCAAAGGTGGGCACCCGGGCCTCAGAAAGGACCGACGGTCCCGGTCCTTGCTCAAACTGGACCGACGGTCCCGGAGATAGGACCTAGGAACGACTTGGTCCTCGGTCCTTATATATAAGTGAAAAATTTGATTAAAATGAAAAATTGCCGGGATTGCCGGGTTCAGTTCTTCCGCTAGGAGCTCCAGTTGCTTGACTTGAAGTTGAAGCACTAACATCAGTAGATTCTTCGTCTCCTCCAGGTGTTGAAACAAGTTTCAGTTCAGTCTCAGTCTCTTTCTGAGTCTTCTGGAGGAAACGATCCATCTTCTTTAGAACTTCAAATAATCACTAAACACACTAAAATCACTAAAAAAGACCGCCCGGAATTGCTTAAAAATGGACCGTCGCTCCTCATTTCGGTCCTTACTGAGAAAAGGACCGACTTTCCCGCTCACGGTCCTTAAAAAGGACCGAGTTCCTGGAGTTCGGTCCTTTTGGAACTCGGTCCTGCCCACCTTTGACTGTAGTGTACTGTACTGTACCCAATCTACTTTCTTTCAATTTATATTTATTTCTTCAAATATTACTTTTGTCTCTCTTAGACGAGTATTTGGTCTTCTAGTCTCTAACTCTATTTGTAAATCGAACAGGTTAGGATCACAAAAATTCATTTCATATGATTTCAATGTGAAAAATGAAGAGATTAATTACAGGTGTTTTATATATATATATATATATATATATATATTATGGGAATGAACTCAGAATGGTCCCCTGAGTTTTTTATGATACACACAGACCGTGCATGGAACAAGGAACTCTTCTGGGAAAATTAAATCCAATTTTCCCAGAAGAGTTCCTTGTTCCATACACGGTCTGTGTGTATCATGAAAAGACCTCAGGGGGTCATTCTGAGTTCAATCCTACACACACACACACACACACACACACACACAACCTTTCAGGTGTTCCGTGCGATGATTTCTCATTTCACAGGGATTAAGCTTGTTACCTCACTTCCCAAGTTGGCCTGGTGAAGTAGAGAGTCGGTTGCGCTCTTCACTTCACAAGTTCACATAGATAAGTACTCCCGGCTCATCTTTTATTGCTCTAAGCTAGGCGACTAGTGTTCTTTTTAAGATTTCCACCACTATACCAGTCGTGTTCCGCAGTTCCTTGGGCAACTGGTTAAACAGTTTTGGCTCTCTGACAACAAAGTGAAAGTGGGTGTGTTACTAAAACCTTTCGTGGTTCTCCCTTAATGTATAAACTAAAATTGGTGCAGATGACTTGACTCTAGCCGTTTAGGTCCCCTTCCCAGTCACCACTCCAGAGGGGGACGGGAGGGGTGCAGGTGTGTTACTAAAATTTTCCTTGGCTCTCTCTTAATATGTATACTAAATTTGGTGCAGATTAACTTAGCCGTTTAGGGGGCTTTCTCCAGTGCTCACCCCAGGGGGGGTACTGGGAGCAGCGGGTGGGTTTGCTAACACCTTCTCTGGTTCTCCCTTAATTTGTATACCAAATTTGATGCAAGTTACTCTAGCCGTTTAGGCGTGTATAAACCACATATAAACAGACATCATCATCATCTCCTGCATATACAGGGTGTCCCAAAAGCCCTGCCCCCATAATGTACAGGGATGGCTAAAAGTCGCGATCGGGTCGTTTAGAAATGTACAGCAGGGGCATTTTTAACATAGGGGCAAGCGGGCCCCCCTTACCTCGGGCCCTATATGCTCTATTTATTTGCATCCTGAATAAGTTTACAAAAATCAGTGCTGTTTGTATTTTTTTTACTTTGGTTGAAATAACTTTACTTAAATATGTAATGATTAGTGAAAACAGTAAAGAGTTTTTCGAGAACTTCCATTAAGGAAAACTGGTAAACGGAACCCAGGCCCCCTGTGCATTAACTTGCCCCGAGCCCCCAACCAATTCATAACCTTAAAAACGCCCCTGATGTACAGGAATTAGAAATGAAGAATGCGTCCCAAAGAATATTTACGACCGAATTCACACAAATTTGCCAAGTAGAAGCAGCTAGGTCTAGGCTAATCACCTTCGGCCTAGCCTAGGCTATGTGTTATGTAAACACACTTCATAATGACGTAGGCTATCAAGCCTTCAACATGGCGGATACAAATTCTTTTACAATTGAGGAATGTTTTGTTGCGAGTGTTTGGGTTCACGAAAATAATGCAGCTCCGACTGAAGCAAATTTACATAAACTAGAGAAAAAACATTCACAACCGGATCGTTTTCGATGTCAAACGATGTGGGAAACCGCAGAAATTTGCGGACGTAACGTTCGTTTAGAGGAGTCCGTTCTTCAATCACCCAAGAAATCAGCTAAGAAATGACCTGCTGAATATTCCAATATTCCAAGAACTTCCATCAGACGTTTGATGATGAAGGAAGGCTACCATAAGTATAGGCCCATAAGTATAGGCCATAAGTATAGGCCCATATTGCATAAATTTTCAACCTTACCTCGAAACATATTCACTGACGAATGTGCCGTATATCTTAACACGAGGTCTCGGAATATTTATTTCTGGCCGAAGGAAAATCTCCATTTCTTTAAAGAAATAGCATAATACTCTCCCTATTTTATGATGTGAGCTGGTATGACTTGTGAATTGATTGTTGGTCCATATTTTTTTTATGTAGTGTGACGAATCAAAGTTATCTGGAGATGTTGTCTCATGGTAATTCCCGAACTTGAGAAAGTGGGCCTCGTAAACATCGTTATTTTACAAGATGGTGCACCAGCCCACTATGCTATTAACGTTCGTAATTTCCTCAAGAACCAATTTTTTGTGTGGATTGGGAAAGGAGGATCTCTTAACTGGCCTCCTAGAAGTCCCGACCTCACAACTTGTGATAACTGGGTGTGGCCTTTTGTGAAAAACAAATTCAGCCACATCCGCATGCACTCTGTTGAAGAGTTAAAAATGGGAATTCTTCACTTATTCTCAGCCATTACCCCTGAAATGCTTCAAAAAGATTCACGGCACACTTGGCGTCGAATTCAATTTATGCGTTGATCACGACGGTATACATACAAACCAATTGGACGTATAAGTAGCAAGATATCTATTTATTTTCAGTTTCATTTATATGTTATAAATAAAAGAATATATTTTACAACAATCATCACTCACTGTTGGAGGTTCTACAGTTGTTTACATAATGAAGGCTCTCAACATCTTACTGTAAACCTTTCTTTAAATTTTGTCGATCCAGTCACCCACGCCCACACACAAAATATAGAAAGAACATTATGAGAAATCAAAACTAATGTTCCGAAGTACGGGGATATTTGGTCTGCGCATATTTATTTTAGGATTTTTCTGAGCCACGAAGAACGTTTCCATCATTTTCTTATTGCCGCTGCATCTCAATATAATCCAGGATATTAAGGATATTAATAGCAGGTAAGGGGTTTTATTATTATTAATGCCTGGGTTAAGTCGAATAATGTCCGGGTTAGGTCGACTGATGCCCGAGTTAGGTTCTTTTTCCACCTCACAACGTTCATAAATAAATTATTTCCAATCCAATGGTGTAACTTTTATGCATGTGCAATGAAAATTTGAAGGACGCCTCTAAACTAGGAATTTACAAATTAATTTAATCGAAAACCGCCATTGCTTCAATTAATTATGGGAATTCTGTTGGTGTTCCAATTTGTGTTGTCGCTTTTCCGTCTTGTGTATGGTTTGTAGATATACGTACTAGTAGGTAGGTTTTGGTTCTGAGATGGAAAGAAGAACATAAAACAGATCAACCAAGCAAAATATAAACGAAAGACGTAAAATGGAGCAACCAAGCAACCAACGATAACAGCTGATTGGCTATTTTGTCAACATATGGGTAGGAATTCGTTCTTGATTATTTTTAGTTTCAGGGATAAGAATTTGAGACCATCTTGTCGGAAATAAAAATATGGCGCACCTTGGAAAGAAAAGTTTATCTGTAGAAGATATTTCGCAAGCAAGAGATGACGAAGTTGTAAGTTCAATCTGCACTTAACGTTAGCTTAGTTAGATAAGGTTAATCTAGTCCTTTTCTAAAGTTAGGTTACTCGGGGCCAAAGGTCTAAAGCCATGGATTGAGGTAGTCGCAGAGACTGAGCGAAAACGTGATCATGAAAAGAACTAGTAACAGTTGAGACACAGTTTGTTAAGAATAGGATCCCAAACTGCACAATCTGCTCGATTTTTCCGACGTCGTGTCAGATTGCAAAATCTTCTTGACTTTTCTGACTCATTCGCCGAACGTTTGGTAAATATTAAGGTGCCATCACCCCAGATTTTTTGCCAGTTGCCAGACTTCAATTTTGACAGAATATTTTTGTTAAAACTAACAAAAATATCACAACTTAACCTTACCAACTAATTGAGTTAATTGAATACCTGGCTAGGTAAACTGTATGCACTTGATAATTGGTTAGGTTGTCATGATATTTTCATTAGTTTTAACAAAAATATTCTGTCAAAATTAAAGTATGGCAACTGGCAAAAAGTCTGGGCCCCTGGATAACAGGAGAGTACCAAATTTTGACTGAAATTAACATGAAATTTTGGCTATAGTTCCGTATTGCCTCCCACATTTTTTTATTAAAAAATAGTTGTGTATATATTTTATTGGTAATGGTTCAGAATACAGGTGCCACTTAAGCAAAATTTTGAAAAATACCATAGAGACAAAGTTTTCTCTCATTAAAATACCTTGATTGCATGTGTTGCATAGTCAAAAAATGAAGTTAGAAAATTACGAAAAAATATATATAGTTACTTCAGTGCTTTTTGGGTATTAATCTAGGAAATTTTGAGTTGGCAACCATACTATCGTTCATTTACTTCAGTTTGAAAATGGCTTCAGTCTGTGATGGATGTGTGGTGACGCTAGTATTTTTGGTAATTTTTATGCTAACCTAACCTAACAATAATGTTATTACATTATCATTTGTATAATTTAGGTCTCGGGGGTATGGAGCCCCCGTAAAGATCACGCATCATAAATTGATCGGGTATAGGGTTTTATATTTAAACCGTTACTTTTTATGGTAACAGTTCAGAATATGGGCCACCTCAATTTTTGTTTTTTCCTCCAAAACATGCTAAAACCATTGTTTTCCTGTTTAGGATAAATCTGACCATCGCTATTACAGTAAATTATTGCTTGTGCTGTGTTCCCCCACCCAAAACCCCCGGTTCCCGCGGTAGTCCCCCCAGATTGTAAGAGGGGTTGGAGGGGTGAAATCACTTCAAGCAATAACTTATTGTAATGGCGATGGTCACATTCATCCTAAACAACAGGAAACCAATGGTTTTAGCATGTTTTGGTGGAAAAAACACAAAAATTGTGGTGGTGGCCCCTATTCTGAACCATTATCATTTTATTAAAAAATTGGTACTTTTTATTAGTAAAAAACAACAATGGTTTTTTACTTCTGATAAAAATATTTAATATAGTGAGAAAATATTGGTTTGTAATAAATTTAAAAAAGTGCACTTAACTTTTTTATCCTTTACATTAGTCCTTATGTATCTGGCTACCCAGGCAAGGTGGGCACATGTTATTACATTATCATTTGTATAATTTAGGTCTTGGGGGTACGGGGGTGGAGTAAAGATCACGCATCGCAAATTGATCAGTACGGTATAGGGTTTTATGTTTTTTTTTTTTTTGCGGCCAAACTACTTTATCCCCTACCAGTGCGATATTTTGTATAAAAATAATTTATAATCCTAATGTTCAATAAAATCATATTTTGCGTGGGGGCAATATGGAACTGGCCCTGAAATTTTTACTTTGCTAAAGTGTGTTAGGCGTAGTGCAACTTTGACAGGATAATATTTACTTCAGCACATCATAACTAGGTAACTAAGGTGTGAAAAGTCCAAATATCATGTTCATTTTTGTCACAAATGAGGCTAGGTTAGGTAAGTGTAGGCAAAGTGTTTGTTTGTGACCAAAATGAACATATTTGGATTTATCATACCTTAATTAGCTAGAAACATACATTGTTTTTGGTATTTTTTTGCTTTTGAGGAATTTTGGAATTGTAGGTTAGGTTATATATTAAAACCATGTTTTTCCCGATTGTTTTTGATGTTTGAACAAAATTAACCTTCATTCAAACTGTATCAAAAACCATCAGAAAAAAATAGTTTTGATTTACAAAGCCTGTAATGTACACTTGTAAAAATTTACCTTGTTTTCTTTGGGTGCTATGAAATATTGTTAAAACTTAAAAATCCAGATGTAGTTCAGACAGAGTCCATAGGACTCTAATTAGTAACCTAACCTAATTTAATAGGTATATTACCAAGTTCTTATGGACTTGCTTGTGGAGAGTTTTAACTGAAATTACTTTGTGTATAGGTGATAATTTCCACTGAAGTTCTCATCTGCATCAAATTAAGTACAATACCATCCTTAAGAGCTTAGAAATGTTAATGGTATTTTTTATGGTAATTCTTTACTTCAACCACACCATAGCACTCTAAGAAAACATGTTTCTAGCTAATTAAGGTGCGATAACTCGAAATATCATGGTCATTTTTGTTGCAAATTGAACCCTTTACTTGCACTTACCTAACCCAATGTCATTCGTGATGCCTTAGTTACCTAAAAACATATATTGGTTTTGTTATTGGTTGTAGTGTGTTAAAGTAAATACCCCTTTTTTATTAAATGGCATGAGAAATTATTTTCCATGAATTCCTAAAGTAACCATATTTAAATTGTATAGAAATAGTAGTAAATAGTCTAATAGTGAAAATAGACCCAACTTTTTTTTATACAGGGTGAGCCGTAAGTTTCCATACATAGGAAAAATAAACATTTTTTTATGGACAACCATTTTTATTTATATAATATGCTCTACATGGTTGCCATTGTTTTGAAAACACATTTCAATACGTGTTCCCCACTGTTGATGAACACGCATTAGCACAGTTGACGTTATGCTTGTAATGGCGTTGGTGATACGTTCCTTTAGATGATTTATGTCTCGTATCTTTTCCTGATACACCATGGCCTTCAAGTGCCCCCAAAGATAGAAATCAAGGGGGGTGAGATCTGGGGATCTGGGAGGCCACTCCACAGGACCACGCCGACCAATCCAAGCATCCGGAAACTGCTGATCCAAATACCGATGCACGTGAAGACCATAATGAGGTGGAGCTCCATCTTGCTGGAAGTAAACTGGGAAGTTACCTTCCTCGTTTAGCAGGGATGGGAAAATCTCTTCTTGCAACATGTTAAGATACCTTTCGGCATTAAGATTTCCACTGACAAAAATTGGTCCAATAATTCTGTCACCCCATATCCCGGCCCACACCATCACTTTACCGGCACCTTGCATCTTCGTTGGACTCAGCCAGTTAGGGTTAGCATTACTCCAATAACGTATGTTTTGCCGATTAACCTCTCCATTGACGTAAAAATTTGCTTCATCAGTAAACAAGATCTTACATCAAACGCATATTCTTAGGGTATCTGAAACATAAAAACAAACGTTTAATTTTTCCTATGTATGGAAACTTACGGCCCACCCTGTATATATATAAATAACACTGGTATGCATATGAATTTTTTTTGTCTGCTGTGAGGGTTTTTTCAACTCATATTATATAATTTGACCATGCTGAATTCGAAAATGACATTGGTTTTCCTCAATCAGGTCAGGTTTTTTCTCTATTGGCCATTTATTATAAGTCCAATTTTATCCCCAAATTTATTGATTTTTTTTAGCTTAAACACTGTAGATACGAGTAATATTATAAGAACACTCGTGAAAAATGAAAACATTGTGTGAATAAATACTTTTATTCATACAATGAACATGGAAAAAAGTTTATTGAGGAAGGAATGAAGTTTTTTTGGCTTTCTGTCTATGTTTTTCTTCGGGCACGTCTCGCTTCAAACACCAGCAATAGTCCACCAGCATATTGATATCCCAGTTTCCTTGGTACCTCTCTTCCATTATTTTGATATCTTGGTGAAATCATTCACCCTGTTCCTCACTATAATCCCCGCAATTTTCAGGAAAATAGTCCAAGTGGGACCACAAAAAGTGCATTTTTATGGACATGCGCGACCCATGAGCTTTGAAAACTTCCATCAAGTTTTCGACAATGGACTCGTATTCTGGACTTCTACGCTTGCCAAGAAAATCAGTGACAACTGATTTGAATGCCTGCCAGGCATTCTTCTCAGTTGGAGTCATTGCATTTTCGAACTGAGTATCCTTGATCAAAGTTCGAATTTGAGGACCATCAAAAACCCCAGCATTTCGTTTAGCATCAGATATATGAGGAAATTTACTCTCGAGATATCGGAATGCTGAACCCTCCTTATTCATTGATTTGATGAAATTTTTCATCAAGCCCAGCTTAATATGAAGTGGTGGGAGCAAAATTTTTGTTGGTGGTACAAGGGGCACTGAAACGACATTATGCGACCCAGGTTCAAAATTCTCTCTGGATGCCCATTCACGCTGTGCATAGTGCTTCTCATCCGCTCGGCTATCCCATTTGCAGAGGAAACATGGGTATTTCGTGTATCCCCCTTGCATTCCCAATACAAATGCCACAATCTGAAAAAAAATGAAAATATTTAAAGAATTTAGAGAATTTGTTCTATCAGATAAAAAAATCTATGCATTGGACTGTATCACTTCTGTGGGGAAGTTAAGTGTTCTTATACGCTCTCAAATAACCTTTGGAAAAACAACATAGTCAATAGCAATAGTTTACTTATGATATTAGTATTACCTTCAAATCTCCACAGATCCTCCAGTTATGTTGGTTGTATACGAGAGCATCCAGTAAAATTTTCATGTTATCGTAGCTCTCAGTAAGTTGTACGGAATGTGCTACAGGGACTGATGCGACCCTATTCCCAATGTTGAGAAGTACTACTTTCAAACTTCGTTTAGACGAATCTATAAATAGCCTCCATTCTGATGCGTTATATGGCAGGCCCAAGGATTCGATTAGCCCCTCAACATTGCAGCAGTACACTAAGGAAGAGGTATTTTCGTGCACTGCAAAAAACTTGCGGAATTCTTCCTCTCGTTTCCTATACCAGGAGAATGTTGTTCCCGGAGCCAGCAAGTTGTCTTCTCAAAGTCATGAGCCCAAGATCTCGGCAGCTAATTTGGAAAGTCCTAAATCCCTGGTAAGATCATTAAGTTTGGCCTGGTTGAGAGGCCTCGGCTCATTTGAAGCGGTATTTTGAGGTGTATATACGACTGGGACTGGTCATTGGCATTGGTCATTGATTCATCATCAGAATCATTGAAATCCAGGATTTGAGGTGGGTCGGGTATTGGAATTCCAGGACCATGGGGTACAGGTCTCATAGCAGAAGGAATGTCAGGGTATACAACAATGTGTTTATTCTTCTTGTTAACTCCTGAAAATAGAAACATAGAAACAGAAACATGGATATAAAACTTGCATATGAAATAGAAGAAGCATTCAGACAGTGGTGGCTCGTGAGGGAAGGCTGCGGTCTGTAAGATATGAAATAGGTCGATGGAGTCTGTATATTTTCTTTCTTTTTCATTCATATTGTCCCTTCGGGGACAATATGAATGAAAAAGAAAGAAAATATACAATCATTGTAAATGTAACTTGTATAACAATATGTATGTGTAAATGTATGATTTCCATTATGGTGAATATTATACTATATATGGTGAATATTACATTATGGTGAATATTATGTCAAGTTTCATACGAGGATTTCAAAATATTTAAGAAAAATAAATTTATAAGCCCACCTTGGAGGTTTGTCATGCAGAAATAGCAATCTGTCACGTGATCCTTTCCTTCTCTCCAAATCATGGGAATTCCAAAAGGCAAAGATTTTGCTCTGCCTTTGCTCCATCTTCTCAAATTTTCAATGCATGTCTTGCAGCACATATGAGGGGTGAAATTTTTGTCCTGGTCCCCTAGCTTAATTCCAAAGTATGCTCTATACATTGTCTTCACAAATTTAGTGATTTGGGACTGGTTATTTGGCATGGTAACCGTCCCACATATGTAGCAGAATCTATTGGGATCATTTTTACACGCTCTATTCATTATGAAATATTTAATCTATATGCCTGAAAAGTAAAAAAAGATATATACAAGTGAAACGAGTGATGATAGATGTTACTGTTCCAATTCTGCTTTGACAAAATCACGAAAAATTCTATTTTACTTATGAGGCCATAGTTGGATAACCTGAGCTGATTGAGAAAAACGGATTGCAGATTCGAAATCAGCAGGAAAAACTCTATAAGAATCACTTACAAAACCCTTGACAGCAAAATTGATGCATACCAGTGTAATCAGTGTTTTTAGTATTTATTATTATTATTATGAACTATAGGTAAGGGAAATTAATTGAGTGTTTTATTCAACTCATGATGAGAGTTTCATTTATGGACTAACAGATCTGGTGTAGCTAATGCAATTCTTAATTTATCTGCAGTGTCTGTATTTCAAGTGTTAAGAAATCCTTATTTGTGAATGAGTGCCATTTGATCAAGCCACGCATTCCACCCCATTAATCCCCCCCAAAAAACAGAGGGATTGAATTCATTCTTCATAGTAATCTATAGTAACACAGTAGCATCTCCATAGCTGCATGTAAACCTTTTTTCATATTAAACTAGTAGCATTTGAAACAGTTTAGTCAAGGAGTCTTAATGTATGATTGCACCCCTAATAACCATATGTGTCAGCATGAAAGAAGTCTGCAAAATATTTATTTTAACTTTTTTGTTTTATAGGAAAAATTAATCCCAGACCCTAGTCCTAAAAATGAGGATGATGAAGACTTCTTTTTGAGGCAAGTTTGTTTAGTTTTTTATGGGGAATTTGAGTGCTGACATATATTACACACGCAGTAGGCTGGGTGTGGGTAGAGCTAATCTTAGTGACTTTTATTATAACATTTACTCGAGTTGCCCTATTTAAGGCTAGTGGTCCCATTAGTCCAATGAAATTAAGGTGCCCCCATTTATGGACTCAAATAGTTAGGACCATAGGTACAGTTAATTCACACTGAATAAAAAGTGGGCAAATTTCATTAGACCCAAGAAAATGAGAATAGCCTGTTCTGTCCAATAGATAATTTTTGTTAATAATACAGTATATAGGTTCACTAGCTATTTCTGTGGATAGTAAAAATATTAATTTTTTGTTTTAACTAGAGGTCCATCATCAAAGAAAACTGTCAGATTTTCAACAGAGAAATTTAAAGAGTAAGTTTTATTATTTTATTTCATTATATATATATATATATATATATATATAATACTGGGTGAGTGAAAAGTCCCTGTGCACCTTCCACTTCCAACACAGTGCAGGTACAGGTTCACTACACTTCTTGCAGGTGCACAGGGACTACAGTTACACTACAGTTGGAAAATTTATTATACATTTATTGTAAATAAATTTTCCAACTGTAGTGCGACTTTTTGAACACACTGTATATGCTACTGCAGCATTTCTCAAACTTTTTTATGCAATGCCCTCATCAAACTTAAGTCAATCTTTTGTGCCTCGCTTATTTTAACTACAAATTTCATTCATAGAGTGTAATTTATTGGTATGAATGAGTGTGAGGTAGCATTAAAATGAAGGTTTCATTTATTCAAGTATCAGGTATAAAGTAACACGAGTGAAGAGACAAATCCAGTTTGAATTAATCAGAATTATATTAATAAAATGAACATGGACAAGTAATATTTATTAATGTACTTTTTATAACAACTATATATTCAATAGTAAGGTTTATAAGAGGTGTTGAAAATGTTTTTAAGAGTTTAAAAAAAGGTGAAACTAGTTTAAACCAGTTCAAATTGGATTTCTCTCTCTTCCCTCACGTTACTTTTATACACACCCATTAGGTACTATAGTACAAGGTTTGTTTTCTAAATTTTTATTTTATACCAGTTTTACCAAGCATGAATAAAATTATTGAACATACCCATCCAGATTTTTACTTTATTCTTTACCGCAGGGGTTCCCAAATTGGTGTTCCGCGGAACACTTGTATACCGTGAGAAGTGTTCCGCGGAACACAGTTTGGGAACCCCTGCTTTACCAATTTCATTGAACCCACATTGATTAGCTCTTTTGCCCTCCTAACATCATTTACATGATTAATTTTTCCTGATAAATTATAAGGTACTGTATTAAGTTTTAAAGCAATGGTTTATATATATATATATTATATATATATATATATATATATATATAATATTTTATGTTCAAGTTTCAAATAGCGGAAGTAACAGATGTGATGAGAAGCAATGTTGGTCGGTTGATGGAAAGAGGTGAACAACTTGATGACCTAAATGAGAGATCAGAAGGATTATCTACTACCTCGGATCAATTCAGGGTTACATCAACTAGATTACAACATCAATATTGGTGGCAGAATTTACGTGCTAACCTTTGGGTTGTATTTATCATCATACTCGTAACTGTGGTCATTATTAGTAAGTTAATTGTACTTTCATTCTATCATTAAGTACAAATTTTAAAAAGGTAACAGCCAGAAACTCTTCTTCCCTCTATGTTGGGATGGTTTGCCCCCAGGGTCACCTTTACCCTGAGCAATGGTAGGGTAAGTGGTCAATTTGTCCTCCCCGACCCAGCTCCCAGCAGGTGGGAGCAAATCCAGTCTCTCCCAATGTAACCACTCAGTTACCAGGCATCTAAATAAAGATTTTTTACAGGCAAATTCACATTCCTGTCTTGGAACTTTACTTTGTAGTTTCATCATGATTACACATTTTTCCATGTTTATTTTGTTTTATGTAGGTACATATAATAGGCCTATACTTGGAGGAAAATAGGCAAATTGAATGGATATAGGACTAGTTTGTAAATTTAATTCGGTTGTAATAATGAAGTACTCTCTCGTACTGGCACCTAATATAGAATTTTTGAAAGTGTTTACTGGTACTGGAAAATGGTGTTTCTAGTCCTTTCCCAGTATCCAGGGTTACAACATCGTTACTCTTAACGCCGCTTCCCATTACATCAGTGAGGTTTAGTAATGGTTGGTATGTTCAGTAGTTGGATGGGTGACCATTGTCCATGTTTAGTCAGTTTAGATGTAGTGACCCATGGTTCTGAATCCATGCGAAGATGTAGGTCCCCTCCATCGTATAACCGTACATGTCGCGAAGGGAGGTTAAACAACCTAAAAAGTTATTTTTTTTATTCCTAGCATCTGTGAGAATTCTTTTCAACAAGTTTTTCTAACTTTAGAAGCATTAGTTTTTGAGGGGTTACATAAAAATGGTTCTGAATGATAGAAAAATATAAATGTTAGCGATAGATACTGAGAATAAGTACATAGTGAATATAATGTTTTTTCTCTCACTTGCAGTGATAATCAAATATTCAAGTTAAGCAAAATTGTTATCATAGTCTCGGATGAAAGACTCATGTTGAGGAGTTCAGAAAGAAAAGGTGAATGAAAAGTTTTTAATAGATTGAAAAATTTTATATTTTGTTACTTTAATCATGTATATAGTTAAACAGTGGCTTCTAGGTTTACCCTTTGAACAAAGTATAATGCTGCGAAACTATCACACTATGAGGTTTATGTAGCCTAAAAGCTGTAAATATTTGAACTATCATGGATAAATAGGTAAGATGCCGTATAGTAGCCATAGTCCTGTTAACTCCTTTCTGTATGGCGTCATTGGCTACATTTCTGACGTGGGCGGAGCTAAAGTTAGCAGATTCTAAATAGAACTATATCATTGATGATAGATGTATTTTAACTTGAAATTTTATGAGTTGCATAATTGTCTCCAAGAGTCGGTTTTTAATTCGTCAGGAAAGTAAAAATAGTTAACTTACCTGTGTTAAAGATGTATAATATCAAACTGACATATAGTCCTATCAGGCATAAAACCTATATATGCCCTTTAAAATATTAAAATTTTACTTTTTTGCCCATCGTCAATTCGTCTGTTGGTGACGTCAGATATAAACGAGTATGGCATCGATTTTAATCATATCAGAATGATTACTGTATGATTGATCGTGTGATCATGAAATATACGTGTACATATTTCTATTTTTGTGGGTTAGTTTTAAGATAGATAAATAGATGTCTTAATTTTATTCTTGTGTGTGTGGCCTTATGTAGTATTTACCTCATAAAAGAAAGATATAGTAGCTAATGGATTTTCATTTCGGATATAAGTTACGTAAAATCGAGTTGGAAAGAAATGTCAGTTTTCATTTATTCCTGAATTCCCATAAAGATTTTTGATAAGATCAAGGTCAAGAATGTGAAGAAAAAAAAAACTTTTGTGAGGTAATTGCTTAAGTTGTTACCATTCCAATTAGTTCCAAAGTACTTTCCATTTTGTATTTAGTCTCCATAGTTATTTAAAAGAATGTAATATGAAAGAAGAGATTTTTGTATTGTAATATTATTGTCATACTATCAGGTCATCCCATAAGTAATGTCGCTTTTTACGATAGTTTAAGTTTAAACTAGTCCTACTCGGTTTAAGCATAAATTTTCCGAAGGTTATATCTAAGAGGAGATCTATCGTGTTTCGCTACATACTTTACAGACCTTGACCAGTGAAGACGTGTGTTTTGCTCTATGTGAACCCCTCATAAACATGGCGGTATCAGAAGAGCATATAATGCTTTACGAGTTCAAAAAAAGGAATAGTGCTACTGAAGCAACGCGAAACATTCAGGATGTTTATGGCAACGATATTTTGCATGTGAGGAAATGTCAAAGATGGTTTCAAAAGTTTAGGAATGGTGATTGCTGTTTGACAGATGCAGCACGCTCTGGACGCCCTGCTGAGTTTGATGATGACCTGTTAGCCGCACTTGAAGAAGACTGTTCAACAACTGTCGAAGAATTGGCCCAGAAACTCAATTCATCCCCGTCCACAATCCATCGACATTTGCAACAACTCGGGAAAGTGCCTAAGTTAGGAAAATGGGTGCCACATGAATTGTCGGTCAACAATCTGAGGATGCGGGTAAACATTAGCACAGCTCTTCATTCCCGTGAACTCCAAGATCCGTTTTTGCACCGTTTAGTGACTGGTGATGAAAAATGGATACTGTACCAGAATGTTAAGCGCCGTCGACAGTGGGTTTGTGCCAGAGAACCAGCGACACCACAGCCAAAACCAAATCTTCACCCTCGGAAGGTGTTGCTTAGTGTTTGGTGGGATAAAGGTGGTGTAATACACTTTCAAACCTTACCACACAACCAAACAATCACCGCTCAAGTCTCTTGTCAACAACTGGATCGATTGAACACTGCACTAAAAGAAAAGAGACCTTCTTTGGTTAATCGGAAAGGAATCGTGTTCCACCACGACAACGCACGTCCTCATACCGCTCGGATCACTTGTGCAAAAGTTGAGGAGCTTGGGTGGGAAAAACTTCCACATCCTCCATATTTTCCAGACCTTGCACCTTCAGATTATCATCTCTCCAGGAGTCTGCAAAACTATCTTGACGAGAAACAGTATACTTCTTTAGATGACCTGCACACCAGTCTCTCTACGTTTTTTCCCTCAAAACCGCCTGAATTTTATAAACATGGCATTGAAAAGCTTGTAGGACGTTGGCAGAGTGTCATTGATTCCGATGGAAAATATATACTAGATTAAAAAGTTTGTAGTTTTTTTTTGTCCTTCAAATTCCGATCTAAAAAACATTACTTATGGGATGACCTGATAAGTACTGTGTACGAATGGAAATTATAATTGGATGCGAGAAGCTTGTTTAACGTCATAATTTGCTTAAAAGTAAGAGCACTCGAGATGAATTAATTAAGTAGTACGATTGATTTAAAACTTTTCACCGTATAGAAATGAGGATGGTCGAAAAAGGTGTGGAGCAGTGAAAAAGTCGTAGAGAAAAATGAAGAATGAAAAAAATTGTAGAAAGATTTGTAATAGTTTGTAGGTGTGAGAAGTAGAGGAAGACCGCATTGAAAGATGCGCGTGAATGAACGTGGAGTAAATACAACTCTCGCGAGTTAGTTAGTGTGAGAGAAGAAGGGAAGCAGTTTGTGACGAGCGTAAATGAAAACGTTGGTTGGACTGGTACCTTATCCCAGTGGTAGTTTCTGCGTATACTTGTGCGTAATTGATTTAAATATTTTGAGTCCCTAGCTCAAGCGTCGTTCCCACCCCATTCACAAATGGGAACAGAGTTATTAGTATATATAATAATATATATATATATATATGTTGTATAATCGAAAATAAAATGTTGACATTGTAGAGAAAATGGAAATATTTAAAATTACTTATTTATAAAGAACAAATATTCTAGTCTATTTTTACTGTCGTCTCTCGTTATTTTGTAGAGATTCTAACTCCGCCCGCCCCCCTCCTCCCCAATGAATTATTCTATGGAATGAATTTGAATATTCAAGACTGATTTTTTTTTTTTACCTTTTAGTTAAATCTGAAACAAATGTGTCCAGTCTTGTTCGTAATACTTATTGCATTATGTTCATATTACTTACGTTCATGCGTAAATTTATTCACACACACACACACGTATGTATGTAAGTTGGCCCAAGATAAAGTACTCTCTCTCTTTTTGTTAAAAGAAATAATGGGGATTATAAATGCAAAAACTTCATTTTTCTATGTGAAGGTCAAAATATGATAAAAAACCCACTCTGACAGTTTATTTCCACAACAGTTTCGGTGCCCACTGGCGTGCTCTTCGGGTGGATACAGAAAAACGTTTTTCTGTATCAACCCGAAGAGGATGCCAGTGGGCACCGAAACTGTTGTGGAAATAACCTCAGTCTGTCAGAGTGGGTTTTTATTATCAATGGGGATTATTTATTTTGGTGGCTTAAATGGGTCTAAACTATAATTTTTCTCCAAATGCATACGAACGTACGTTGCCCTTAACCCCATTAATAGAGCAGTGAAATACGTTTCTGGATGCATGAATGTCCTGCATAAAATCATCCATTACCGAAATTTGAATTTGGGCCTTGTATTGTGGGTTAATTGAAGACTCATTCACTGGACTAAGTTTAAACTTTTCTTAAGATAATACAAATAAATTTGTTTTTTTTTGTTTTCGTCTTTTAACGAATTCATTTTCAGTTTAAAAAGCGACTATTTCAGTGTGTTGGGTTGGGGTACCAGAGCCGTCCATTTAGATCACCATTTTTGAGTTCCAATAGAGTAAAGTTTGTTTCCCAGTCGCTGTGTCGTCACATTTTTTCTGGAGTAATTCTTCCGCGTTTACGGTGGTTCTTAATGTTGATTGTAATGTTTTATTTGCTCACCCGCAGACGGCTCTCTCACGTTTGCAAACACAAAGGTTGCTCCCCATTTCTTTTAGGTTTGACAAGAAGGGGTTTTTGGGAGGCGACTCTGCCTAGTAATCTTTGATAGCTTTAGATAAAAAGAAATAATGATTGAAGGAGAGAGCTTTTACCTTTAAAACTTTTGACTATGTTTTCATTTTTGTACGAGTTTCGATTTGAATGTTTATTTTGGGAATTCAAATAAAAGTCTTTTCTATCTATCTTTATTTATCACTGTTTATCACAGACAGGCCATGAACATTATTAGAATTAAAACTGATAATACCGCGTGTGTAATGATTAATACGTAAATGAAATACGCAACCTCAATACTATAAACATTCAATCTAATGGCTAAAATGTCTCCAGTCTCGGACAACAATTGTGAACGCAAAACTGTCTAACGATAACTGTACTATAGCGGCTAATTAAATTTCTAATAGACGAACATTACGTATGATATGCTTTAAGTGTCTTCAGTTTGTTTCCTTCTAAGCGCTGTACTTATACATGTACCAGCTTAAGGTATCCTAAATTTTCAGATGTAAACGGATTAAACTCGTAGAGAGTTAAAAGAACTAATCTTCACGGCACTTGACGCACTCTACGACCTTCAATTTTTTATTCACCAAAAAATGGGACAAGAATTCAATGCTTTTTCTAACGTGGCTGAAACGACGCCAAAAACAAAGTGGCTCATTTTTCTTCCAGCTACAGACCATTCGAAACCAACAGACTTTAGTAATTGTGTTCTTATTCGTGAGGGATTAACGATGCAGTGCGTACAAGCATCGTAATCTCCACTTTATAATGACACACGGAGTCAGTCTCTAGTACTTTTAGTACTGTCGGACTAACCTAACGTCTATTGTTACTCGTACAAAGCAAAAATTAGGAAGTTGCTAGTTTCTTAGAGACCATGGACAGCCATAGAAGTGGACTACCTGATTTTATATTAACTCTGATTAAATCAAAACGCCTTTATGAAGTAACGCTACATAGTTCTAAGTAGAAGAGGAATTCTCGATTAAAACCTCAGCAAAATCTCCACAATTGGTTAATTCTTCGATCAATCAGTTTACGTGCCGGCCATTTGAGTGATAAATCATGTCAAGCTAATGGTTACTTTTGAACGAATAGGAAGAAAGTTTTAAAATTGGCCAATAAGGACTCGCTACAGTATGACTACTTCAAGAAATCTTTTGTTACCTACGATTGTACAGTGGGAACGATGCATTTACGAAGAGTTCCTATCATTATAAGTTACTTACGAAAGCGATGAATAATTAATCTAAAGCTAATACGAGTAATTTCTCAATAATTCTCCAAAAATACTATTCACATTTTAAGGATTCTATTTCAATAACATATGAAGCTAGATATGAGGAGGACATGATCCCTATTTCAACTATCAGACTAGGACTACCTCTTTACGATGAATTTCCACACAAAACCATTGTTGTAGGAAATTTAAACCTTTCCTTCGTAGTGGGAGACGCATTTGGCACTGTTATTAGCAGACTTAGGTTCAGATATGTGGCACCTAATCCCTTTAAATTTTAAATGCTAGGACTATTTGCGCGGTTTGTAACTCGGAAATTATTAGATGGCATTTGGTTATGATTGTCAAACAAAAGGAGAGCATTTTGCGCAGAATGTCCGAATCTCTTAAAAGTAAATCATTTTACCTCCAAATATCCATTTAAAATAATTTCTTCTTAAAATCAAAAAATAAAATATATAAAAATAGTTTTTTTTTGAAGATCCAAATGCATATTTTTGTACCCGGCTTGGGAAATATTAATAAATTGTCAAAGAAAAATAAATATCCAATCTATAAGTCTAAGCTTAATTTTAGTGGGTAACGATACCCGAAAGTATTACTTCATCTCTTCCCGAATCCATTAATCGCTATTTGTAACGTCTCGATGGTGACGCTGGAAGATACCCAAATCGGTCAACCGTGCAAACAATATGAGCGCGAGCATCACTTTCCAACCGGTGACTGATGGAAGGTCAATAGAGGGTAAAGTCTTCAGGACAGCCAATCATCATCTTCAGAGTCCGAAAACAGAGGAGGGGGTGGTGGGAGTGGTCTCCAATCCTGTACGGAAAAATAAATGGAAAGGAATACTTTCTCGCAAAAATTCTCACTTTTTTAAATCGAACTAATTTTTTTTATGTAGAAAGGAGGAACCCAAGAGCGGATGCTCACGAAAAGGTCACCTTCCCACCAATAACATTAGAAAACCAAAATCATGATATTTATATATATATATATATATATATTTTTTTTTTAAGATTGTGTAGTATCTAAGATGGATGTAGTGAGAAATAGGGAGAGAAGTAAGTGAGTGTGTGTGTGTGTGTGTGTGTGAGCATACTGGACTGCTTACAGGGTAGCTGAAACGCGGAAAAAGATCAGCTAAGGAGGACAGTGACGGGTGAAGTTGGGGTTCCACCACTCCGTCTCTCGCTTAACATCACCCCCACCACCCGACTCCGGAGTACTTCCCTGGTCGATTGGTGTTTGCAATCTCCTCCAATGGAGGAAGCATACTTTGAAAGCGGTTTGACCGCAATGCTTTTACTGGTGTCATAAAACACAAAACTGACATTCTTACGCCTTTCGCAAAGCACTTAATCCTACGGCTTTATACAAGGTTTTACAGCGAATATGACCATCATAGTCACTATTAATCTCTAATGCAATTGCGCACGAGAAGATCATCGTAAAAGTTACTCTCCAGATGAGAAACTTCTCTTCACCCTACCTCGGATGATATACTGCATACGCAAGCGTGCACATACATAAATCAACTTTAAAACTATACACACACAAAACATTGAATTTTAAGAAAACTTAAAAAAAAATTTACGAACGAAAATAACTTACATCTTCGTCCTTTGGTTTTTCTTCAAGTTTCTCGTCCGTATTTGACGTTTTCTTTGGTTTCTCATGCAAATCATCCGTTCTCACAGAGTTAACAGTAGCTCTTTCGCCACCTAAGGATGTCACTCGGGGAGGTGGTATGAATGTCTCTTCGACAGGAGGTACCGGTACAAACTCCCGAACAATTGGCACGGTTGTCAATAATTCATCTGGTACAGGCATCACTGATTCATCTGCCACAGACGACATTGGTTCAGGCGGTATGGATACCAATGAATCGGACACGGTTGTTACCGGATACGACGTTAGTGGTGGCGTTACAAACGTCGCCGCCATTTCAGTCGTTCCCCGACTGACTTTCGGTGATGTCAAAGACAAATTTTCTTCCGGATGTTCCGACCCTTTCTTTGTCTGTTTTTCCTTTCCATCTTCCAACACGCTTTGGGGTTTTTCTAAATACTGCAAAGTCGTATCCTGCAAATGATAAAAATGACAAAAAATTAGTAAACGCGATAAAAGCAAATGCCGACGATTCGACTGTCCCCTCTCTCTCCCGACGTGAGCAATTGGTTCCAGGCGAAACGTTGTGACTTCTCACAAATGAAAACCTATTATATCCATAACATTGACAAGATATTTTATCCACACCTACAATAATCCAATCTAATCTACCTTAACACAACAAAACCAGTCGAAGTAGTATTGAAGACTCGATAAATGAAACAAAGTCTGTTTTTAACCTCATTTGTGCTATTTGCTTTTACATGAAGAAACAACAACGACAATGATGGAAGATGAGAGAACTCAAAATTTGGAGAGAAACTTTATCTGTAAGCATCTAAAATATGTAACGCGTCCTCTCTCAAAGGTAAACTCCAAATATACTTCTTATTTTAGTTGATTTAAGCCACTGAATGACAGCGTAAAGACGATTTAATATTGGCTTTGATTCCACTAGACCATTATGAATTTCGAAAATTTTCACCCAATGCCTTTCACTGTGGATCTCAAAATCTTCACAGCTGCATCCTCATTGCAGCTGTTAACCTATGACTCGCCTTTTCCCCAAACTTACAAGAATATGTACACAATTTTGCCTCAAACATGTGTATGTATATTTAGGGTGGTCCAAAAAAAAAAAATTAAAATATATTTCTCATGACATTTGCCCATATTCCACAACCACTAACGATGTTGGAAATAAGAAACTGGATCGACTCATGCATATTTAGAGGTGGCGCAACAAGAAACCTTAGTACCGTTATGCAGTTTGCGGTGGCAAATTTCTTCAAATTTACGCCACCCTTAAATATTAATGGATTTACCTCAAAATCCGGGCTGAGTTTTTTTTCCATATAAGGAATGTAAAAATGCTTCAGGAGCTCTTATTTGTGCATTTTAATATTTTATCATATACGAGGGCCACTCAATATATTTTGCCCCATCTTTTTTTTTCTTCCCAAGTTTAATTGTAAGTTCCAGAAATTTTGTATACAAGTAGTTACATACCTTTTTCACAAGTTTTTACTTTTCCACACAGTCTCCATCGTTTTCTACGGCTTTCTTCCACCTCGAAACAAGGGCCTTTATTCCTTGCTGGTAAAAGTCCGCTGGGTTCCACTGGGTTCCGCTGGAGCCACCTTTTAACCTCAACAACAACCTCATCGTCACTCTGAAACTTTCTTCCACGAATAGCATCCTTCATTAGCCCAAACAAATGGAAGTCTGAAGGTGCCAGATCCGGGCCGTATGGAGGGTGGAGTAACACAGTCGAGCGCATTTTTGTGATGGCCTCTCTTGTTTGCAAACTGTTGTTTGTGTGGTCTTGCGTTATCGTGCAAAAGAAGGACGTCTTCCAGTTTTCTCTCTGGTCGAACTCGCTTTATACGTCTCTGGAGTCTCTGTAGGGTAGCAATATATGCCTCTGAGTTGATCGTTTGTCCTTTCTTCATAATGTCCACTAGAATCACCCCTTTCATGTCCCAGAAGATGGTGGCCATAACCTTTCCTGCAGAGGGAGCCATTTTGAACTTTTTCTTGCGTGGGGAGTCTGCGTGATGCCACTCCATGGATTGGCATTTTGTTTCAGGTTCAAAGTGGTGTACCCAAGTCTCACCCCTAGTCACAATTCGTGAAACAAAGTCATCCCCTTCTGTCTCGTATCGAACCAACGACTCGGAAGCAATTTCTTTTCTTTGGACTTTGTGATCTTCAGTCAGTTCGCGAGGAACAAACCGTGAACACACTTTTGAATATCCCAGTTGCTGAATTATCGTATTCACACTTCCTTCATCAATTCCTAGCTCCTTGTATGTGACGTGCCAATTTGATCGAATGATGCTGTTAGTACGTTGCACAGTGTGAGATGTCACAGCCGATGCCGGGCGACCGCTGCGTGGCTCATCATCGAGGCTGGCTCTCCCTCTCTTCGATGATCTTACACGTTTAGACGAGCGTCCAACTGTCCTTCGATCAACAGCAGTATCTACGTAAACGTTTTGTAGACGTTTGAATATTTCCAACTGTTTCCTTCTCTGCAGTTAAGAACTCGATAACAGCTCTCTGTTTACGACGCACATCACTGTCAGACGCCATTTTCGAAACTGCGTTAACCATCGGTTTTATATGATGGGGGGGGGGGGGGGGGGGGGGGGGGTTGAAACTGGAAAAAATCCGGTTATGTGAAGCGCAGAAAGGTCAAATTTACGGCCCAAAAGACATTTCAGCCCCATGACCTATTATTTAGCTAAGAAAAAAGGGTGGGGCAAAATTTATCGAGTGCCCCTAGTATGTGTGGCACACCCTAATATATATTATATTTATATAGATATATATATATATATATATACACACACACACACACACGATACAACGCAGAATGATCACCTAAAAAGCTTTTATGTTACACAGACTGCGCATGCAACAAGGAACTCTTCTGGAAAAATTAAATCATGACCCGGTCATGACCCGTTGCTCAGGTTGGGCTTCCATCACGAAAAAGAAAAACTTTAGTATTTGGCATTTACCATTATTTATTCAGACCATAGTGGATTTAATTTTCCCAGAAGAGTTCCTTGTTCCATGCATGGACTGTGTGTAACATTATATATATATATACGAGTATTAGGGATATACCGAATATTAGTTTTATTTGGGTTATTAGGCGTCACTATAAAACACTGAAGCCTTTATCAGTTTGACAGCACATGGAATTAATAGTAAATGTGAGCAAAAGCACCATGTTTTAACCACCAAAAATCTGCCACATTCCCATACTCGTGAAAAATTTGCAACTGCATTGACTTCTATATTGCAAGAATGGTCAATAAAGAGCGATCGTGCGCGTGCAATTGCGCACAACAATGGATGTAATATTACTAAAGCTGTTAGCTTTCTCAAAATTACTCCTGTTGCTTGTGCGAATCGTACTTTAGCACTCGCGGTTGATGAAGCCCTTCTGTTTCTCTGTTTCAGAGATATGCGCATTTGCGCGCCTAATCTGTTGCATTTTAATTATTCATCTCCAGCCTTTGACAGACTTGAGGAATTCCAGAAGCAACATTAATTTACCCGAAAACAAACTTATAAGAGACGTTATCACCTAATGGAACTCTACATCCTATATGCTACGACGACTTCTTCAACGAAAAACTGCCGTTGTTGCGTACGCCTCAAACTATAACATACTGTAGCAACCTTCAATAATCATCAGTGGACTCTAATTCAGTGTGTTGTAAAGCTTCTTAGTCGATGTGAAAAATTAACGAATGACTTTTCCTCTGATTCTTCTTGTCTTCACATGGCGTCTCCCGATGTAATATGTCTCGTGATATTTTTGCCTAACATAACTGATGATGCGGGTGTTCATACTATGAAAAACGATTTAATAGAAAATTTACAGAATCGTTTCAGGTAGTGGAAGGCAGACATTACTCGCAAGATTTCTCACGTTTTAGATTCTCGTTTCAAATTTGCTTGCACAACAGTGCCCGAGTTTGTAAAAAATGAGATCATCATTATGTTTGCATCACCTAACGCTAGTCCTGCACGTAATATAACCTATGACGATGAAGCAACTGATTTTGTTTCACGAGAAGATCAAGAACCTTTGAAAAAAAAGTCGAAGGTTAATTTATGGAGTTATTTCGATGAGGTTGTGCCTCCACCTATCAAAAATAGTCAGAAAAGTTACTAAAAAGAATTAGACATCTATTCAAAGGAGCCACGAGTTAGTCGCGATACGAACCCTCTTGATTGGGGTCGCTATAATGGTGAAAGATTCCTGAAGCTACTGAACAGCTGGGTTTTACTGCGCGTCGCCTGACGTCACTGGGTCTCGATCCCGGAGCCGATGGATTCGTAGTCAGCAATGCTAACCACTACACCACCGAGGCGCATATGTATATATATATACAGTGTGTGTGTGTATATATATATATATATTAGGGTGAGCCACACATATATGGTAAAAAATTAAAATGCACAAATAAGAGCTCCTGATGTATTTTCTTATTCCTTATATGGAAAAAGGGTATTTCTTTACTATTACACCAGTCTCCAGTAGAAAGTTTTAAAAGCTGGTTTTCAATGTTTTTCATTGTGCTAGTAAATACTTACCTTTTTTTTAATTTTTTATAATTTTGGATAACGTTAGGGGTTGGGTTAGGTTAGGTTAGGTTGTTAGGTTGTTTTAGGTTAGGTTAGGTTAGGTTTGCTTAGGTTGTTTTAGGTTCGGCCAATTTTGAAGGTGAAATTTATGTTTTTCCTATGGTTTTTGATTGTTTTGTATTAATCTGACTTTCAAAATCTTCGGAAACCACTCGTTTTTGTGATTCTCCCCACCCAAAAACTCCCGGTTCCCACTGGGGGTACCCCAGGTAAAAAAGGGTAGAAAGTTTTAAACTTCAATAACTCTAACAAATCATTTGTGACGGAAATGAGTATCATTTTTTAATTCAGCACATTGAAAACCAGCTTTTAAAACTTTCTACCGGAGACTGGTGTAATAGTAAATATTTACCGGAAAAAGACCTCAGACCGGATTTTAAGCTAAATCCATTGATATTTAAGGGTGGCGCAAGTTTGAAGAAATTTGCCATCCGAAACTATATTATAGGGCGGGTCAAAACAAGTTTTTTTTTTGGGGCTTTTTTTTAAAAAACGACACTGTGAGGGTTTTCATTTGGGTTAACAAATAAAACATCAAGAGTTGAGCTAAGTGCGACCCCCTGTACCCCTCGCACATAGTCCCCCCTTTTTCCCCTCTTCTAGCTGAGATTTCACAATAAGCTTTGAACCTATTCTGAACATCAATTTAAGATATGTTAAAAATAAATTAGAGGGCCTTATTTGCCCTTATTTAAATCAAATGGGTATCTTCTTTATTTATGGATACTTATTTTGTTTTACGCAGGGTTGCCAGATTGGCCACTTTGTGGCCAAATTTCACAAATGTGCAAAAAAGTCTGGCAACCCTAATTTTTTTTAGTACTTTTTGCAAAAAAATTATATTTTTTTTCAGATTATTGATTAAGTAAAATTAGTATTGATTATTGATTCAAACTATTGGTTATTAAGTTAAAATAATCGCAACAATAATAAAAAAGTCGTCAAATGCAGCCTTTGGACATCCTTCCGAGTTTCCAGCAGTTATGACACCAACAAAAGCAGATGTTGTGAGGCACTACAACTGCGCGACGACGAGAAGAGGCTGAATCCAATAGATCGATTACGTTTAATGAATGTTGTAACATAGTCGCAATAGACGTTGAAACCATATGGAGAAAGTTCTCTTTCCCTACAATAAGTACTCGTGGAATCTTTCAGAAAGTTGTTAGAGTAACAGCCTCAAAGTTGAACGAGGTTCCTATAAACCGAAGAGATGAGATATTTGAACAAAAAGTTTCCGAGTATGATGCTATGTTTGATGTTAAGTATCTGTGATTGCTACGATAAAGAGATTGATAGAAATGCCTGCCAATGCGAGGATAAAATAACAATTGCTGAGTGGAATTCTTTTGTTGGACAAGAGCAAAGATTAAACCAACTGGGGCCAATTGATAGAAAGCTGCTTTGATGAGGAAAAGGTCTATTGCTAGAGCTCAAAAAGAACACGAACGCCGAATGAGATCACGAGCAGAATTGACTGAAGCTATCAGAGTTATCCCTTCAACATCGCAGGAATCGCAGGATGCAGCAGGTGCTGAGAGCATGGAGGTAGAGACCGACCAAGAGGATGAAGACTTCGTGCCTGATATATAGGGTTAGAGAATGAGCGGAACAGATATACCTATGAAGAGTTGGCAGTGACCTCAGATCGTTACAGAGTTAGTCGCAGGGTAGCAGCAGCAATTGTTAATGCTGCTTTAAAAGATATGGGAATCCTGGATCAGGGCAACATGATTGAAAGAAAGAAGCTGGAGAGAGAAAGAGCACGACTAGGTAAAAAATTGAGTACCGGGGTTAAATTGGAGAATATAGGAATAGAATGCATTGGCTTTGATGGGAAGAGAGACGACACATTAACGAGGGCAGGCAAGATCAAAGAAGAGCACTACGTCATTGTTAAAGAGCCTGGAAATATCTACATAGATCATGTAACATCTGATCCTGGAAATTCTCATTGTGTAGCAGCAGAAGAGCTGATTACTGTAATAGTGGGACTCGGAAAGTTCAGACACTCAAAGCTTTACTATGTGATGGCACTGCTGTGAACACTGGAAGAATCGGTGGAGTAATAAAGCTTGTTAAAATCTATCTGAATAGGTCTGTTCAGTGGCTGGTATGCCTTCTTCATATGAACGAACTACCATTCAGGCACGACTACGAGGCAATAGATGGAAAAACAACAGGCCCAAGTACTTTCAAGGGTTCAATTGGAAATAAATTGAAAACTGATCTAACAAAATTGGAAGTGGTTGCTTTTTCTCCTGTTAAAGGAAACATTCATGAAATTTCATCTGATGATGGTAATGCTTTAAGCAGTGACCAAAAGTATTTCTACAATATGTGCCTAGCTGTTCAATCTGGAAATGTCTCCAAAGATCTCGCAGAAAGATCTCCTAATACAATTCATCATGCTCGTTGGCTAACGAGAGCAAATAGAATTCTTAGACTCTCTCTCAACACCAAATCCAACCCAAGATCTCAAAGATCTCGAAGAAATTATTATGCTATTTTATGCCCCAGGATGGTTTTGGGTTAAGTCACATCCACTGGCATCTGACGGATCATTTAACTTTTGGTACTTTGGGTATCTGCTGCGCGACTTGAAGGAGAAATACAGATTGATCATGGAACCGGTGTTTCAGAATAACTCTTACTTTGCGAACCCCAAAAATATTCTACTATCAATGATAAGAGACTCAAGAAGAGAAGTTAGAGAGGTTGCAATCCAAAGAATCATTCTCTGAAGAACTACATTTTCTGGATCAAGAAACTTTGACCTACCTCGAACTCTTAATTTTGATTCTTCAGATTACACTGAAATGATTGATTGGCAGAAAGAGGTAATTTATCCACCTCCACTTCTGGGAAACTTTAGCAATAAAGAACTTTTGCTAGCAAGACAAGAACCACTCAAAATATCAGCCTTTCCTTGTCACAGCCAAGGAGTAGAAAGCGCCGTGAATCTAGTCACGAATGCATCTGATGTACGAATTGGCTACGAAAATCTCCAAAAATATATTCTTAACCTACTGGAATCACGGCAAAGATTGCCTAAATTTGAATGGAAAGGACAGTGGAATAAATAAACACGCAGTGTTACTTTCAAAATAGCTTAAGTTTATGCATCGTGCAAAAGAGCACCTCATTAGGTAATGTTTTTTTTCTTTTTCTCCTAGAAGACAAGTTCTGTTCTTTAATTTCTCAAAAATGTTATGTAATATATTAATTTGTTCCTTATTTTTTATCTTAATATATAGTATATCCTCAACAACACGTAAAACTGGCATTTTCTTTGAGTTTGAGTAAAAAAATAAACACGAGTTTAACAGAGCTGAAACAATTTTTATCCGAGTTTTTACTGAAAAATGTACATTTTGGCAAATTGAAACTAAAATCCGAAAATTTGTGCCAGGGGTAGGAGACTTAGGATACGCGAAATATTTTACTGGGTGACTACTGTGACCCATACAAAACCCCCACAATGTGTCACTTTTAAATACATAATATCAACCCACTCTACGTGTAAAATGATACAAGGCTTCGAGTTGCAGCACCTCTAAATATGTACGAATCGATCCAGTTTTTTTTTTCCAACATCGTTAGTGGTTGTGAAATATATTTTCCACTTTCATTTTTTTTTACCACAGTAATATATATGTATATATGTTAAGAGTCAATCTGTGAAACCAGTCATTTCACGTAACGCCTAAAAATTTCAGGCATTTCGCGTAATTCGATTAACCCTTAAACATAGGTAATAAGCATTAATCACTAATCTAACCATACCAACGTAACCTAACCTAACCTTCACGGAGTCATTAATCGCTTAATCAAATTACGCGAAATGGTTGAAATTTTTAGGGATTACGTGAAACGACTGGTTTCACAGATTGACTAACATATATAATGGTAAGTCAGGAAGCTTATTTCCTCATGATGTGGGGGTGAGTATGCCCCAAGTTTAGCTTTAGCCAGAGTGAAAGGGTAAGCGGCCAGCTCAACCTAACTCAGGAGCTAGCAGGCAGAAATGAACCAGAGCCTCACCACTCAGTCTGCCACTGTAACCACAGAGCTACCGGGCTCCCACAGTGTGTGTGTTGGGGGGGGGGGGGCAAGCTTGACCTTCGTGAAATGAGGAATCATCGCACGGAACATTTGAAAGATATAAAATCTCGTTTCCCAATGGATTGGGGGAGAGAAGGTAGAAATAACCACCTCAGACCTACAGCTTAACGTTGGCACTTGCCCTCGCTGGAAATCGAACCTGGGGCCGATGGATTCATGGTGATGGTAAAGCACTACAATAAAACGTGTCCTTACTCTGATTGCAGCCAAAACATTTTGCAGGATAGCTCCTTTCTCGTACGTTTGAGAGTCCCGAAAAGAGGTCTTCAACTTCCTGTAGGTGGCATTCATGATCTGCTTGACCAAAGCCTCCGTTTGGCACCGATTTGGAACGTCTTCAAATTCGCATTTCGATGGGGAACTTTTGCCTTTCAAACGATCCTGTTCAAAAATCAAATTATATTAAATGAAAGTATGACAATTCACATTTTAGTAACAAATGAGCGAGCCAAATTACCTAGTCACACACACACACACACACACACACACACACACACACACACACACACTTCTGCCCCTTTGGATTCCTTGAAAGTGAGGTGAAATAACCGACCGTGAGAAAGGTCTCTGTTCTCTTCCCGCTTTCAACCTCCAAATCAGTCAACTTCTTCTCGGAAGATTGTAGCTCGTTTCTCAACTGAAAATATGCAATGTAAAAATATGTAATGTAATGATGTAGTGGTTTATCCTCCTTCACAACATCTAAGGACATATAACGGAGGGAACCTACAGCTTTACGTGGGATCCGAATCACGGGTCGCTACATAATCCAGACCCAGAGGACGGCCACCCCTATCCAACTACTTCCCAGACCCAATGTCGCTTAACTTCACTGATCGACGGGAAGCGGTGTTACGACACTGGCCACGGTGTAGCCCGGGGAATCTACTACTACGACAGACGAGGTGTGTGTGGGGGAGTCGAAAACACTTCTTCCTCTTCTCGAAGAACTGCAGAGAAACCAGTCTTACAAAAATCACTGCGAAACTACTTCAAATAAAATTATATACTACTTCTTATTGCAATTTTTCCAATTTAACTTCTGTGCTGAGTCGGTCATAGGCTGGGCACGGAACGGGAAGATTCCGGATTCGATTACCAACTAGGGTTGGGTTGGGCCGCCATCTACTTGGTGATTGCCCGGGACCACGTGACTTTCTTGGAAGTTCGCGCCATACCCACTCCGTTTTTGGGGGGTGAGGGAAGGGGGGGGGGGGGGTGTTAAAAGATTTTTAATTGCAAATTAAATTACCAATTCAATGATGACTTCTTGTTCTTCGATCATCTTGTAGTTTGTTTCCTGCAAAATACAATTTCGTAACTAAACTACCAATTAATTAAATTAATTAATTAAAGCTGTTATTAATTGAAAATAATTACTGTACTGCTATTAATTGCAATGTTTAACTTCTGTATTTAGTGAAAGAACAGTAGTTTTATTACTAGGAGGAACGAGACCGGATCACGGGAGACTCGTGTAAAATCGAACAAAATAACTTCCCCACTGCATTATCCTCAAAATAGATCTCGATAGAACGATGGGATGAGTAACTATCCCACTATTCCAACTTGACCGATCTAATATTGAGACAAGACTGATGATAATGCCCCATCTAGCCTATCCATGACAGACTTTTCGCATCACTAGTTACCTAAACCGCACCTTATTCAATCCTCATTCACCAACTACATCTGTGCCCTTTTAAGGGGTTCCTTCCAACTTCCAATTAATTAACCCATTAGTGCCATTGGTAGATTTTCCTACCAACAAATTTGTTTGTCATTATTGCATCACTTTTTCTTGTATTCACGTGATCTTCGGTATGAGTCATTGATATGACGCAACATATCAATGACTCATACTGAAGATCGGGTGAATACAAAAAAAAGTGATGCAACAATACCAAACAATTTTGTTGGTAGGAAATTCTACCAATGGGCACTAAAATGGGTTAAAATTAGTGATGGGACGACACCAAAATTTTTAACGATTCCGATACCACTAAAAAGTCTCGATTCCGATACGATTCTCGATTCCGATTCCGATTCTCAATATTTTTAAATATAATTCTATACTTGTTTTTCTGGAAATTGTCGTATTTTACTCTGGTAAGATTAACTATTTACATTATGAGTATGGTAATATAAATTATAAATTATAATAGATTGGTTTAAAAATAAAAATCAACTGTAAGTTGTAACAATTCATTTTAATCTTCTTGATTACACATCATGGATAATGGATATACATGTTTTAATGTATAGCTACAATACAATAAAAATAAAATTTGTTATCCTCTTTCATTTAAATTTTAAAATTTACATTGCAAACTGGTTCAATTAAAAGTTCTTTAAATAATCGCTTTAAGAATCGGAAATCATGGTACAATTCTCTCGATTCCGATTCCGATTCATGAAAAATGCTCGATTCTTCCGATTCTCGATTCCGATTAATCGTCCCATCACTAGTTAAAATCTAAACAAATTATGAACAAACTTTTTTTTACCTTTTTCAAATGTTGCAAATCGTTCAACTTCACTCGCAACTGCGTTTTGTCTTCTTCCAATTTCACAATTTCTCTCTCCTTTTTTTCTCTCTCTCTCTTCGATTTCGTCAACAATTCGGTCATTTCTTCAATCTTTCCTTCATTTTTCATCATCACTTCCTTATGGGCCTCTTCATTTTTATGCATTTGCTCAATTTCATTCCTCAAACGCTCGTTTTCATCTTCGGCCTTAAGGAGAATTTCCGTTTTTTGCTTTTCTTCTTTCTCTCTTTTCAGTTGGTTCGTCTTTTGCAGATCGATTTCGGTTTCGAGGGTTGAGTACTTCTCTCTCAACAAATCACAATTTCTCTGCAGATAAAACTATTATTGTTTACGAGTAGAAATAACGGTCTAAATTTTATGGTCTGCGAAGCTTAAGGGGAATGGAGCCACAGTGGGAATCGAACCACCCAGTCCTACTTTGGCAGTCTGAATCGATGACCAATCAACCAAGAAAGGGAGGTCTTAAATTTTAAAATCATTTCAAAGTTTTAAAAATTGAAAATAATCTTAAAATTTAAACATTAAAACGATTTTAAATTAATTTAAATTTAAAAAAAATCGAATTCATTCCATTCATCGAAGTTATTTCAATCTGTGAAATGGAACGAGGAAACATTTTCATTTTTCTCAGAGAGGAACTTCATATCACTAATTTATCAATACTTTCTCAATCTTTCCAAACACCTTTGTTAGGTTGAGAAAGTCTGGAGTAAGTGTAGTTTACGTCCCCCTGACGCAAATGGGGACACAAACTAAACTAGGTCAAAGTTGGGGAACGTAAACTACACTTGGATCTTTAGGGGACATTTTTTAAATGAATCCATCAAATAAAACGTTAAAATTAACGAAAATATTACGACTTAACCTAACCAATCGTCAAAATATATATATATATATTTTTTTTTGTATTGGGGCGTTTACCGCCACTTCCCGCTATATGGTAGCGGATATCATGGCGAGGCGGAATACGAGAAAGAGAAACGGAGACGGAGAAAAGGCACTAGAAAAGGGAGAACAGCGGACTACAGGTGAGAAGTCACCTAAAGCTCAGATAGGATGCGAGATTGGGAGAGGAAGAGGAAAAGACGGTCAAGCGAGAAGAGAGGGCTCTCAGCGAGCATAAGGCGTAAACGTTCGGGGAGGGGGAAATCAGAAAGGAACGGAAAAGCGCGACGACGTACTGACGACAGGGGGGGCATTCCACAAGGATGTGAGAGACGGTGAGGGGCGACTGGCAGGAGGCGCAACGAGGAGCCTCCTGCCGGAACATAAGATAGCCGTGCGTGAGGCGCGTATGGCCGATGCGAAGCCGCGCAAGGACGACCTCTTTGTGTCTGGAGCGGTGGAAAGAGGACACCCAATATGACAGACGGGGGCGGATGGACCAGAGTTTATTTCCGGTGGCATCGTCCCAGGACTGTTGCCACATGCGGTCGTAAAAGGAACGAAAGACCTGCACATAGTCTGAGAAGGGGAGCGGGCGGGGGAGGGGAGGCAGCGAGGCGGCGCCTCATTACCGGAAACACCAACATGGGCGGGAACCCAGCAGAAGGTGACCCGGATCCGGTGAACGGTGTGCAGGACATGGTACTCCTGTTGAATAAGGCGTACGAGGGGGTCCGGGGAATCATAGCGCTCGAGCGCCTGAAGGGCGCTCAGCGAGTCCGAAAAAATGGTACAGGAGGACCGCGAACAACCCGATACCAGACGGAGGGCTTCCAGAAGGGCAAAGAGCTCCGCGGAAAAGATGGAGGCCTGAACCGGCAGGGGGATACCCCGGGAGGTAGGTGACAATGACGGAGAGAAGACGGCGGCCGCGACACCTGCAGGGGAGCGCGAGCCGTCGGTGTAGACGGGAACGTCGTCCGAATGGACGGGAAGATGGGCCAGAAAAGAAGACCGGAGGACGGCAGGAAGAGACTCCTTACGCAGGCCACGGAGCGCCTGGCAACGGCAGATAGGGGTGGTCCGCCAGGGGGGCGACAGATCGAAGGAGAACGGCAGAATAGAGGGTGGGGGGATCCCCAGGGACGAGAAAATCTCGGCCAGAGGCAGCGAAATGCCACGTGTCAGGCCGGGGTAGCGCCTGGGAGATCGCGGAGAAGAGTAGGGACATCGGAAGGCGGCAGATGCGAAGGTAACACTTCGCCATGAGAAGGCCCCGGCGAAGGGGCAGGGGGGGTGTCCACAGTCCACCTGAAGACTAGCGACAGGGGACGAGCGGAAGGCACCCGACGCCAGGCGAAGGCCACGGTGGAGAAGAGGATCCAGCATACGGAGTGCCGGAGAGGAGGCGGAACTGTAGACCACACAGCCGTAGTCGACACGGGATTGCACCAGGGAGGTGTACAGGCGCAGCAGAGTACGCCTGTCCGCCCCCCAGGTCGTGTGGGACAGATGACCCAAAAGGGAGAGGGTGCGGCGAGATGTTTGCCGCAACCGCCTAAGGTGTGGAACCCAACCGAAAAATCCGTCGAGGGTCATACCCAGGAATCTAACGGATGGGACGAGGGGAAGAGGAGTGCCGGCAAGGGTAAGAACGAAGGTATGCGACAGACGGAGGCGCCGAGGACGGAAAAGCATACTGGAAGACTTAGAGGGTGAGAAAGCATAGCCAACCGAGGACGCCCAGCGAACCACCGCGTTGATGGCTAGCTGGAGCCGACGTTCAGCCAAAGACGGGAGGCGGCCAGAGCAATAGATAGCCAGGTCATCGGCATAGAGGGAGCTACGAACGGATGTAGGCAGGACCGTAGCGACTGTGTTCATCACGAGTGAGAAACACAAGACGCTAAGGACACTACCCTGAGGGACACCCTCCTCCAACGGAAAGCGGTCAGAGAGGGCAGAACCGATGCGGACGCGGAAAGAACGGGCGGACAAGAAGTTATAAATAAAGGAAGGGAGAAAGCCTACGAAACCCAGGGAGCGTAAGCAGTCGAAGACCGCGCTCCGCCGGGTAGTATCGTAGGCCTTCTGGAGGTCGAAAAAGACGGCGAGTACAAATTGACGCCGGGAGAAAGCCTCCTGCACGTCATGGCTAAGGAGAAGGAGGGGGTCGGTGGTAGACCGGAAGCGCCGGAAACCAGCCTGGGTAGCAGGGTACTGGTCACTCGCCTCCAAGGTAAAGGACAGCCGCGAGGCGACCATCGCCTCCATCACCTTGCAGGCACAGCATGTTAGGGAAATGGGGCGATAGTTCGACGGGAGTGAGGGGTCTTTATCGGGCTTCGGGATGGGGACGACGATGGACTCACGCCATCGGTCCGGAAATGAACCCTCCAACCAAATCCGGTTATAGAGGTCCAGTAGAAAGCTGAGAGCAGAGGGGTGGAGATGCCGTAAAAAGTCATAGGGGATATTATCGGGGCCGGGGGCGGAGGAGCGTCGGGGGCGGAGGGCCTCCCGAAGCTCTGTCATGTGGAAGAGGTGATTATAGGGGTCATTCCTATGAGGTGGAAATTCCGGTGGGTCGCGGCGGGAGTGGGGGGAATCGGAACTGGAGATGGCTGCAAAGTGCGCCGCGAGTGCATTCGCGACGGCCTCCGGATCGGACACGAACTCGTCGTCCCCGACCTGAAGCACCGGGGGTCGAGGGGGGACACGGGTCCCCTCAAAGCTACGCACCTTGCGCCAAACAGTCAAGGGGGCAGTCGAGGAGGAGATCCCGGACACGTAACTCCGCCAGGAGGTACGCCGGGCCAGTTTCAGGACCCGACGGGCCACTGCCTTCAGGCGCTGAAATTCTATCTTGTGCTCCAGCTGGCGGGTCCGGTAGAAGCGGCGGCCGGCACGGCGCCGCTCCTGAACGGCATGGGAGCACTCTGGGGTCCACCATGGGACGCTTCGCGGTCTGGGGGAGCCAGAGGTACGGGGGATGCAACTGGCGGCAGCCGAGAGGATCTTACTCTCGAGGAAGGCGAGGGCCTCATTGACGGAGGGAAAGGCAGGAATTGATGGCGAGATCGCCGTGCCCCTCGCGTATGAGGCCCAGTCTGCTCGGGCGAACAGCCAGCGCGGGCGGACAGAGGTGGGGGGGAGGAGACGGGTCGGGGTAAGACACACTGGGAAATGGTCACTGCCGGAAGAATCCGGCAGGACCTCCCAGGTGAACTCCGTCACGATTTCGAGGGAAACCAGGGAAAGGTCGATACAGGTGAAACTGTCATGGGCCGAGTGAAGGCAGGTTGGGGAGCCATCGTTCAGAAAGGTGAACTCGAGCTCGTCCATAAGGGAGAGAAGGGTCCCGGAGAGAAAGGTGGAGCAAACGTCCCCCAGGCCGGGTCCCGACTGTTGAAGTCCCCGAGAATCAGAAAAGGGCGGGGAAGCTGGAGAATTAGGTCACGGAGAGAATCGGGTGGAGGGCGTACGTTAGGGGAGAGGTAAAGAGAGCAGACCGTGAGCTGGCGCCCCAAGAAAAGGCGCACGGCCACAGCTTGCAGGACTGTACGGAGCGGGAGGGGGCGGAAAGGGACGGAGCGGTGCACGAAGACCGCGGCGCCCCCCCTCCCAGCCCCATCGAGAGGCGGGGAAGGGAGCCCGCAGTAACCGGACACTCGAGGGAGGGAACGGGATCCCAGAATCGTCTCCTGAAGGCAGAAACACGCCGGACACCTGGAGGCCAGGAGAGAGGAGAGACTCTCGAGGCCTACCAGGAGCCCGCGGATGTTCCACTGCAGGAGCGAGGTATAGGGAGGGGTAGGAAGGTCAGCGTAAAGGATGATTATGGGGTGGGTGGGCCGATCGGGCAGCCCGAGATTAAAGAGGGAATCGGAAAGCCCCGGAGTTCAGTGAGGGACGCCGAACGAGGGCGAAGGCGAGGGTCCCCCCGACGAGGGGGCGATGTGGAACCAGACGCCGGCAAGTCCTCCAGAGGAGGAGTCTCCCGGACGTCCGGGGGAGAGCGATGCAGAGAAGGGGATGTGAGAGGTATCCAGAATGCCCCTCCCTTCACCGGAGGTGCGGGGGAGGCAGGACTACGAGGGGGAGTGGAAAATAATACCTCACCCGGAGGCATTGGCAGGTCGAGGAGAGAGATGGGGCGGGTCAAATGCGGGGGCGTGCACGTCCCGACCAGGCGGGCGAGTTCCCCCTCCAGTGGGTCCATCGACCGGGCCGGAGAGGGGTGTATCTCAGCCCCCACCACGAGGGCCGACGGGGACCCCAGGGGGGAGCGTGCATAACGGTTGCGCAGTGGGGACGGTGAGGACACCGGGGCGGTAGGGCGAAGGGGGCGTTTGTGTTTAGGAGAGGAAGGTGATGCGAGGCTTATGGCGTCGAACCTTTCGGGGTCACCACTGGCGCGGCGCTTGCGGCCCCTATCCCTCCGTCGTGCGGCCCGCGTGGGTGACGGCGGGTCACGATCCGGAATGGGGGTGGCCGAAGGCGCCGGTGGAGAGGGCGTAGAAGGGGCAGGGGGGGTTGCCGACGAAGCATCGGCGTTCGCGGAGGGAGCACGTGGGGACGCGCTGGTAGTACGGGGAGCCGCGGTAGGAGTCCGCTGGGCGGCAGAGGATGGACTGGGAGTAGCGGACACGGTGGGTGGAGGCGCGTTGGGAACCGCCGGTGAGGACGGGGTCCGGGAACGGAGAGCCTCGGCGTACGAGGCACCACGCCGGGCCTCGCAGCCACGCAACCGCTCCCGCGCCTCCCGAGCGCTGAGAAACTCTGATGAACAGAGGGCCCGAACCTCCCTTTCAAAGAGGAAGGACGGGCAAGAGCGGGATGAAGCAGGGTGTGGTCCATGGCAGTTGGTGCAGGAAGGCGGAGCAGTACAGGGCAAGGGGTGGGGAGGGCCGCCGCAGCGGACACACAACGGAGCCGGCTGACGGCAGGAGCTGCTCACGTGGCCAAACCTATTACACTGAAAACAGCGCGTAGGATCTGGCACGTATGGTCGTACTGAGAATTCGCACGCTCGTCTCTCACCAAAGCCCCAGAATACCGAAACGGGGGGCACCACCAGTGAGTCGAAAGTGAGGAGCAGGCGAGAAGAAGGGGCAGTTGGGGACCGCGATCTGTCGGGAAAGCGGTACACCCTCACAACACCCTGGGAGGCGAGGTCAATCTGGAGGTCTTCCACCGGGATGGGTAGAAGACGAGCAGCGTAAATTGTGCCCTGGCACTGATTGAGGCGGGGGTGGGGAGTCACCGTGATCCCGCAGCCCAGGACATCGGGGATAGCGAGCAGAGAGGAGGTTTCGGCAGAGGAACGCGACCTTATCAAAATGGAGCCATCCCTCTGAGGCCGAAGGTCAAAACGCGCCGTCCCCGTCTTCCCATGGATCGCTCGAAAGAGACGTTCGTGGTTAGTGGGGAGGGGCTTGGAGGAGGAGGGGCGGAGGACGAGGAACTTGTCCATCGTCCTAAGGCCGAGTGAAGCCGTCTGGCCAAACACCACCGGAACTTCGAGGGGGCGAGAAGACGAGAAAGGCGGACGGCGACGTCGGGCCCACGTCCCCCAGGGGCCGAAGGGGCCGGGGGCGATGAGGCCCGACCGGAGTGGGAGGCGACCGGGGCCGCGGGCCTCCCACCTGAGGGCGAAAAAGCAGGTGGGTCCCTATCGGGACGTGGAATATGGGGGGATCCAGGGGTCGGGGGGTCCACTGCAGGTCCATCCGCTACTGGCGGGGGTCGGGCAGCGGCGCCACGAGCCTGGGGAAGAGAGGAGAGGAGGTGTCGGCAAGAAGAGCAGACGGGGTGGGCGAGGGCTGCCGACTGCCCTTACCAGACCCACGGTCCAAAGAGGTAGTCAGAGGGAGGTCAGATGCACAAGCCGGGTCGTCAACGAGGTCCATTAGAGTTGTAAGTGTTTCCCTAGAAAATTTTTATTGTAGTTTCGCGCCCGGGGCCGGGGGAACCGATTACCCGGGGCCCAAGGGGACCAAGCGCACGCCGGCGGGGGGTGGGTGCCTCGTCCCATGTAGGTACCCCCGTTTCAAAAGGGGCCCTTGCAGCGTCGAGAGTTCTCCCCGCCGGCAGCAAAGACCAAGGCCCCCCAGGGTCCCAGGCCTGGGCACCCTACCAGCCAACTTAGTCCGGCCCCGGCCATGGGGGCGAGACCCCCAGCGACCAGCCCCGGCAGCCCACGGGGCGCGCGAAGTGAACAGAGAAAGCAGAAAAAACAGAGGGGGCAAGGAAGAGGGTAAAGAGGGGAAGACAGGAAAGAGGGGGCTGTAGGATAGCAGGGTATGCTAAAAGTCCACTTCGCAACCGGGCGGGGACCCGGCAGGGCCCCCAGCCGCGGCTGACCCCCCTCGCCACATGTAGGCAGGAGCCCGCGGGCGATCCACCCAGAAAGACCGCCGCGGGGAGGGGGATATATATATATATATATATATATATATATATTATTATATATATATATATAGATATAAGGTCATCCATAAGTAATGTCGTTTTTAACGATAGATTAAGTTTAAACTAGTCCTACTCGGTTTAAGCATAAATTTTCCGAAGGTTATATCTAAGAGGAGATCTATCATGTTTCGCTACATACTTTACAGACCTTGACCTGTGAAGACTTGTTTTGCTTTATGTGAACCCCTCATAAACATGGCGGTATCAGAAGAGCATATCAGGCATATAATGCTTTACGAGTTCAAAAAAAGGAATAGTGCTACTGAAGCAACGCGAAACATTCAGGACGTTTATGGCAACGATATTCTGCATGTGGGGAAATGTCAAGATGTTTCAAAAGTTTAGGAATGGTGACTGCTGTTTGACAGATGCAGCACGCTCTGGACGCCCTGCTGAGTTTAATGATGACCTGCTGTTAGCCGCACTTGAAGAAGACTGTTCAACAGCTGTCGAAGAATTGGCCCAGAAACTCAATTCATCCCCGTCCACCATCCATCGACATTTGCAACAACTCGGGAAAGTGCCTAAGTTAGGAAAATGGGTGCCACATGAATTGTCGGTCGACAATCTGAGGGTGTGGGTAAACATTAGCACAGCTCTTCATTCCCGTGAACTCCAAGATCCGTTTTTGCACCGTTTAGTGACTGGTGATGAAAAGTGGATACTGTACCAGATGTTTAAGCGCCGGTCGACGGTGGGTTTGTGCGGAGAGAACCAGCGACACCACAGCCAAAACCAAAATCTTCACCCTCGGAAGGTGTTGCTTAGTGTTTTGGTGGGATAAAGGTGGTGTATACACTTTGAAACCTTACCACACAACCAAACAATCACCGCTCAAGTATACTGTCAACAACTGGATCGATTGAACACTGCACTAAAAGAAGAGAGACCTTCTTTGGTTAATCAAAAGCAATCGTGTTCCACCACGACAACGCACGTCCTCATACCGCTCGGATCACTTCCGCAAAAACTGAGGAGCTTGGGTGGAAAAACTTCCACATCCTCCAGACCTTGCGCCTTCAGATTATCATCTCTTCAGGAGTCTGCAAAACTTCTTGACGAGAAACAGTATACTTCTTTAGATGACCTGCACACAGTCTTTGTACTTTTTTGCCTCAAATCGCCTGAATTTTATAAACATGGCATTGAAAAGCTGTAGGACGTTGGCAGCGTCATTGATTCCGATGGAAAATATATACTAGATTAAAAAGTTTGTTGTTTTTTTTTGTCCTTCAAATTCCGATCTAAAAAACGACATTACTTATGGGATGACCTGATATATATATATATACACACACACACACAGGGTGCGGTATAAGTCGCTCTACCGAGAATGAAATTACCTTGTAAAGAATCATATTTATTATTACAGAAATTGTTCCAAGTGCCCTACATCATGTTCAATACACACGTTGCGTCTTTGAATCACTGAACAACGGCCAGAAACTTCGGGATTTCGATCACATGAAGACTGATAGGCCAAGAGTTCGAGACGTTGAATAATAAAGTACTGAACATGATTGATGAAGAACACGTTGAACAATTTCTATAATAAACAATAAATATTTTTCACAAGGTGATTTCATTATTCTCGGTAAAGCGACTTATGCCGCACCCTGTGTGCGTATATATATATATACAGGGTGTTTGAAAACTTTCTGTACAAATTGTAATGGGGGATAGGCAACACCAAGACAAACCCTTTTCGTCTATAAGTGTATGTCCGCTGACGTCACCATTCGGCGCGAGAGGGCGCCGCTGCGATTGGCTAAAAGGTGAAGTGGGCTAGACTCGCGCTTGCCGCGGGCATTCTTAAATCGGACGTAGTACGCGTAACATGGGGCGCTTCACGACTGCTGAGATGGCTGACATGCATATGGTGTATGGGGCTGCCAATGGAAACGGAAGAGCTGCTGTGAGGTTGTACCGACAGCGCTTCCCAAACAGACGTGTGCCAAACCACCAAACGTTTGCGCATTTGCATCGGCGACTGCGAGAAACTGGAGCATTCCATGCATGACACTGGTCGGGAGAGAAACGTGCGCACTCCTGACATGGAAGAAGAAATCCTACGGCGATTTGAGGACAATCCAAGCGCAAGCAGGCGAGGTGTTGCACGTATTCTCGGTGTGAACCACGACCTGGTCTGGAGAGTGTTGCACGAGCAGCAGTTACATCCGTTTCATCGTCAGAGAGTCCAGGCATTACAACCTCGGGATTACCCTCTTCGTGTGGAATTCGCACGCTGGTTTCTGCAGCAGACAGCGGTGCAGCCTAATATTCCGGCTTATGTGCTGTTCTCAGATGAGGCCTGTTTCACACGTGAGGGTGTGTTTAACATGCACAATTCTCACGTGTGGGCGCACGCAAATCCACATGCTACACGGGTGCATGCTCATCAAGAACGGTTCGCCGTCAATGTTTGGGCGGGTATCGTCCATGTCAAGTTGCTGCTCGTGCAACACTCTCCAGACCAGGTCGTGGTTCACACCGAGGATACGTGCAACACCTCGCCTGCTTGCGCTTGGATTGTCCTCAAATCGCCGTAGGATTTCTTCTTCCATGTCAGGAGTGCGCACGTTTCTCTCCCGACCAGTGTCATGCATGTTTGCATGGAATGCTCCAGTTTCTCGCAGTCGCCGATGCAAATGCGCAAACGTTTGGTGGTTTGGCACACGTCTGTTTGGGAAGCGCTGTCGGTACAACCTCACAGCAGCTCTTCCGTTTCCATTGGCAGCCCATACACCATATGCATGTCAGCCATCTCAGCAGTCGTGAAGCGCTCCATGTTACGCGTACTACGTCCGATTTAAGAATGCCCGCGGCAAGCGCGAGTCTAGCCCACTTCACCTTTTAGCCAATTGCAGCGGCACCCTCTCGCGCCGAATGGTGACGTCAGCGGACATACACTTATAGACGAAAAGGGTTTGTCTTGGTGTTGCCTATCCCCCATTACAATTTGTACAGAAAGTTTTCAAACACCCTGTATGTGTATTATATATATATATATATATATATATATTATATATACACACACACACACACACACCAATTATCTAGTATATTTCTTATTACTTGTCATCATTTCAGCAAACTAATTCCTAACTGCGTGTTTGTCTGTTCCATTTTAAGCTCACCTGCAAGTTCTTGATTTGCATTTGGGCTGAATTCAGTTCTGTTTCTACCTTAACTTTCTTCTCTTGAATCAAAAGCAGTTCTTGAATGTGGAGTTTGCTTTCATTTTTGCTTTCACTGTTCTCCCCTTTGAGCGCGACAAGTTCCGCTTTCTCTTCGAGCAACCTTAAAGGAACGAAGAAAAACAACCTATAAGTTGAATTTGAGTCTGAAGTAAAGTGATATATCTACAGCAGGGGTTCCCAAATTGTGTTCCGCGGAACACTTCTCACGGTATACAAGTGTTCCGCGGAACACCAATTTGGGAACCCCTGATCTACAGACTTAAAACTAAAACTGGAAAGTTGGCTTAGTTATTAAAACGATAAGAAAGGACGCCTTCGTCTTCATTCAATAATGATCTAATCATCATTCTTATCTTCCTTTCAACTCCGACTTGATGAGGTCATTTAGTAGCAACCGAAACGTTATTTTATTATTTATTTATTTTTACTGGACACCGAAAACAGTCCATCTAAATAGTGAATAACACTCAGTGACAGTCAACATTCAAAACTTGACTTTCTACAGTATGAATCCACGCTTTTCTTTTCAATCGAAAAGGAACACTGGGGCTGAGTAGAAGTTAGATGGGAGATCGTTCTCCGCGTCCGGATTATATAGCGACCCAATTCGAATCCCACGTAAAGCTGTAGGTCCCCTCCGTCGTATGACCTTAGGAAGTTAAACAACCCCATCATTACGTTATTAACATTAAATGACTATCTTGAACGGACGCCATACTGTGGGGTGGGCACACCAAGCATAAAAAGATAAGAAATTTCCTATCAATTTCTACTCAATCGAAGATCCAGACCCAAAAATAAAAACAAAATTAAAATTTGGGAACTATTAAGAGAAAAACCTGTGAAGTTCCATAATTTCAGAGCGAGATTCTTTCGTGGCGAAAATCATTTAAGCCAAACGTTGGAATTAAATTAAAATGAAAGTTAACAGAAAATAGTAATCAGAAAGTGAAGTAACTGAGTAGGGAAAAGGACGAAGCTAAGGGAATAAAGATAGTAAGAACCATGAGGATGGGTGAATAAGTCAACTGCATTTGAATCTAGCACCTTACAAATATTTCTATTAAATATAAAACTTGAGATTGTTTTTTTTTTTTTTTTAAAGTTCCAAAATCTATGCTAGTAAATATGTACTGAATAATCTTTGATAAAATGCAAAATGTAGGATGATAGATTATATATTTAATATATACTTCACTTCACGAAAGCTTAGAACGACAACGCATAACATAACTGACAACTCTTGATAGATTAGTTGCTTGGGTTAGTAAATAACAGATTACGTTCAGTGTTCAAAACGTGCCAAGTCCTCAACTTTGACAAAAGTAATGAAGACTGGTTGGAAAATGTTAGTCAGGAAAAAGACCGGGGCAGTATCGTCAGCTAGTAACGATCAAAAGTTTTCTAAGCAGCGTTTAGTAGATAGGAAGAAGGCAAATAAAATGCTTGATATTATTGTGAGGAATGTTAGTTACAAAAGTAAGAAAGCAATCTGCACAGTGTATAATTCTTATGGTAGAATTCACTTAGAATACTGTATTCGAGTATGGTCACCTCACCATAGGCAGGATATAGATATGCTTGAAGGTGCGCAGCGTAAGACAACCAAACCCAAGCTTAAGGTGGTTAGAATATGGTGAAAGGTTAAAGGAATTGGGCATGTTTAGTTCTGAGAGACGATGTTGAAAAGAAGATACGATACACATGTTCAAAATGCTTTCAGGCTCAGACAATTTAGACGTAAATTTAGACGTAAATTTAGAAAACAGATTTGTAAATTACATCTAAAAAAAACATTTTCGTTATAAAACAATAGATTTTTCTGAAATAACTTGTCATAAATGTGGTAAATACCAGCTGCTGATATAATTTTAAGAAAGAGTCAGATGCTTTCATGACTGAGAGAGACTGACTGACTAAATCGTGTAAAAAATAATGTTACATACTTAACTAGTTCTGTAAATAGTTAAATGGTAATTAGCCAACTTGAAACTGATATTTTACAAAATTCCATCACGAAATATAGCTTAGATAGATCAGATATCCGACTCTTGGGTAACCTTGATAGGTTTGAGTGGCACTTTGGGTCGTCTCTTAAAACAGAGTCTCACAGAAGAGGAAGTAACTCCTCCCTCAAGTGCTGCGTTCTCATCAACTAAAAACACTCACGTTTGGTTTTTCTTGAGAACTTGCGTGTAATCTTTGGATAATTCTTCCATTTTTTTGTCATTGTCATCCACCTTCCGTTTATAACTTTCGATCTGTTCAACCATGGCTGTAATCTGGTTCAAAGTGTCAACCGGGTTGAATTGGGTTGACGTGGATAATACACTCAATGCAGAATTAGGTTGAGTGGCTGAGTTTGATCGGGGTTGACAAGTTTCAATGGTATTCACCTTCAGGAAATAAAAACTGAATTTTAAAACTTGAATCAAAGAATTCTTATTAATTATCATATTTATTACAATACTTAAAAATACGAAATAATTCAACATTTTCTTCTCTATTACACACACACACACACACACACACACACACACACACACACAACTCAGGGAAACCAACGTCTCCATTTACACACCTCACAAACGGCTTCCATATTTTTCTCGTTAATTCTTGTGCCACATTCACATGAACTTCAACTTCAACTTCAACTTCAACTTCAACTTCAACTTCAACTTTATTCATATATTTTGTAATTACTGTACATCCACCTTTTGAAGCAGTCTTCTTTTACTTCTCACACATACGCACTATTACAAACCTTTTTCACAATCCTATCATTATTCATTCTCTCCACATGAACAATTTTTCAATCTCATTTCCACTCATTTCTCATATAGTCAATCCGTCTAACTCCAATCATGATTCTTAAATTAATGACTTCAATTGTTCTCTCTTTTAACGGTAAACCATCATACCAAACAAACATTTCGCATCCATACACCAATATTGGCACCGATACACCTTTTAAATCCTCCTGTCACATCTACACTCAAGCATTTCCCTCCTACCAAGGTTTTCATCGTGACCATCACTCGTTTGACCCGTTTTACTTTACTTTCAAGTTCCAGCGTACTTGTAAATCTCTCATCAATCAAACACTCGAAATAACTGATTCACAACCTCTCAATTTTCTCCACCACAATATTACAGGCTGACAAACCTCCTCCTCCTCTCACTTTCATTACTCTCCTTTCACATACGCCAACAAACCTTATCACGTCCCTTCTTTATTCGTTCTCGGATTTAACAAGAAGCACCATGTCATCAGTATACATCAGATGCGACAGCTGCACCCCCCACCCTCTCTCTCTCTCTCTTCCACATTCGGATTTACTCCACTAGTATTCTTACTTTCGTATCACGTATCAACACCCATGGACATATACATTAAACGGCTATGAGGACATCACACATCCCCGTCGTACTCCAACATTAATACTGAACCAGTCACTGAACTCAGCCTCAAAAACTTATCAGTGACACTATACATTCTAAGCCCATGCCATGAGACACCTATTCATTATTATTATTACTACTAATACTTTTCTTCCGAAATAAATACGCTTTAGGCCTGTACCAACTAGTGGTGGAAAGAGTACATCAGTACTCGAGTACGTGTATTTCTTGTACTCGTATTCGTACTCGAGGGAATCTGAAATAGCTGTAATCGTACTCGTACCCGACCAATCAACCTCTCGTGACCAATTACCACGTGCTACTAATTTGTTTATGCTGTTCGGTAACTATAGCAACCTATAGCTTCCAGAATGTTTTAGAAAGTCTTCAGCAGACTATAAATGCTCGCACATGGCATCGCGGAGGTCAGTATTAGATAGAGATCTGTAGAGATCTGGTGGTATCTGACGTCATTGTGGAAGGTTGCACATCTGAGTTTTACAAGGTATGTATTTATATTTTGTTTTTATTTATTTTATAAGAAAGCCGAGTTATTTTGATGGAATATAAAACATCTTACAAAAGATGTTGAATAAAGCATTACGTAATTCACATTACTTATAACTTTTATATATATATAACAGTAAAGCAAATACATTTTGTTCCTTTCGAGTCCATTTTTTCATTTTCTATTGTAATGTGGTCGTATGGTCTCATAACAAATAAGCTTTGCTCATGCAAGCACCAGGTAAAGCACTGAAAAACGTAATCGTACTCGAGGAAATCTGAAATCGCTGTAATCGTACTCGAGGAAATCTGAAGTCGCTTAATTCAAAAAGTTTGTACTTTTATTCGTACTCCTCCAGTTACAAAATTTTGGTATTCTTTCGACCTCTAGTACCAACAAAGATTCTCAATGAATCAAAAGGCCTACTTACACTAAGTAACCTTCGGTAAACTTCGCTTGCATAAAAACTACAATGAAATTTCTGCAAGTTCACAATGCCTCGTCGGCAGATTCAACATCTTGGCTTCACGCATAAGGGAATTTAAAATCTGTTCGAAACAAATTCAACACTAAAATATGTATGGATAATTTACCAACTATTTTACTTCTTCGTTACACTACTAAGTTTACACACCCGACTCTTCATGGGAAATGGGTACTAAATAATATAAATACTCGAAAAAGCCTTAAAAAGAAAAACGCGAGAATGCGCTTTGCTAAGGACGTTGCCATGGCGATATGCTTACCTTGGCATAAACCATATCTACTTTTTGAGTAAGTTGAGAAAGAGCGATTCTCAAATCCGTATTTTGTGATCGAGACTCGGAGAAGAGAAGCGAAAGGAGTGAATCAGAGTTCTGCGGATAAATTTAAGTTAATTTTGTATTTAACAAACGATATGTTAAAATTTAATTAACAGTTCAATATTTAACTCTTTCACAACCAATGCAACTTTCCTACATGTGCTTCTACACGTTTAGGTTAGGTGTCGTTTAGTTGACGAAAAGGAACCCAAAATATGTCACTTACGTGACTAGTTACTAAAATATTTAGCTTTCGAGCGGGCGCGCCTTAAAATTTTACTTGAGTGGGCGAGTGGCGCATTCAATACACCACTTCAATTTTATAGAAAGGATAATAGATGTCAGGTATGTAACAGTGTTGCCACACTTTAATTACTAAAAATGGCACATTCTACGCACCAGCGCGTCCGCTCGAGGGTTAATAAAAATAATTAATAATAATAATAATTTAATTCTGAATAAGAACAATTATTATATTTTTAGGTTTAAAGAAACTCATTGAATTCAATGTCCAATTTCGTGTAAAATGTTACTTGAATGAAAGATAGTCTGATAATACGAAAGAAAACTTACTTTAGATGTTGATTCATTGTGTTGTTGTTGATGATGTTGATGTTGATTTTGCTGGAAATGAAAGGGATGATACGCAATCACAGTGCCTGGCCCTTGTGATACGTAAGAAGCATGGCCAAGGGGTGCCAATCCCGCTAAATGACCCTCAAATTGGCGATTATCATCTAGTGGGACATAGTTGGATTTGTTTTGAGACTTAGTGGCAATACTTATCTCCTCGAGGGAACTGGACGTAGATGAACGCGCGTTGCTATGGACGTTGCTGCTATGGTGATAACGTTGATGGTGATGATCTTCCTGTACAAACAGTTTCATAGATGTTAAACAAATGATCAATGATCAATTAAAATAAATTAACAACAACTAATAAGAGTGTTGCGCATTTGAAATACTTTCAGTACGTAATTTCAACTGAAATGTAACAAACGCCGTAACGTTTATGTAAAAGGATAAATAATCCTCCTCTTAATTGAAAGCAAAATAATAATAACACTCACGACTTCACTCTCAGAATCCGTTGGATGATTTGTTAAATGCTTCTTCGGAGTGGTTGGTAACAGTGGTTGGCCGACTCTGGCCATGCGAGAAATGAGAGAAGCCTTGTGACTCGCATCAATTCCTACATAACCATATTATTAGTATTAGTTTTATCAGTACTAGTACAGTTCCCGTCACTTCGCTGACGGTTAGACAGGCTAAACTACAAAAAAAGAACCCAGCCATGAAAATTTTGAGCTTCACATTGTGTCATTTCTCAATCTGGTATCTCCCAAAACCTCCTCACCCCCATTCATACAACTTGGGGGCTAACCCCCTCCCCCATTGCTAAACTACAGATAAGAAGTCATGAAAATCTTGAGCTTCACATTGCCGCCCGTAATACAATTTCCGATTTTTTTCTCACAATTTCTAAAAGTGTGACGGACAGACGGACAGACGGACAGACGGACAGCTCTCTTATTATAGTATAGATTAGTATTATTACATTGTCTACGAATCCACTTCCCATTCTCAATGGACAACGATTAAAGCTCGGGAGTGAAAACACTCGAATCAATTACACGCACAAAAATAATACGAAGGGACTGTCGCCGAAAATAATAAAGGTATTATTCCAACTTCTGGGATCCAGTGTTGCCTTTCATGACAAGGTTGGGTATAAGTGTCGTAGTATACATCAGGCGAGACTAACTAACGTCTCCATTTACGCACCTCACAAACCGCTTCCAATCTCTTCTCATTAACTTCAATGTCACATTTATTTCAACATTTTTATTTACGCATTTACTAATTGCATCATTCCTTCCTTTTACGCGCTATTCTTTTACTTTTTACTATTATATGCTAATGATTCAACTGGACCGAGCATTACTGGGCTTCAAAAGAGGTGGTCCCGACCAGTCCAGAGTCCAGGCATGGAAAAATTACATTCGTAATTTCATCTGAAAGTAATTAATTACGCATTTGGCTATAATTGTAATGTTATATTTTACTATAATTGTAATTGAATTAATCCAACTCATCTCAATTAAACTAATTTTTACTTTCTTCACTAATTTGAAAATTTCATCTTTTTCAGTTATTTAATCAAATGAACTCGGTTAAATTAAAAAATTGGTTAGCAACGTTAAAGCGTTTAAGCGACTCGGTTACTCAAAAGTTTCAGACCAATCACCATTTGAAATTCAAGGCCGTGGGCCCGTCAGTAAGAATCGGAAACTCGTAATCAGGATGTAATCAAATGTAATCAGGAAGCGTTTGACAAAATTACTCCTACTTAAATACGCAAATGAAGAATATAAAGTTACGTAATACTGAATTCTGTAGGATTATACCACGTGACCACAAAAATTGTCCCTGTTTTTAATCGCTTATTACTCAGTTATTATTGCAGCTTCACAAATGAAATAAAAAACATTCGAAAGAGAACATTTTAAAGTTTTAATTTATTCTACATGTGTTCAAAGTGACGTCCCTGGACATTCTTACATTTCACACAACGGGAAAGGAAGTTATTTATTACATTTTCCAAAACGCTGCATTCAATGGACTGTACACACACTACCACCGCTTGCTTTAATTCTTCGATAGAGGATGGCTCTTGCCTGAATATTTGTCCTTGACAAATCCCCAGAGAAAAAAGTCCATAGGTGATAGATCGGGAGATCTTGCCGGCCAGGGAAACTGCGAGCGATGAGAAATGAATCTTTGTTCAAAAAATCTTGTTAAACATTCCAGTGATTGCCTAGTTGTGTGGGCTGTTGCTCCGTCTTGCTGAAACCACTTGTTACTGCAGTTTTCTTGTTCAAAAACAGTGTTCAGCATTTCTACATATCTTTCTGAAGTTACTGAAAGCGGTCTCCTTGTCTCTGGGTCCTCAAAAAAGTAAGGACCATAAACCTTGCTGCTACTCAAACCACACCAGACAGTAACTTTTGGTGAATGCAGAGGTTTCTCCAAGTGTATATTTGGCTTGTTTTGTGACCAACACCGGTAATTCTGTCTGTTGATGAACCCATTGAGATAGATGTGGCATTCATCACTGAATATTATGTCACTTAATCTTATCTGGTTTTGTTCAATTATTGTTTCAATGCGTTCACAAAACATCAAACGACGCTGGTAGTCTTGTTCGCTAAGCTGTTGCAAACACATAATTTTGAATGACTTCATTCTCAAATCCAACGTGATTATTTTCCGAATGCTCTCCCGTTTGATTCCTGTCACAGCTGATAGTCGTCTCACAGATTTCTTGTTGTCCGTTTCAAGCTGATTTGCGACTGAATCAATGTTTTCAGCGGTTCGCACACCTTTGCTGCGCCCAGAGTTGCCTTTATGCATGTTCTTGATTGAGCCGTGATGTTTCCATTTTGCGAAAATCCTGCGAATCGTTTTAGGATCTATGGTCCTTTGCTGACCGTAGTGTCGTCTGAAAGACCGTTGGGTGGCAACTACCGAGCCATGTTTGATCATCTCTTCTGCGATGAAAACACGTTGCATGTCCGACAAATAACCCATGATTGTGGTGGATAAAACTGTCATTTTTTTATAAGTACTGATTTCGTATCCAGGATATCGAAAAAATTAAATAAAACTTTTAAATATTCTTTTTCGAAAGTTTCATTTGTGAAGCTGCAATAATGACTGAGTAATAAGCGATTAAAAACAGGGACAATTTTTGTGGTAAAAAAAGACGGAGCAACAGCCCACACAACTAGGCAATCACTGGAATGTTTAACAAGATTTTTTGAACAAAGATTCATTTCTCATCGCTCGCAGTTTCCCTGGCCGGCAAGATCTCCCGATCTATCACCTATGGACTTTTTTCTCTGGGGATTTGTCAAGGACAAAGTATTCAGGCAAGAGCCATCCTCTATCGAAGAATTAAAGCAAGCGGTGGTAGAGAGTGTACAGTCCATTGAATGCAGCGTTTTGGAAAATGTAATAAATAACTTCCTTTCCCGTTGTGTGAAATGTAAGAATGTCCAGGGACGTCACTTTGAACACATGTAGAATAAATTAAAACTTTAAAATGTTCTCTTTCGAAAACTTTTTATTTCATTTGTGAAGCTGCAATAATGACTGAGTAATAAGCGATTAAAAACAGGGACAATTTTTGTGGTCACGTGGTATCTTAAATCAAAGTTTCCTCTCTGAAAATTAAACCGAAGCAATTTGCCTGATATTAAAATCTATTGATTCGTGACAGTGATGTAGGACTCGAGACCGATCTCGAAACTTTTTTCCTGGTCTCGGTCATGGTGGTCTCGACTACATCACTGATTCGTGATCTAATGATACTCATTTCCTCTTATCCCTTTTTTTCGAAACAATAATAATACTCTACGCAATAAATACACAATTACACCTCTGGGAAAAACATGATATTCATTTCTAATTGGAGAATATGATCTTGCCTAAAGTTTTAACTAGTTTGATAGATGATGTCATTGTAATTGTAATACAGGATGGTCCAAAAAACCTTCCTCTTCTCTTAACTTTCTTGGCGTTTCCTTTTCTAGTGATCTTTCCTGGAAAGATCACACGCATACTCCCTTTCCAGAACAGCTTCTAAGAGGTCAGGTGTGTTGTACCGGCTCCGCAGTTTCTTCCACCCCGCTCAGCTGCTGTCTCTGTACAGGGGTCTTGTCCGCCCGTATATGGAGTAGTACGCTTCTCGCGTGTGGAATGGCCCAACCCACACAGCCCTACTTGACCGGGTGGAATCAAAGGCTTTTCGTCTCATCAATTTCCCGCCTCTTACTGACTGTCTTCAATCCCTCTCTCTCTCTTCGCCGCAATGTGAATCACTCTTTTCACTATCGCTATTATAACGGACACAGCTTTTATAAACTTTCTAACTACATGCCCCCTTCCTTTAAGGAGAGGGGGCAGCACCAGACTTTCTACACTTTCTCATTCCTTTTCCGTCCAACTCCTAACGCGAGGGTTAAATCGGTGTTTTAAATCTTTCATCTACTCAACCGCTGACCCGTGGAACAATCTTCCTCAACCTATCTTTACCCCCGTCTATGACCTCCAATCTTTCAAACGCAGAGTATTCAGGCATCCTGAAAACCCTGGACCTTCATTTTAGCTATCTTCTTCTTCTTCTATGAGGCGGTGTTTTTGCGGGCACTCGCCCTCGTCCTTGCATAAAAAAACAAAAACAAAAGTGGATTCCACCTACTTAACTAAAACACATCTTAATCGCCAAATCAACTGTCAAAACTATATTGACGAAGACGAAATCAAAACACAACTACAATATTAAGCTTCGAATATACTCGTATGTCCTTGTCTGAAAGTTCCTTTCAGTTTTATACTGGTTTTATTATTTGTCGTTTTTAGCTTCTAATAAGTACGTGTCCTAGTCCGTAAGTTCCTTTAGTTTAAGACTTATATACAGGGTGTCTCAGAAATATGGACTCAGACCATTAGGGTTATTTAATAATAATTCATTAATTTTATTAATTTAATTAAAAAAAACGTACGTGCAAGAACTGATTATGTGTATGCGAGTTAATGACATGCAGCAATTTGAACAACTGTTAAAAGTAAATTCTGCCTGAGTCCAAACTTCTGAGACAATCCTGTACTTTGGAAATCTTACAAATATAAAAAGAAATTGATTTTAAATGTTCAAAATAGAACCGTAGAGTATGTCCTTGTCTGTAAGTTACTTTTAAAGTTTTTAAGTAACGGGTGGGCCTTTTAACTCTGACGGTTTTAATATCCTTATAACTTTTTTTGTTTTTTAACCAAATCAAATAAAATTTATACGCAACATATGTACATACATAAAGTTTTTTTCATTAAGCTGCTTTTATCTATCTGCAGAATTGACGAAATGGCGAAGAAAAACCTTTTGACGTATACGAAAACAAATGCTTTATAACAAAATGTATAAAATAAGCCAAAGTTATTGCATAATTGCTAGTCTTCCAATATGCCCTGGCCCCCACGCTCTCCCGATCTCACCCCTTGCAACTTTTTTTATGGGGGTTTATTAAGTCGAAAGTCTACGCGACAAGACCAACCGACAATCATGAACTGAAAGAGAATTCAAGCAGCTTTTGGTGAAATTACGGTCGAAATGCGACAAAAGGTGGCTTTGGAATACAGAGCAAGGCTGCCTATACTGATCGAAAATGGTGGAAATCACATTGAAGTTTATAACTAACCTTGTAAGTTTATAAAGGTAATTAAATTTATATAAAAAAACTTTATGTATGTACCTATGTTGTGTATAAATTTTATTTGATTTGGTTAAAAAACAAAAAAGTTATAAGGATATTAAAACCGTCAGAGTTAAACGGCCCACCCTGTATTATAAAAATTTCGTAAGCATATCTGTTATACAGTATAATTATTATAATTATGTCTAATTAGTAGATTTCGGCCTGTAAAGCCTCGTGCACACTCGCTAAAGGCAATTTATGACTGTACACAGCACCTGTATTCAATGATAAAATTGTAAGTAAATAAAAAATCATTAGCAAAGCCAAATTGTTGTGCAGAACCAATGACAAAAAAAAAGTCAAATATCATCAAGACAACCTTTCTATTTTATTACTGTTTCAGTTCATTTTGTGCAGTTCCTTAAATTAAATATACCTCAGTAAAATAATGTGGGGCTTTTTCGATAATAATGATAATGATAATGATAATAATAATAATAATAATAATAATAATAATAATAATAATAATAATGATTCGACCATCGGCCCAACCGAAATAGGTGTTACTAGTAACGAGATCCACTATGTAATTTACGCCCTAAATTTTCTAGGGCCAGCAGTGCCAACACTTAACTTTAAATAGATCTTAACCTAATCTTTTAAATACATACCATTACCAATCACAAACCTACTCCAAATTGTCAGCAACCCAACCTCCGAAACTACTACTCTCCCTCCAATGTAGACGGGGGATAAAAGTTAACGTAGGGCTAAGCCGTTAATGCTTGGTTATAAATTCTAGTCCCAATAAAGAATACGCATTTCACTCGTTTTTTATTTGATGATCTACAGAAGCTAAGGCTAACAAAGACCCTCAGATCCACTCTAAGGTTAGCCCGAGAGAAAGGAAAGAGTAGGGGGTTAAGAGAAGAGAATAAGGGGTTAAGTAAGGAGCAACACCTATCACTCGTGGGTTAACATTCATTCAGAAAGAGAAAAAAGACTCGCCATCATCATCATCATCCGCCGGCCACTGCCGACAAATCAGAAAAATAGTCGGAGAGAATAGGAAAGGGGTGAAAAATGAAAAGAAGTAAAATAAGAACGCTTACAAACCATGCAAACACAGTCTTAACTCACAGTCATACCATGCAAACTACAAACATGCAAGAAAAGAGAGTTACAGGCATGCAAAGTAAAAAATTAGGTAAAGTTAAACAAAAAGTGGGTTAGTTTACGCTACGAGCTACAGCTACGTTCGTGTTAGTCTAATTTTTTTTTTTTTTTAATAATTTTATTGCTGGCATCACACGCTGGCATGTCACAAGCTGGCATTCATCGTCAACAGACTCATCCTCGAGCACCACCACCAGAGCTCCTGTTGCTAACTTTGTTTTTTTATATTAAATAACGTTAATACCTTTAAAATGTCTGTCAAGACGGTTCTTAAACATATTAACCTTAAACTTTTTTGTCTTATTGACATAAAAAACACTGCGAAGAAATGTTTTGGTTTCTTTTCGTATCCACATAAAATTTATTGCTTAGTCTAAATTAATTTTGCATAAAAATATCAACAAATTTATGGTTTTGTATAATTCATCTTAATATCTTCGGAAAATAATTCATATTTCTAAATAATGCTGCAAAAATAACAAGTCGCTAGATTCCAACATTTATCATTAACTGGATCACAAAGTCGCTAAATCTAGCGACAAAATCTCTAAATTGGCAATGTTGGCTCATAATCCGTGATGTTCGTAATTTTGTGCACTGCTATTGTGCCACGTCGTTTGTTTTCAGCGCCTTTTTTTGGTGAGTACCAATAGAATATTTTTTATATTTTAGTATAAATAGATTACTTAAAAAAAAACAATAGATAAATAGTATAAATAGATGTATATTTTTAAACATAATTTACTTGTTTCTGTATGTTTTGAGTGTATGTAATTAAGATTGTATTGTTTGAGTAGGTTTGATGCATAATAGAGGCTGCCCAGGGCCCCCCACATTACTAAATCCAGCACTGACACATAGACAGTGGAGTAAACAGCAACAGTATAGTAACATCTTTTGTTGATGATACAAAGATCAGCAGAAAAATCAGCAATGCAAATGATGTGGAGGCCTTACAGAGGGACACGAACAAAATATACAAATGGTCAGAAGACGACAATATGACATTTAACACTGAGAAATTTCAGCTCTTGAGATATGATAGAAATGAGGAACTTAAACAGACTGCATATTACACTCCAGATAGACAGGAAATTCAGAGAACCATGAAAGCGGTTGACTTGGGGGTAATAATGACCAATGATGCCAAATTTGAGACAATCAGATAGCAATAAACAAAGCAAAAAGAGTCGCGGGACAGGTACTAAGAACGTTCAAAAGGAGGGACAAGACAGTAATGATTCCCCTGCTGAGAACAATGATCATACCAAACCTTGAATACTGCTGTTTTGACATCCCCATATAAAAAAGGAAGAAATTAATAAACTAGAAGAAATGCACACACATTTTACAGCCAAGATTGATGGCTGCAAAGAACTCAACTACTGAGAAAGACTACGTAAACTAAATCTGTACTCCCTAGAAAGAAGAGAGAGGTATAACAATCTACATACGAAAAATTATAAAAAAACTGGTACCAAACCTCAAACTAAACCCAATTACTATCCAAACAATGCTGGAAAATAGGAAAGGCAGAATGTGCAGTGTCCCCAAATTAAAGGCCAGACAAGGGACCTCCTCAACACTGAAGGAAAATAGCTTGGTTGTCAGAGGGCCAAAACTTCTCAACCAGCTTCCAAAGGATCTCAGAAACATTACAGGGGTTAAAGTTGAAGTCTTCAAGAGAAGACTAGATGCCTGGCTCAGGACAGTACCAATGAGCTGGGGGTACCTGGCTATGTGCGGTGGAGAGCGCGAGAGAGCAACTCGCTCCTCTACCAAGCCAGGACTAGAGGCGGGGCCACCAGCTTGACCTTTGTGTGAAGAAAGACCGACGCATGGAACCCAACCGAGGTTAACGAGGTGTATATAGATATATCAATAAAGCCACTGCAATGCAATACCTTGCTGAGACGCTTGCGTAGGTACATCATTTTCATTGTGGGGCGTTTCAGAAGCGATTAATTTTTCTTCTTTCTTAACAGACTCAATTGTCACTTCGTAAACAATTAGGGAGGATTTGTCCGTTTCATAAACCTACACAAAGGAAAGAAGAAAAATTATGACCTATTTAGGCAATCAATTCAATTAGAACTTTTCAGTGAATGAACTGTTATATCAAATTAACTGGTTATGACTAGTCAAACTTACGCAAGAAACTGGCTAATCCATTTCACAATAATGGTGGCACTGGTCCACTAGGATGCATTTGTGAATGCATGTGCACACTTTAGTTTCTACCTTTTGTCTTTCGCATCCAAACTATTTCAGCTTTCTCACCCCAGTCCATTGGGGAATAAGATTTTGTTAATATATGTACAGTATGTATGTTGTACCCTTCAGTCTACAAAGACAATTCATTGTCATTTTAAAACTACAAAACTAAAATATTTCATAATTCTGTGAATCATGCAAGAAACTCAATTTAGACCCGCATCTGGATTCAAGCTTTCTCTCAGTCCCAATTAATTGTGGCGAGTGAATTACTGATCATTTACAAGCACACCCAAATGTGTTTAAAGTTAAATAAGTTGGGCGCAAAAACTGTTCTCTCAAATAATGAAATCTTAATATAGGTTGAAACAAATATTAAAAACAGGACTTCCCTCTTGACTCTTGTTGCAAAGATAATTGAAAGGGAATTTCATTTTCACTTCCTAAAATAGTCTCTTTTGTCCATCATGTGAAAAGCCCACTTCATATGACAAAAAGAAAACCTTTCTTAAGTTACCCCAACATACTTAATCGCTAAAAAGGGTCTATATATTTATTATACAGACTCCCTTCATATTTCAAGTACAACCCAACCATCATAGTACAAGAAAGTACACAAACTACATTCAAATACTGTATGCCAAAATGTAACCCATTATGTCACCTGAACATTAGGAACAAAAATCAAGCAGTGTTGATTCTGACGACAGTTGACCAAGCCCATTTCCCAAGAGTTCTTAACCAATTTTAGCTGTACACTTTCTTTTAACTCTCCGATCTGCCAATAAAGAGAAAGTTGAAAATAAATTCCTTCTACAACAAAATAAAACTACGTCTGTAAATTATTACAATATAGATCAACTTCACTTATGCATACTTGATGTATGCCTGTATTTTTTATATATATATATATATATATATATATATCATCATCAGCGTCAAAACAAAATTTCCTAAATTACTTTTTGACATTTTTGTTGCTAATGCATGTAAAAAAAAATTGCACATCTTTTGGTACAAATTTTGTCCTTGTAGGATGAACTATAAGGGTGATATTTGCAAAAATTCATATTTTCCTAAGTCATAAGTAATTTAATTTAAAACCCTTTTTTTTGTTTTTCTAAAAACCACAAAAAATTACTTAGGAAAATATGGTATGACTGATGATTTTATATATATATATATACTGTATATATTTGGGGTGGGGGGTTTAACCTCCTTCGCAACATCTAAGGTTGTATGATAGAGGGGACCTACAGCTTTATGTGGGATCTGAACCACAGGTCGCTACATAATCTGGGTGTGGAGGACGGTCTCCCATCCAATATATATATTATATTATATTATATATATTATATATATTATATTATATTATATATATTATATATATTATATATATTATATATATATATATATATATATATATTATATATATATATGTATGATGAATAAAACCACGAAGGAAAGGAAACACAAAATAGTGCTCAAGCGCTTTCGTCTAATGACATCCTCAGGAACACTGAAGTACATAAAAGGTTACAGCCTATATATAGGTTACAGAAAGAAAAAAAAAAAATAAATATACATACATACATATACATATCTATATACAGGGCGTCCCAAAAAAATGTATACACACTTTAACAGCTGATAGCTCAATTGATGTTTCTTTCTTTCCAAGTTAAACCCATTAGAATTAATAATGGCAGTCAGACTAAGCTTTGAACAAAGGAAATTCATTCTAAAATGCTACTGGAAGTGTGAAAACGCAGTTGAAGTGCAAAGACAGTTTAGGAGGGAGTTTCAAACAGATCCACCAACGCGACTTACCATCACTCGAATTAGAGATAAGTTTGAAGCCGATGGAACTGTTCAGAATGTCCACAAGAAGCGTTCCGGAAGACCACGGACATCGACAAGCCCCACAAAGCAAGAAAGAGTAGTGGAAACGTATCACCAAAGTCCAAGAAAATCTGTGCGGCAAGCGAGTCGTGAGGTAGGAATTTCAGAATCGTCTGTCCAACGCATTTTGAAGCGCTGTCAATGGAAAAGTTACATTCCAAGATTAGTCCATGCTATTAATGAAGATGATGATCCGGACCGAAGAGTGGAGTATTGCGAGTGGTACTTGGCACGATGTGGATGTGGACTGGACGAAGGGGTTTCGTAGAATACCCTCCGCGTTCACCAGACCTCACACCACTAGACTTTTTTTTATGGGGATACTTAAAAGACAAAGTCTACGCTATAAAACCTGCAACAGTCGCTGAATTGAGAGCAGCCATTGAACGAGAATGCACACAAATACCAAACGAAATGTTTCGTGATGTTTGCGATTCCATTGCTTCGCGTTATCAGCAGTGCCTGGACCAGAACGGATGTCAGTTTGAAAACAGGCGTTGACAAAACAATTAAATAATGTCTGTAGATTCTATTACATTTTGAAAATGAAATGTATTTTAATAAACACTGCCTTTATAATTATTTAAAGTGTGTATACATTTTTTTGGGACGCCCTGTATATGTATAATATATATATATATATAATGTTTTCCAGCCCAGTGTGATGGTTACAGGTGTTTCATTTGAAGTCTGAATAAAAGTGATATTGCAATAAAAATCCAGCAGTTAATCCTTTTTAAGTTGTGCCAATTTTTGAGTGAATATTCAGTGAACACAGTTGTATGCCTATTTAAGTTGTGAAATAGATGCGTATGTTGAAATGAAGCAAATAAAATTAAAGCAACTTAATCTATACATTTTTTTGAGTGTTTTCTCACTGAGGAAATCTAACTGTCCATTGAAAGGCAATATCTCTGTTATCCCCTGCGGTATACTCCAAGGCACCAATCAGCGAGAATCTACAGCATGCCACATCCCCCATCCCCACCCGATGGAATAACGGAAAAACCTTCCCTCCCTCATTTCTAAGTCAAATCAAATATCTCACCTAATACATTAACATTTTCAGTTAATATTTTGTGTGCAATCATTTACATACCATTAGAAACATGGCAATGGCAAATAAATTCATACAACCCTGTGGATACTGTAAAAAAGAAAGGGATGAATCAAAGGCAACTTGCTGTAATCTTTGCCAGACCTTAGCCGAATTTCAATGCCTGAGATGGAGCGACCGACGAAGAAATCTCTTATATCAGGCACTAAACAATTGGGATCAAATGTAGAATTCGGACCCCAGCCTTCTTTAGTTATCTTTATAAGGCTAACTAACGAAAATATCATGACCTAACCTAACCAATCGTCAAGGGCGTACAGTTAACCTAACAATTGGTTAGGTTAGGTCGTGATATTTTCGTTAGTTAGCCTTATAAAGCTAACTAAAGAAGGCTGGGGTCCGAATTCTACATTTGATCCAACAATTGAACAGAATCAAGTTCTTCTGCAAAAGCTGCATAATCAAAATAAACTCTTTTATGGTTTTTAAGGCAGAAGGAAACTATGAGGAAAAGGCAAAAAGAAGAGTTTATGAATAGTGAACAGAGAAAAAATAGAAGGAATGGAGAAAATATGAAAGGAAACTGCAAAAAATGAAATAATAATAAGCACCAACAAAGAACAGAGGCACAAAACCAAATCCAAAGATTTCAAACAAAGGGCATTATCAGCAATAGGAAAAATCAAGTAGACAATAATGAAACAATACTGAAACCATTAAAAACAAAGCTCCCAAGTAAAAATGGGGAAGAAACTATATGTAAATACTATGTGAAAGGAATTTGCAGATATAAGCGAGGAGAATGTATTTACGAACACCCTCCTGTGTGCAACTACTTTTACAATAATGGTCACTGCAAATTTGGTCGAAAATGCAAATTCTACCATCCAGTCATTTGCGAGACCTACGCAACATATGGAACCTGCCAGTATGAGAGAAAATGCTACTACCATCATCTCCCGACAAGTTCAAAGGACTGTGGGTAGAAATATATTTATACAACAAAATAAGGGGGTTGCAAGAGAGGACCAGGAGCAAGCAAAAATGCTGATGGCTCTCACAAACGAGTTTATGCTGACACAGGAGATAACAGAAAATACCAGGAAAAATAACTGCCTAGATATGATATTCACAAATAACACAAACTTGATTGGTGATATAAAAATTGGCCCCAACTATTATCTCAGACCATAATAAAATAGTTATATCAACAAATATGGCGATAACTTTAAAAGACAATACACATACAGTAGGAAGAAGCAGTTTTAGAGAATAAAACAACTGAGGAAACACTCAAAATTCAAGGTGTATCATCATCAGAATCAGAAGTACACAGCTCAGTGCCACAATGTACAGTGCTGGACTCCACTGCCCGACTCCTGTTCATTATCATACTAACACAAATAGACAGTGGAGTTAACAGCAACAGTATAACAACAACATTTGCAGATGATACAAAGATCAGCAGAAAAATCAGTGAGGCAAATGAAGTGGAGGCCTTGTAGAGGGACACAAACAAAATATACAAATGGTCAGAAGACAACAATATGACATTTAACACTAAGAAATTTCAGTTCTTGAGATATGGTAGAAATGAGGAACTTAAACAGACTGCATATTATGCTCCAGATAGACAGGAAATTCAGAGAAGCACGAAAGCAGTCGACTTGGGGGTAATAATGACTGATGATGCCAAATTCGAGACACAAAATCAGATAGCAATAAACAAAACAAAAAAAGTTGTAGGACAGGTACTAAGAACATTCAAAAGCAGGAACAAGACAGTAATGATTCCCCTGCTGAGAACACTGATCATACCAAAACTTGAATACTGCTTAGTTTTGACATCCCCATATAAAAAGGAAAAAATTAATAAACGAAGAAATGCACACACATTTCACAGCCAAGATTGATGGCTGGAAAGAATTCAACTACTGGGAAAGACTACGTAAACTAAATCTGTACTCCCTGGAAAGAAGAAGAAAGGTATACCATAATCTACATATGAAAAATGATTGAAAAACTGGTACCAAACCTCAAACTAAACCCAATTACCATCCAAGCAATGCTGGACAATAAGAAAGGCAGAATATGTAGTGTTCCCAAACTAAAGGCCCAACAAGGGACCTCTGAAGGAAAATAGCTTGATTGTCAGGGAGTCAAGACTTTTTAACCAGCTTCCTAAGGACCTCAGAAATGTTACAGGGGTCAAAGTTTAAGTTTTCAAGAGAAGACTAGATGCCTGGCTCAAGATGGTACCAGATGAGCCAGGTGTACATGGCTATGTGCGGTGAAGAGTGCAAGAGAGCCACTCACTTCTTCACCAAGCCAGGCCTAGAGGCGGGGCCACCAGCTTGACCTTCCTGTGAAGAGAGACCAATGCACAAAACTGCAATGATATATATATAGGGTGGTTAAAAAAAAGTGACCCTTTAGAGATAAACTGTCATATTAAAAAAAGTAAAGGGACTAGATCTCTCAAACTTCATAGATGCTTACCTTAGCATGTTGTTTGTCTTAATTGAGAAGTTGCTCATGTGTCCCCCTTCCTGCTCAGTGTAGGCTTCCAAACATGGATGCCAATGATCAATAACACCTGTTTACATATTGTTGAGACACCTTCTCCTAGCTGAGCAGAATTCTTTCATGTAGTTCATCTATGTCTCTTATATTGGTACCAGGGATGTAAACTTTGGACTTAAGGGCTATATCTTGGACTATATCTTTTACTCTATCTAACTGATATTCAACAAATTAGTGGTGAAAGATATAAAGGGTGTCAGGAAATGATTGCCCCCCCCCCCTCCCTGTACAGAAGAAACTGAAAGGAATAGAAAAAAAGAGACAAAACCACGCGAAAGAGCGTTTAATTTTGAATAAAAAACATTTGTTTTAATATCGGGTGTTGCCCCCATTTGCAGCTCTGACGGCCATTAATCGACGGGGGTATGATCCCAGAAGTGTCCCAAAGAGATCGGTATCATGACTCATTTCTTCAAGGACTTCGTTGATCTTTGCAATCATAATTTCTGTTGAATACCGATTCTGAATGGGTTGTTCCAGCATTAAGGACTCCACCCGATCCTTCATGATGGATCCGACATGTTCACAGACATTAAGATCAGGAGAATTGCCAGGCCATTCATTATTTCCGAAAAAATCAATGTTATTGTCCTTAAGCAGTTGTTGAGTCGCAAGTGCTTTCATACAGGGGGCTTTGTCGTGAAGAAAGGTTGCCTGTTCAAAATCCAAAACACACTCGGGGTCTTTCAAAAATGGAATTACATGTTGGGCTAAAATTACATTTCGAAAATAAGGCCCATCCCAACTGGTTCCTCTTGGTTTGATAACCCAGATAAGCTTCCGAATAGAGAACATAATGAAAACACCCACACATGCTGGATTTTTTACTATTTCTCGATACTTCTGGTCGTCTGGGACTTCATCAGGAATTGTTGCCCAAACCCGATCATTCTGAAAATTTGGTTTTCTGGAGACATAAACGAAGAATTCATCGCTGACAACCAAGTGAAGGAAATCGTCTTCCGTCCATTCCTCAAGATAATCACAAAACCATAGCCGATCTTCAATATTAAGATCACTCTTCCGTGGCTTAGCTATTTCATGCCAAGCACTCAAGCCTTGGCGAACTCGAAATTGATGCACAAGTTGCCGATTGACTATCTTACCACGACGGATAAGTATCTCTTTCGCTACCTCAGAGCAGCTCTTCTTTCGGCGCCGTGATGCAGCAAGCACAATGTCTTTCGATTCTTGAGATAATTTCTCCGGTCTTCCTCCTCGAAATTCTGTTTCACAATCTTCAGGATTCTTATTCCAATTCCTTTTGACAAAGTCTTCTGATCTTTTTAATCTCTCAGCCACCCAGTGTCGAGTTATGAAAGTTGCACCAGCTTCCTTTGCTTCACGAAATGTGACAGCTCCAATGCAGTCAAGAACTCACTTTTTCTCTGAATCGTTCAAAATAGATGATGCCATGGTTTCTGTGGGGAAAAAAATGGTAAGAATTAAAATCACAGGAATAGAATATAATGGTTTTTATTCAGGCTTTAACGCTCTTTCAAGTGGTCTCGCCGGTTTTTATCTATCTCTTCTAGTTTTTGCTCTACAGGGGGGACAATCATTTCCTGACACCCCGTACTTTCCAACAAGATGGAGCCCCTGCTCACAGAGCACACCAAACTGTCACATTCCTTGGGAATGAAACACTGGATTTATCAAACTCAATATGTGGCTGGCTAGTAGCCCCAATGTCTCGCCACTAGATTATGGTGTTTGGGAAGACCTGAAGTCCAAAGTTTACACCCCTGGTACCAATATAAGAGACAGCTGGGAGAAGGTGTCTCAACGATATGTAAACAGGTGTATTGATCTGTTGTATCCACATTAGGAGGCCTGCATTCAGCAGGAAGGGGGACACATCGAGCAATTTCTCAATTAAGATGAACAATATGCTAAGGTAAGCATCTATAAAGTTTGGGAGCTCTCATCCCCTTACTTTTTTTAATATGACAGTTTACCTCTAAGGCAGTGATTCCCAACATGGGGTGCACGCCCCACAAGGGGGAAATTTGAATATTTTGGTATTTTGGGGGGGCAATCTGAAAATGCTACAATAAAATGAAATTTATACATAATAATTTTTATAAGTAAATATATTTTAAAATTTCAATAACAATTATTTTTACTTGCAACATTTTTACACGACAACAACAATTCCATATTTTACTTAACATGTTAAGCGCTATTGACAAAATCTGGCAACTCCCCATAGCGCTATAAGCTTCCAAATGTCGCCATATATCAATTGTTGAGGAAAAGCATTTGGGGGAAGATGTGTTCATCTTGCATACATTAGTTTTTGTGTTTAAAAATAAAAAAGTGTGTTACACATGTGGTACATATAATTGCATCTCATGGTTAGAGACACATATAAGCTGTCATCTTTTGTCTGAAGTTGATTGATTACCTTGGCACTGTTTTTGCGTGTTTTTTGACATATCTAGTGAATCTAGATTTAGGATCGAAGTGAATCACTTGTAGGCCAGCAATACGTTGTTGATTCACTAAAAGAGTGCCAATGAAATGTAAACAAAAGATTTTCTGCACAGCTGATTGTTTTTTCAAAATTATTTTTGTGGCATTTTATTTATTTTCATTTTATATGGTAAAAAAATAATTTGAGATTATTATTTAGAAAATAATTTAGATATATTAGAGAAAATTATTTTAATATCAGGCTGAGAAGCTTGGCAAGGCTATCACCAATTCAGTAAATCAGCTGTTGTGTGTTTTGTGTGTCACATGTAAAAGATTTGAATCGGAACTGAATCGGAAGAATCATGATCAAATGCAAATGATGACAGTTATATATATATACTGTACTGTATATATATATATGTGTTAATGTGTTAAAAAATTATATTTTATATTTTGCATATTTATTTACAAAGTATTTTGTTTCTTTACAGTTATTTACCCTGTGATTAAAATGAGTAGTACAAGCAAAAGAAAAGTTCGTCAGTATTCAGAGGAGTATTTGAAGTTTGGTTTTATACCTGCTGTGCATGATGAATGGGCACCTTTCTGTCTATTATGCCAACAGTGTTTGACCAATGAATCGATGAAACATGGCCATCTCGAGGCACATTTGAAGGCAAAACATAGTATTCATGTAAATTCAAAATTGGAATATTTTGAATCACTAAAAGAGAAGTTTGAAAATAGATCAACAATCAATTCATTGTTCTCTGCACAAAATGCAACCAATAATCGTACTCTTGAGGCTAGTTATGAAATTTCTCTACTTATAGCAAAAACTGGAAAAAATCATACTATAGGTAAGGATTTAATTAAGCCAGCAATATCAATTTTTCTCAAAACAGTTCTGGAGAAGGATGACAAAGATGTCAAAGGCATGCCACTGAGTAACAACAATGTTTGCAGCAGAATAGATAAGATGAGTAGAGATGTCTAAGTACAGCTTATTCAAAAGTTAAAATCAAGGAAATTCACAATACAGATGGATGAATCTACTGTAGGAGACAGTGAGGCCCTATTGTTGGCATATGTGAGATATATTTGATCATGAAGAATTTTTTGAGATGTTGTTTTGCGAATCATTAGAAAGCACCACTACTGCCATTGATATCTACAATAAACTTAAAAACTATTTGGATGACAATAAAATACTAATGGAAAACATTGTATCTTCTGCAGATGGTGCCCCTGCTCTGATGGGCAAGAAAAATGGCTGTTTAAAATTAATGAAGGATGACAATCCAGAAATGTTGCTTGTGCACTGTGTTATTCACAGAGAAAATTTAGTTGCCAAAAACATTTCACCTGTTCTAAATGAGATATTGAAGTCAGTAATAAAATGTATCAACACTATCAAAGCTAATGCTAAATGTGAGCGTCTCTTTAAACAGTTTTGCGAGGATAAAAACGCAGACCATGTAAGATTATTGCTTCACATTGATGTAAGGTGGCTGTCAAAGGGCAACTGCCTGAAAAGATTCATGGAACTATTTGATATTCTTAGTGACTTTTTAAAGGACAAACCTGAAATGAAGCTCCTGTTGACAGTTGATGGCAAAGCTTTTGAGAGTTATTTGGCAGATATTTTTGAAAAACTGAATATATTAAATAAGCAACTTCAAGGAGTAAATATGACCCTTGTTGATTCAGACAAAGATATTTGGCTTCATTACATTTCTGGAATTATGTCAAAAGAATATTTCTGCAAGAAAATATACCCAGTTATATTGGCTAAATAAGTGTGAGGTAACTGATGATGCTTTACTTGTCATTGTAGATCATTTGAAAATACTGGCCTGTGATTTAAATTACAGATTTTCTGATTTAAAAGAAATGAGTTTTCCATCTTGGCTAACTCAGCCATTGCTAGTGGACCTATCTGAAGTGGGCATGAAGTACCAAGAAGAACTGACTGAAATACAAAATGATGAGTCTGTTAAAACTATATTCAAAGTAAAAGGAACCATGATGTGGCTCTGTAATGAAACCAAGACTAAATACCCAAATTCAACTCGTTTGGCGAGAGAGCTACTGTTACCATTCCCATCTTCATACTTGGTGGAATGTGGTTTTAGTGCTGTAAGTGACTTACTACAGAAAAAAAGAAACTGACTGGATATCACCAAACGAGGAGACTTAAGACTGAAGCTAACTAAGTTAGTGCCTGAAATCAAAACCATTTGTAGTAAACATCAAGCTCAAGGATCTCACTAGCTTGAGATTATCAAACTTTGAATTTGCTGTATTTTTACCTAATATTGTGAATTTAAAGTGGTACGGTATTATTGATTAAATTACTTTTTTGTGAATTTAAAATTGCAACTTTTCAACTGAGAAGTTTTATTTCAAGGAAATAATATAGTTAGCTTCAATCTCAAGTTTCTTGACTCATATTTAATGTAACTCATATTGAATGTACTCATATTATTGAAATTTAAAATTATAACTTTTCAACTGAGAAATTTTATTTCAAGGTAATAATTTAGTTAGCTTCAACCTCAAGTTTATTTACTCATATTGAATGTACAGTAACTCATATTAAATGTACTCATATTATTGTAAATTTTAAATAACACCTTTTCAACACCAAATTTGTTTTTATATTAATGGGGGGCATCAAATTTTTTGAGGTGTTGAGGTGGGGCATGGAGCAAAAAAGGTTGGGAACCACTGCTCTAAGGGGTCACTTTTTTTTCTTTTTTTTACCCACCCTGTATATTTTTTTTTTTTTTTTTTTTTTTAGCTACCCTGAATGGATCTCAGGTCTTTGGTATCCTTTAATTTCTGTAATATACATATAGGGTAGCACAAAGGTCAGTAGCCAAAGGAACCAGAGAGAATGGATCTTTTCCATTCTGTGGCTGCCACTATTTTTAAATAAAAATTACTTGTTAAAATATGTATAATTTATGCAATGATGACCCTTTGATTCCTGACTTTTGTGCCATCCTGTGTGTGTGTGTGTGTGTGTGTGTGTGTGTGTGTGTGTGTGTGTATTATATAATGCATACCTGTTTCCCTCTTTTGTAGTTTTGAACTTGCCAAGAGCAGAATGTAACAAGAGGAGTATCTCCCTTCTGCAGGAGAGAACCTTCTTCCCCTTCTGATAAAAGTTGAGTCACTAGTGATGGAGGAGAAGGACTCGCAAAAGCAGACAAAGAGCGACAGATTCCAATCTAAAGAAAATTGAAATAAAGTTAGTTTTAAAGGATAATCTTGAGTGAAGTTAAGAGATTGTTTAATTTACTCGCAAATTTCCACCGCAATCTTATATTTGTTAATATTTACTCTCACTACTGCTGCCACTCTAATACCATGCACACAAAATAACATGGCTGACAGATGTACCATACTCTATGTCAAAATTATACATTATTATTATTATTATAGTATTACCCAATTGTAACACTGCACCTTTGGATTGTACCAAGTTTTTTAAGCTCTATAAGTACATCTGAGAATTCAACTAACTTACCTATAGTAATATACAGTAGACATTAAACTGCTTCTTTCATTTAGCCCAAACCAAACAATATAAAAAAACACATTTTGGCTCAAGTTAAATTTTGACACAAATGCTATAGCCTGACAGAAACACCTATTTGAACAGCAGAGAAAATTAATTACCAATTTCTGCTCTATGGCCTAGGCCTAACATTAATTAATATAAAATCTTTTTTAGTTTTATGAGCATACTGAATAGCTTTCTTTGTTTTTCTAACATTTACACAGTAGTTTATTAGCTATATGCTTATCTATATATTTAATTTCAAACAAAGAAGAACTTAATAGTAGTTATTAAACCTATGCTATAGCCTGTTGGTCTACATTTAAAAGAAAACCTATTTTGTATATATACAGTATTTAAACAATACATACAGAACACACTTTTCTTTTTACAACATAACACGTATAATTTATTGAAACTATTCATTTTATATATACAGCAATCCCTCACTAGAGCGCAGTTTCAATATTGTGCTGTTAATACTTTATGCCCATTGTTTACTTATAGCGCACTATTCCCTGATATAGCACTATTTGCGCGAGTTTGTTTTGTTAAAATAATAAAATAAGTACGTGCTCACCTAATAAATATAACAAAAACACATCGTAATTGCGCTTAAATTTAAGTTAAAACCATATCAAATATTAATAATGTAGTACATAATAAAAGCACCATTACCCTTCCACCTCCACCACAGAAAAACCCATAAGCACACTTGAATCCTTTTTTAAAGCAAAACCTTCCACCTCTGTCAAAGAAAAACCAGCAAGTGTTGAGTCCACTCCTCCTCCACCAGGAATTCCAGATAGATGTTCTTCATTTGACAGATTCAATGTCTCTGAAGCTGCGTAACTCCCGATCTTATTTTCATTCTTTCATACATTTTATATGCCATTTTATTTTGTGTTTACACTAAATATGTCTTTGTAATAAAGTTGTCACTATTTACTATCTGTTTCTGTTCATCATTTAGTAATTAGGGATCAAATTAAAATCTTTTACAGTTATTTACTTTTCCAAGGAATGAATTAAAGTTATTTCAGTTAGTGCTCCGATTTCGCAGAAACAATTAAGGGTGTCCCATAAACCTGATCTTATAGGAAAATTTATTTTAAATTAAGTTTACAAAGTAATAATACATCAGAACTAAAACAAATGTTTGAATTGATGTCTTGTTTTGGGACATTTTTTTTTGGTTGCAGGCAGAATAACACACAATGGTTAATATGGAAGCGAGTTACACTCATGAGGAAAAGGCAGAGGCTTGCAACAGTTAAAATGTTTCAAAACGAGACATCAACTAAAACATTTGCTTTCATTCAAATGTATTACTTTTGTAAATTTAACTTAAAATACATATTCCTACGAGACCAGACTTATGGGACACCTTGTATATTTATATATGTATAGGCCCTATCAAATCTTTAGTCAAACTAAAAGTAATATGGTTCACTTTCTAAATTCATTTTCACCTACGACTATTATTGTAGTCAAGTGACTATTTTCCTTTTCTAGCATTATCACAAAACCAGTGACACTGGCTGGGATATGTTCCTTGCCATTATTGTATAACCAACATTTTCAATACCTAACTATTTTGTTCATTATAATGGCATCATTGTAATATGTATTATTTGTACATGTATAATGGTATTATTCTATATTAAACTTTATTTTTGGAAATGAAATCATTGTTGTTATGTGTAACTAATATTTGCATTACCTACTACTGCTTTGCTCACCAATATGTATTATGCGTATATAAAAGGTATTATATAAACATTTTGCTAATTGAAAGCATTTTGAAAGTACTTTTGCTTTCTGAAAGTGAATTTATAAATGCCTTTTTTGGGAGTTTTACTGCCTATTTTGAAAGTTTACTTGCCTATTTGCATGCCTTTTTTAAGGGTTTTTAGTGTCTAAACATCCAGGCTCTAATAATGAGTAACCTTTTTAACTTTCAGTTTTTGATAAAAAAACATATAAATGCTGACTTAACTTATTAAAATACTATTTAGTAACCAACAAAATTCATTCCCACAGTTTAACCAAATCACCTGTGTTAAAAATTCTTGAAATTTTGCTCCTTCAATGTGGAGAGACCATTGAAGGTTTGCATCATCAGTGAAGTTAATGTAATTATTCTTCTGAACCTGAAAAGTAGAGAAAATTTTGTATTTGATCTTTGGTGTTTGGTTATCATCATCATAAAAGAACTTAAAGAAACTGAATAAACATGTACAGTAAATACTCAATGAGTCGGACTTCAGGATGAGTCAGACTCATCTGAGTCTTTGAGTCTCTAACACAGAATAAATTTTTTCAGTGTACGATACAGTGAAGTGCTTTTTCCCTCTGTCAATTGCCATTATTATTTTGTTTCTTTTACTAAGTGAAGTGTTTTTTTAATACTTTATTGTACGAAAAGGTAAACAATAAAATTTTTTGTGTTTCACGCTCAAAATAATTCCAGCAATGGTAAGTGAAACAAAGTTTTATTGTTTTTTAATGTTTATTTTGAACATTGTATTAGACTCTTACTAATCAAACTTAAAAGGGTAGAGAGTATTTATGCCTCTTTAGGGATAAATAGGGGGGTAATTAAGGTAATTTGCGATGAGTCAGACTGGCTAGAGCCCTATATAGTCTGACTTATCGAGTATTTACTGTGTCATCAATGTTTGTTTTAAATGGGCACTCGTCATTCAATATTCCTTACCAGTATGTTTGAGTTGAAGTGTATTCTGGCTTGAGCAATAACGTTCTTTTTTGTTCTATATATTAAAAGCACAAAGTGACAATCTTCATTTTTTCGGATGATGCAGCACATTACTCTACCTTCAGTACCTGCTGTTCCTTTTTTGCTATACATTAAAGGAAATCATTGTATCAATTGAAACATCTTTGCTAAATTAAGGGTTAAAACTACTCTGTGAAAAAATAGACTTCTAAGGTACAGTAAGCAAAAAAATTTTAATTTATTTTCTGAAGATCATGAATTCTAATGCTCTTGCCTCGTATTATATTCTCTCTGCTTTTCCTATGAACTCTACATAAAATATAAGAATTAATCTGCAGACTAATTTAATCCAAAGTCACTAGTTAGCTTCCATTTTAAACAAGAGTTTGGGATAAAAATAAAAACTTGGATAAAATTCTATGGTTTAAGATCTTCGTGTCCATGTCTTTTTTTAATCTGTCATTTACACCTTAATGAAAATGACAAAAAATATGAAACCACTTAACACATGGTCTTCTGTCCATTTCATAATAAAAAATATTTCCACATGTGTAGATTAACATTTGGGTAAATACTTAACTAAAGAACTTTATATATTTTTGGCATAAGTTATCACTGAATTCATATCAATACATGATTAGGATTAGCCAATGTTTGACTACAGTATTTGTGACAAAAAGACTACCTGATTGAATATTATTTTTTATTTTAAAAAGACAAAAATCGCACATTCACCAACCAAACTACTTATATCATCATCCAACATTATCTCCCAACTTGGTAGCTAATGATAGCTACACTTACTGATTCACTGGTTCACTTAAACCACAGTATACAAACCATAGACCTAAGGACCATGGATTAATGGGACTCCAGTGTAATTAAGAGGATTTAGTAAACAAAAACCTAACAATAAAATTAAACAATTTATATAGAATGACTGAAAGCCACCTATTTAGGTAGTAGGTTTTACGTACCTAATATATAAAAAAGTTTTAAGAACCTTACTATGAATAAAGTTCTGCTGCAGTAGCATACAAAATAGCCGAGTTTGATTCAGTCTTGCTACTGTCACTCTGGAGTGGAGAATGGTGTGACTCAGAGTTAATTTGCCCTTTAAGTGGCTGTTTTGGAGCCACATACTTAAGGTCTTTAGAAGATTTTGTCGAAGACTCATCAGTGAAGAGAGCAGCTAATTTGCTGGTGAAATAATCAAATAAACTTGGTTATGAAAAGCCTTGTAATATTAGTTTTCTAACGATAATATAACAATTAGCGATAAGTATCATAACTAAAATCCACAAATGCCGAGATGAATAAAAGTAAACAAATAAAACAAGATTTCATCATCATATTTTTTGTTGGGCCTACATAAGTAAAATCGTAGAATGCTTAATAAAGTTTATGAATATACAGTCGGCCCTCATTGTTTGTGATTAATTGGGATTGAGAAAAACGTCACAAATTACAAAATCACGAACAATGAGATCCATTTTCAATGTAAAATGGCTAATTGGTTCCAAAAGCTCAAGGATGGCAGTGTAAAATACCCTTAAAATGCCAAAAAAGTTTTATTTTAATAAAATGATTCACATCAAATGCTAATAAAAAACAATAACGTTACTGTAATATTACATGAACAATGATATTTTACGTAAATAAAACTTTTTACTGCATGTAATATATAAAGCATTATTATTACATGAACAATTATGTAAAGCAATAATATTTTATAACCAACTAAATAACACACTAAACAGTACACTGGCGTTCAAGAGTATGAAATGACACAACCTTACTCAGTGAAAGACAGAGTGCAACTGAGACTGCGTCAACCTGCGTGGGCAGCATGTTGCAGACACCATGTGACAAAATCACGAATTTGCAGTCAGTCGCAAGTCGCAAATTTACCGAAACATGGCAGTAAAATGGGTCATCATGAATTTGCAAAATTGCGAACAGAGAGCCTCACAAACAATGAGGACCCACTATATTGCTAATAATGAACTAAAAATTACAGTTATAGCCTCTATGACCTATTATAACCTGATAATCTCTAATGATTGCCTACATAAACAGAGTTCCATCCTTTTTGGTTAACTGTTGCAAAATATAGAATTTTAATAGGCCTAAAGAGGTCTAGAACTGAACCAATGAACTAACACTGATGAAGCAATAGGAAATTGATACACTTTGTAAATTTTTAATATTCACCACTACAACTTCTTCTTATTAGTGTGATAGGGAATGCTTTCAGCCAAATTTATAAAAAGCCAACTGAAACCCAATTACCTTCATATCATTTGTATATAAATACCTTAAATCCGGACCTAAGTGCAAAAAGGGCCAAAGTCAAAAACTAGTATTTCTGAGAATTGGCAAAGAAGACTATTCTTTGCGCAAAAATTTGAGTACAATAGACCCTCACTGTTCATGTTTCTTTTGTTTGCAGATATACTTATTCATGGTCAATTTATTGTGGCAACCCCTCGCAGACTGCAGCCTAGGCACTCACATATTCATGGGTCACAGCAAACAAAGTAGTTTCCATGGAAGAATACATGTGCCATTTTATCTCCTACATAGCATGTATGTGCCTGCCAGCATCCTGCAAGGTTGTTTCATGTATCGCTTGATTTTATTTACAATTTCAAATGCCCTTACTGACTTTTTATCAACTTTTTGATATTTGTATTTAAGAGAAAATCATCATGATATTTTATTTTTATTGCAGCCATTTTTCTTCTTAATAACCCATTCTTTTTCAGTAAAATATATACCACCAAAACAATGCACAAAGTCATATATAAAGGGTAAAAATTTTTAGACTTGAAGTACCTAACCCTACTTTTCCCATAAGCCTTTAAGTTTGCCCATCATGGATTTGCCATTTACAGCAAAATCCAAAAACGTAACCCCAACAAATGGTGAGGGTCTACTTTATTAGTTTTCTTCATTTCAAATTTTACACAAAAGTGGAATAAAAGCCAAACAATATATATTATTCATCAAAGGTATCAGAAATGCAGGGTTACTCAAATCCAGAAATATGGCCTATATTTTAACCCTTTAACTGCTCTTATCAAGTACCATATACTTGATTCTCATATAACTTCCTACTCAATTTGGGTTTTCTGTTGATCATTGAAACCCAGTATACACACGGATTGAATGATGGCATTGAAATGGAGCAGTTAAAGGGTTAAATACAAAACTTGCTACTAAATAAATGCAAAAACTTCACTTTTCTACATGAAGGTCAAAATATGATGATAAAAACCCACTCTAATAGAGTTTATTTCCACAACAGTTTTGAAGCTCACTGGCATCCTCTTCGGGTGGATACAGAAAAATGAATGAACCAAAAATGAGAGAAAACAGTCCAGGGACCATTAAGAAATTCGCACCTAGGTTAGATCCCATTCTCCCAACACCAGAAAGGCATTTTCATTAAAGGGACCCGCTTATAAGTACATTCGCACAAATTTAAAACTATCTTCTTGTTCTACACATACAGATTCTATTATTATTATTTTGTTTTTACATAATTATTACATTTATTATTACATTTATTACAGAAATTATAAATTTATTATTACATTGTTGTTTATTATACAGAAATTATAAACCGAAAAATGAATGAAAAAGGTGAGTAAGGAAACAATCCAGGGACCTTTAAGAAATTCACACTTAGGTTAGATTCCATTCCCCTGACCCCAGAAGGGCATTTTATTAAAGGGTCCCGCTTATAAGTACATTCGCACAAGTTAAAACTATCTTCTTGTTCTATACATAGAGATTCTATTATTTTGACATAATTACTGCATTTATTATTGCATTTATTTTTTTTAACATTTATTATTATTACCTTTACACTTATTATATTTATTTTATTACCTTTATTATTACATTTATTGCATTTACATTTATTTCCATATTTATTACTTTCATTATTACATTTTATTCCATTTTTACATTTTACTGAAAAAACGAATGAACAAAAAGTGAGTAAGGAAACAATCCAGAGACCTTTAAGAAATTCACATTTAGGTTAGAACCCATTCACTTGACACCGTAAGAGATTTTTTGACCAAGAATCTCATTAGAGGGTCCAGCTTATAAGTACCTTCGCACAAAGTAAAATTATCCACTTGTTCTATCCATACAGATTCTATTATTTTTTGTTTGACATAATTATTGCATTTATAAAGTAACTTACTTAATTTCCAATCTATTGCACGATCATTTTGGCTGGGGTGATAAAAAATTGCATTATTAGTATTACAACTTCTGAAGGTATATTTGTGTTCTTTAATACGGGTTTCAATATTTCTTCCAGTTTCTCCTATGTATACTAAATCACAACTTTTACAGGGAATGCTGTAGACACAGGCTTGTTCTTGTTTTGCAACATTATTCCTAACCAATTTACTTTTTACAGTGGATGAATATTTGAACACCAAAGCAAACAAAATCTTTCATCAACAGTTTTACTCTTTCTAAGCCTGGACTGTTTTCCCTCTTGTTTTTGGTTCATTCGTTTTTCTGTATCCACCCGAAGTGGATGCCAGTGGGCATCGAAACTATTGTGGAAATAAACTCTGTCTATAGAGTGGGTTTTTACTTTTTATCATCATATTGCTACTAAATATTTTTGAAAGTGTGATACTATGTCTAGTTGACAATTTTTTTTCTGTACCTTTACAAACTACTTTTCTTGAATGATCATTTAGCCTAGCCTCAGTCAGACTAGACTTGGAGCCCTTAGTCTGTTTTTTCTAAGATTTACAAGCATTACATGACAAATTGCCTACCAATGAGACCCATGTAAAATCTGAAAAATATGACTACCAAGTTTTAAAACTTCAAAGTGACACCCAACCAAATAGAAGGCCAACACTCATACCTCAGTGGTGCCTACCTTTCCCTACCTAAGTGAAGTGAAGTAACACCAAGGTTGGGTATTCAAATCCAGATGATAATAAATAATAATAATAATAATAATAATAATAATAATAATAATACAGGAATTTGAGCAATGGGCACTGTCAGTTGGTCTGAGCACTATGTCAGTTTCTGTCCCTCTTGACTGATTATTATTAACCAATCTGTAACTATAATTTTCACAAAAACTTGTGCCTGCAGAGTTACATGAAAAGCTTTTAAAATATGACTCCAATATGAAATATTGGTCTGCTATAAGAAAATTTGAAGGAATAAAGCCTATATCCCTGAACTGAGAAGGTGGGATATCACAGTGACAACCTCAATGACATCGGTAGAAGGTAAGAACAGTTATAAAATTAGGTCATAATAGCTTAGTCATAGGTTTGGTATGGTAAGGAAGGTCAGGTTATTAATTATGCATTTTGTCTCTTAACTGTGTCTAGATTCTTAAATTTTACCAAAATCTTATTTTTGACCTGGCTTATATATATATATATATGTCTATATATTAGTGGTGGACCAGATGTCAGTTTTTCAACATCTGCGGATGCGGATCTTTAATTTCAATATCTGCAGATGCGGATATTTAGTTAATCTATCAATATAATATAGAATTAGGAATATATGACAATTTTTCAAATTTTATAATATTACCATTATGGCAGGCAATGCGTAAGAATTAAAATTAATATTTTCATTATGATAAAAATAATAACTTTCTCAAGAGTTTCAGCAACAGAAAATTCAATGAAACAAGTTTCATTCAATTTTCTGTGTTACCAGGTATTTATATTTTGAGGTTTATATACTTACTTCTTAGCCCCCAGGTTCTCTTATGCGAACTCGGCGGCACTCAGGTATCCCGCGACCACCGTGGGATGGGCCCATAGGTCTCGTAGAGAGGTAATGTTGAAGTTGTCTCTTTGTTGAGAGAGTGTGTGGCAGTGTAAGAGTAGGTGTTCTGTGTCCTCAGGGTGGAGGTTGGAGGTAGCATCTTGACAGGTGGAGTCTGTGTCTGTATTGTTGGAGGGAGGGGTGGTGGCCTGAACAGAGCCTGGCCAGAGTAACTCTTGTTTTCCTTGGGAGGGTTTGTTCACTCTGATGGACTACAGGGGGAGTATCATGAAGGACAGTGTTGTATGGTTGGTCGAGTAGGTATTTCCGGGTGAATTGTGTGTGGAGATGTTTAATGGGGTTGATGTTTAGGGGAGGAGGGGGGATATTGTTCAGTAGCTGCGAATAGTGAGTAGCAGGAGTACGTTTTTTGTTGCGGGGTGGGGGATTGTGTAATGTGAGATGGTGACAGGGGTGGTCTGGGGCCAGTCCTCTGGAGAAGAATTGAGTTCCTGTCATGTTCATGTGGTGTTTGGTGGGGAGTATTTTCGTATCTGCGTGTAGATGTGGGATCGGTGTGGTTCGGAGGCAGCCAGTAATGCTTCTGAGACCTCTGTTTTGTGTGGTCTGTATCTTTTTCTGGTTTGTGTGGGAGATGGATGGGGACCAGGCGGGGGCAGCGTAAGTTAGGGTAGTACGTACAAACTGTTTGTATAGGATACTAAGGGATTCCTTCTGCTGACCAAATGTTGTGGAGGTGAGTGTTCTGAGAGCGTTGAGTTTTTTTGTTACTTTGGAGCAAATGTTTGATATGTGAGGGGGAGCAAATGTTTGATATGTGAGGGGAAAAGGACATGTCTGTGCCTAGGGTGAGGCCAAGGATTGTTGGGGGTTTGTTTAGAGGTAGGGGATGTCCCATGAGGGTGACTCTCGGGTGTGCTTGGGATTCGTGGCGGTCTGAGGTTAGGAGGGTGATGGAGGATTTTTGAGGGGATGCTGACATCCTATTATTAGTCAGCCAGAGTTCCAGATTGGTAATGTACTGCTGGATCAGGCGTGTGGCAGTGTTATGGTTATGGTGTTGTGCTGTTATGGTCAGGTCATCTGCATAGGAGGAAACGTGGACATGGGGGGAGAGGGGTTGTGGGAGGTCGTGCATGAAAAAGTTGAAGAGGGTTGGAGAGTGTGTGGAGCCCTGTGGGACGCCATTGTATAGTCTGTGGGTTTTGGATGAGTGTTGTTTATATATTTGTATGTTCATTAATAATTAATACTTTACATGAAATGTGTATGACTGGGCCTTATAAGCTAATTTAATTGTAAATTGCATAATTTATTAGAGGTAATATCCGCATAACATCCGCAGTCACAAGTGCGGATGCAGATGTTTAAAATGACATGGATATCGGCATATGCGGATGCAGATATCTGGTCCACCACTAATATATATATATATATATATATATATATATGCATGCAATATCATGAATATTGGTACTAAATTATGTTATCCTATTTCATCTTTAGATAACTGTCTTAGGAAAGCCAAGAATAGGTATTATAATAATGTAACTGTAAAGGAATTTGAGCGTAAAAATATCCTTAGCCTACCTTACCATGTTAATTTTCAATACCTTCCAATTTTACTTAAAGCAATTGGCATCAATGTAGTCTTTAAGTATAATAACACTGTTAAATCATGCCTAATAAAGAATAGCCCGGAAAATGTTGTTGGTTGTGTATATTCGATTGGATGTACACAATGTAACTCAGTATATATATGCCAAATGGGGGGAAATGTTAGATATTAGGGTAAAATAGCCTAAATATGCGTGTAGAACAGCTAATAATTCCAATGCTTTGTTTAATCATATGTACAGATGTAATCATAGCATCAACTGGGATAGTTCTAAAGCGCTTGTTGAAAACAGACACATAATAGAAAAATAATCCAGAATGTGCATTTATTCATTTTAAAAACAATTTCAATAACAGTGCAGGAATGTATAAAATTGACAATATCTTGTTAAAATTCCTTTTGCCTCTCATTAACTCAAGATTGTTAAGTATATATGTGCTAATTGCTTTGGTTTCTGCTACGTCGTATATATTTATGGGCATCTTGCCTTCTCTCTTCATTCCCTGATGAGGTGTAGCTCTGAATACACGAAAGGCCTTGGAATCATTTTTCTTTTTCCCTGTGGGTTTGCAGCATATATATATATATATATATATATATATATATATATATATATATAAGCAAACAACCACAAGGAAAAGGAAACACAAAGTCCGAGCACTTTCGTGATATATTCACATTATCAAGGAGGAACAGATAATGTGAATAATGTGAATATATCACGAAAGCGCTCGGACTTTGTTTCCCTTTCCTTGTGGTTGTTTGCTTATTAATAAGGTCACGTGTTATTTTGTGATTTTAGTGTATATATATATATACAGGGCTATTCAAAATGATTCATCCAATTTCAACTGAGAATACTTCCGTACCTATCAACCGTGCAACGGGCGTGCATCAACTGGGCATACACCACATGAAAGAGGAAATCTCCGAGTTTTACAAGATCACCGCGAGAGGGCTCCAAAGTCACCGCACCATGGCCTAGCCTAGCAACAAACAGTCAGTGTGAAAATGGCATCCGCACAGCAGAAGGCATTTTGTGTGTTGCAGTTTTCAAGCTGTAAATCGGTAGTCACAGTGCAGCGCGAGTTTCATCAACATTACAGAAAAGATCCACCGGGTGCTCAGAGCATCCGTCGGTGGTATCAGCAGTTTGAGGAAACAGGATGTTTGTGTAAAGGCAAGTCCACAGAACAACCACGCGTGTCTGAGGAATAATGTGCAAAGAATCAGTGTGTTTCCAACGTAGCCCGAGGAAATTAACAAACCACACCAGTTGAGAATTGGGACTTCCTCAGATGGCTGTTTGGCGTGTTTTGAGACGGCGCTTGCATATGAAGCCATACAGGTTGCAACTGTTGCAGGCTCTACAGCCAGGGGACAAGTTAAAACGACAGAACTTTTGCGATCTTATGCAGGAGGCTATGGAGGATGACGAATTTGCTCCCTGCCTAGTGTTCAGTGACGAAGCAACTTTTCATTTAAGTGGCAAGGTGAACTGTCACAACCTTCGCATATGGGGCATGCAACACCCACATGCAACAATCGAGCACGAGTGCAACTCACCTAAAGTTAACACCTTCTGTGCCATTTCCCGGGCAAAGGTTTACAGCCCCTTCTTTTTCATGGAAAACACAGTGACTGGTCACTCCTATCTGGATATGCTGCAGAACTGGTTATTTCCCCAATTGAACGAAGATTTCCAGCAAGATGGGGCGCCGCCTCATTGGCATTTGGATGTTCGCCATTTGCTCAACGAAGTGCTCACTCACCATTGGATTGGTCCCAGTGGGCCCCATGACTTGGTGCTCCACAGCTGGCCCCCTAGGTCACCGGATCTTACACCGTGCGACTTCTTCCTTTGGGGGTAAGTTAAGGATACTGTGTACATGCCACCGTTGCCCAAATCTTTGGATGAGCTCCGAACTTGCATTGTTACTGCCGCAGAGTCAGTGACAACGGACATGCTGGAGCGAGTATGGGAGGAATTCGACTATCGTGTCGACGTTGCTTGTGTAACTAGGGTAAGTCACATAGAGCATTTATGAGGTGAGAGAAAATTTGGACAGTTTTTCTTTTGGTTGATCTATCACAAATCACACTGTATTTGTAACATTAAAAAATATTCTCATTTGAAATCAGGTGAATCATTTTGAATAGCCCTGTATATATTCAGGATAAAAATGAAGATGTACAGCAAAAAAGTTGTTATATTTGGCTGCAGCTGATGTTTCGGGCAACTTTACCCATCTTCAAGGCCTAATTAATAGAAAGCTAAAATTAATACCGTATCTTTCGGTGTATAAGGCGCACCTTTGTATAAGACGCACCCCTATTTTCGAGGCCTTTTTTCAGGAAAAAAATTATGACCAACTGCCTAGTTGTCAGGAAATGTCCGTAATTTTCTACCAGCGAGGCTGACTTTTGTTAAAGCCCTCCATCAAAAGTATGGTGATACATTTTCTTTCACCCATACTCATTATAAGAAAATAGTATTAAGTATACGGGAAACTATACCAAATGTTATGAAACATAAAAGTAAATCATTATGCAATACATACTGTTTTTCTTATCAGTGGGTTGGGAAGAGTAGAAACTTAGTGTAAAATTGGCTAAACCAATACACAGTCAGGAGGGACTAAGAGATGATGAATTTTTGTAAAAATCCATCAGTTCTTCTAAGTCTAACCCATATAAAGGTAATATTATGACCTTCGATGTATAGGATGCAGGGTGATTTTGAGACCCCTTTTTTTTGGAAAAAAAAGTGCGTCTTATACACCAAAAAATACAGTAAATAACAAAATGATATAAATGACGAGCGTTAAAACCTAAACAAATGTACAAAATTAAAATTATTCAAATAGAAAATACAAATTAGAAACAGGTTAGCAGGCCCGGATTTAGCTATAGGCAAACTAGGCCATCCCAGTTACTGTTGCTTCAGCTGAAAGAAGTTTCTTGCATCTCAAACTTATTAAAACATATTTGCATTCCACCATGTCTCAAGCGAGATTGCAATCATTAGCTATGTTATCAATAGAAAATGATATAACAAATTCATTAGATTATTCTCAATTAATTGAAGAGTTTAGCTAGAAGAAGTGGAAAAGCATTGCTGTAATATTCAAGGAGCATCTGAACCAAATATTAAAGCATTAATATTTAGCCTGATAAGTCAATCGCTCACTATTAGAAAAAATGAAATGTCAACATCTCTTATACATCACATATGAAAAACGTTTGTATACTATGGAAAGTCATTACCTATAATATTATATAAATCTTAGAAATCATTCTCTTATATTTTCGATACAAATCTTGATTCATATTATAATTTATACTTATTTGTATGGTTTATTTATATTTCTTATACAATTTCCATGCGTGATTATTTTGGTTTGGTTTAATTTTTAAGTGCTGGCATAGTTCTGTCTATGCGGGATTCTAATATTGCTGGTATAGTACCGATAATTAAGTCCATATTTTCATATATATAGGCCTAGGGCCTCGCAACTTCTAGATCCGGCCCTGCAGGTTAGAACAGGATCAAATCAAAAATAAAATATATAAATGACACAAAAATATAGGAATGATAGATGTAAAACTTAAAACTAAAATCATTTAAAAATAAAACTTAAAAAAGGTAAAACAGAAAACTAGTAAAAAGTTAAACTGAAAACTACAAGAATAAACTGACACACCTGTATTCAAAGAACAGCCACAAGAAACTGGAGCAAAAAGAAGACAGGGTCACAGAAAATTTAGAAGGTAGTTGAACCAGGGCTGTGGAGCTGGAGCCGGAGCCAGGAGTTGGAGCTTGAAGCAATTTTGGTGAGTGGAGCTGGAGTTGGAGCTGGAGCCAGTTATTTTTGGGAAGCTGGAGCTGGAGCTGGAGCTGATAAAAAATGTGTCAGCTCCGGCTCCAGCCCAATACAAAGAGTTCATATTTAGATACAAACTTTTTTGTCATGAAAGGTGTAGGTAATATTATTATTAATAAATGATAAAAAAAAGCCACAAAGGCATAGCTATAGTCATTAGAATTTAGATTAATAGCTGCAACAGGCTTTGGTCTAAATTTTAAAAAGTAGCCTGATGAATCATGTGATGGTGATGAAATGTTTTGTGTGGCTGCCTGCTATGGCCGATGAGTAGCAAGGTACAATTTCAAGAGATTTATCAATCATTAATATATGGTGAGAGCTGGAGCCGGAGCTGGGCATAAAAAAATGCTGGAGCCGGAGCCGGAGCCAGAAATTTGAAAATGCTGTAGCTGGAGTTGGAGCCAGAAATTTGAAAATGCTGTAGCTGGAGCCGGAGCTTAAGATTTTGGTGCCAGCTCCACAGCCCTGAGTTGAACTAGTTAATGTAAAGGGTGGTAATAGCCAGAATCAGTGTTTAGACTAAGGTTCAAAAACTTAATACATAAAGATTCATAAATACGAAGCAAGGATGAGCATTTTAATAATTTAAGAATTTTAAAATTTTCAAGAGAGACATCAGTCTTACAATTAATGGAATGACTTCTGATAGCAGACTGTTTTTTTCTCAACAAAACCTTCCCCATCCTATGACTAATACCCATATGGAAGCAAAATCTCACCTACAAAGAATTAACTGTACTGCCAACATAGTTCCCCTGGGAACACCCAGGGCAGGTACACAAATAAATGACAGAACAGCTCATTGCAGGGGGGATTTTGTCCTTACATCGGAAAAAACAATGGAGGGTATTACTATTTACAAAGGCAATCTTAAAATCAGTGTGAAAATAAAATTTCCTCACAATATTTAACAATTGTTTCTTCACCAAAGAGTTAAAATGGTAGACATCAGGTAAAACAAGATATTTACAATTCTTAGGAACATCACACATTGGAACAATTTTAGGGGAATATACATTAAGAAACTTACCAATAACACCTCTTACAAGATTCCGTGGGAAACCATTTTTAAAGAAATAATCAGTAAGAAATTCACTCTCATTATGTAGCAGAGCAAAGTTTAAGCAAATATTATAAGCTCTATGAACAAGTGTGTGAACATAACTTAGTTTGTAATTAAGGTTGCAAAAACTATAGAAATTAAAACACAAACCTGCAAATGCAGGCTTCTGGTACGTAGAAGTTAAAACTGTCAAGCCAGATTTGGAGACCAAAATATCAAGGAAAGGAATAGAACCTTCACCTTCCTAACTCAAACACTGAACTGATTGGTTCTCCATTTGGAATAAAGCAAATGTATCGTCAACATAACATCTGTACAGTTTGGGCTAAAGATGAGGGGGGCACTCACGGAAGATCCTTTCCTCAAGATGCAACATAAAAATATTCGCAAGAGCAGGACCCAAGGGGCTCCCCATCCCCACTGCATTCAATTGACAATAAACCACTCCTTGAAAACTGGAAAAATTATCCCTCATTGCCAAATTCAGAAGCTGCTCAAACTGTGCTCTACCAAAGCCATGAAAAAGTGAGTCTGGCTGTGAAAATGCTTTATTCAAAATAATTTTAATGGTCTCATCCAAGGGAATATTTGTAAAGAGGGAAGACACATCGAAACTTGTCATGAACAATGAATTCATATCAAGTTTCTTAATTTCTGATGCAAAAGAAAAACTATCCTTAACACTGTATGAATTCACGGTAAATGGGGATAACAGTGGAACAAGAAATTTAGCAAGTTTGTAATTAGCCAAAGGATAGGATGCCAAAATTGGCCACACTGGAACACCTACTTTATGAACCTTAGGTAGACCATAATTAAGGCCCAAATAAGAACCTGATGCATACAATGCATCATAAGTGGAGGAGTTAATAGCACATTCCTGCTTAAGTTAAAGTTAACTGTTTTTTGCTTAGTCTTCCAATCACAATAATTTTGGGAGCCAGTTCATCTACCTTAGCAAATTTTAATGAGTCAGAGAATATTACGCATTTTTTTAATATAATCCATTTTATTCATAAGCACAATCCCAGTACCCCTATCTGGTTTAGTTATAACAATAGATTCATTTTTGATCAAACCCTTCAAAATCTCACGGTCTTGTACATTGGCAGTACAGTTCGTTCTTTGTGGGTGAGATTTTGCTCCCATATGGGTATTAGCAGGGACGTGCCCTCTGGGTAGGCAAGGTAGGCAGTGCTTACCCTGAATAAAACTAAAAATATTAAATATAAAAAGTAAATGATTTTCACTTCATTATATAAATATTAATTTAATGTATGAAATTCAATGTATAAATTTGTAAATGGATAATATTGTGTTAGAAGCACAATTTCCGCGTGCCTTTCAACCTCTATATATATTAACGCTTGACAATGAAATTTTCCCACGTGCCGTGAGTGGAGCTCCAAGCTGTGACAAATACTGCGCTATATAAGCAGATTTAGTTCTGCTTTTCACTCAGTGTTTTGCCGTTCGGGCACATGGTCTGGTGTGTGGCTGTGCGCGCGTCTGTGTTGTCGTTTGCCTCTGGTGATTGAACTAAATTTTAGACATTTTATTTCAAAATTTAACCCTTTTCAAATATGGACAGTGAGTATCTTAAGAATTTTTCTAAACTGTCTTATGAAGAAAGGTTGAATGTGATTAAAAATGGTAGGCCAACACCAGAACTGAAACAGTTGCTACAGCGTAAAGGAACAAAAATAATCAGAATGTTTCAAACGACGTGGTACAGCAAGAAAGAGTGGTTGTGTGGTTGTGTTACAACAGGTAGACTCTTTTGTTTTCCATGCTTGTTATTTTCCGTATCTAGTGAAAGTGTGTGGATAAGAACAGGATATTGTGATTTAAATAATTTGACTAATGCTTTAAGTAAGCACGAGAGGTCTGCTGCGCATTATGAAAGTCAAATATCGTTGAAAACATTTGGATCTACACGAATCGACTTGAGCATAGATAAGCAAAAAAAACTTAGCATTGAAATTCACAATAAAAAGGTAAAGGAAAACAGACATACTGAAAACATTAATTTCTGCTACTTGCTTTTTGATTAAACAAGAACTTGCTTTCCGCGGTGATAATGAAGATAAATCCTCTTTAAATCGTGGAAACTATATTGAGTTACTGAACTACACTGCAAAATTTGACCAAAAATTAGCACAACATTTACAGACTTCATCCATGTTTTCAGGCATTTCTAACAAGATACAAAATGACTTGATTGAAGCAGTAGGCATAGCTGTAGAAAATAATATTAAAGAAGATATCGCAAGATCCCCATTCATTGCTATAGAAGTGGATGAATCGACTGATATTTCAAATACAGCTCAATGTTCCACAGTTTTAAGATATGTATTGGATTCTGAAATTAAAGAGGCTTTCATAGGATTTGACGAACTTAAAGACAGAAGAGCTACTGGTGTAACAGAATGCATATTTAAAAATTTAGATAAATACAACTGTGCTGAGAAGCTTGTAGCACAGACATATGATGGAGCATCGGTAATGGCATCGCATTTAAATGGTGTTCAAGCTAAAGTAAGAGAAAAGGCATCATCAGCGTTATTTACCCATTGCTACGCTCACAAGTTGAATCTTGTTCTATCTCAGTCAGCGAAATTTATACCTGAATGTACAATCTTTTTCAAGACCATTGATGGTCTTGCTGCATTTTTCAATCACTCTACAAAACGAACGCAATTTCTTGATGAAATAGTACATAAACGCATTCCAAAGGGCTGCACCAACGAGATGGAGTTCTAACTCAAAGCTAGTGCAAACTATTTTACACTATCATAGTGACCTTTGTAAACTTTTCAACAACATTGACAGCAATCCTTTATTGTGGGACTCAGATACTTTAGTGAGGAGTAATGGATTTTATAATTGGCTAACGAAAGATTCAACATACTTTCTTCCAGGGTTTCGGAGACTGTAAAAAAACTTCTGGCTCCGACTCCGGCTCCGGAGCAGAAATTTTTTACAGTCTGGCTCCGGCTCTGGCATAGTAAATTCTGTTAATTATAAAATAAATATCTAGATTTATATAACTAATTGTCCAATTTAAAATATTGCACAAAAATATTTTATTATTAAATCACTTTAATACTCAAAATTTAAATTTTTTATGATTTTAAATTAGGCAAATATAATGATAGAATGAAGTTATTTAAATAACTAAAGGAAAATGATGAAAACTAAATGATATTAAATATTTATTAACAATGGTAGCTTATATAAATTAGAGAAACTTGCCTCCTAATTAGTTCAAAGTTCAAACTTAAGAATTCTCGTATGGAAAATAGTAACAATCAAACTTTCTGAGATAATATATGCATCTTTTTTAAGTGTTGAAACTTGAAAGCTTCATGAAAGCCAACTTGGCTTGAAAAAGAGCTGAATATTTCAAAAAATTCAGTTTTTAAATTTTTAATAGGTTATATTATTTACTTAAAAAGAGATTTTCTTTTAGTCAAAAGTTTTGTAATTTAATTAACAAAAGCAATTCAACTAAAAGTCAAAAGTTCAAACTACTAATACATATTATAAAAGAAAATTTACAAAATCATTTACCCTACGCTTATAAAATCAATACTACTCCTTGGATTAACAAATGAAAACTAATGCAAAAATTTTTTTATTCTAGCTAAGGTATAATCAAACTAATTTTAAACATAAAATCAAGATATTCTTCTTGTAAATCTGTTTCCTTAAAATAATTGAAAATGAAAATTACTAAGTTTATTTCTAATTTTTTTTTTTAAAACAAGATGGCCTCAATTATATTTTTTTTAAGTGTAACCTTAAATCAGACTTTATCTTTAAAGTTCAAACTACATATTAAAAAATTAAAAAGTTTGCAAATTCAATGATACATTTACAGTATCATAAGTCATAATACTCCTTGTATTAAAAAATGAAAGCAAAATAATAACTTTTGCAGAAATTTTTACTAATGTAGCTAAGGTAGGAAACTAATTTTTAAACAAAATCAAGATATTCTCCTTGTAAATCTGTTTCCATAAAAAAAATTATGAATTAAAATTATTTATCTAAGTTTACTTATAAACATTTGTTCTTAAAAATAACATAGCCTCAACAATATCTTCTTTCATACGTGCCCTTAAATCAGATTTTAAAATTTTCAGTGCTGAAAATAGCCGTTCAACACTGACTTGTGTTGAAGGCATAGCTACTAGAAGATTTGCAACATCTCTTATAACTTTAGGATACCTTTCTATTACTTGTTCAAAAGACAGTTTTGACAAACAGTCAAATTTTTCAATCTCAGGAAAAGATTCCTCAACTTGCAATTTGAGGGTACACATTGGACTGAGAGGTGGTATTAGTTCACTTTCTAAACGAGGATGTTTTGATTTCTTACCATGTTGAATATCAATAATTTTTTCAAAATCAAACTCGCTGACATCAGAAGTGGTGGAAGGAGATGATGAATTTGATGATGATGCAATAATCTCGGTTCCACATTCCTCTCTTAATAGAGAGACTTTATTTGAAAGGTCTAGGTTACTTTTCATTCTGATTGCTATATTGCATAGGGCATCCTTGGCTTTAACTACCTGTTCAGATGTTAATAAGCATCTACAGGGTGGGCGGAAAGTAGCTCCCTATTTTGGATTGGTAAAAAAATACGTATATTATCCATTTATTTCAGAAGAAATAATATGAAAAGGTAGGCATACATGGTAGGTTTTCTCTAAAATTCAATGTGGGCTCCAACTCTTTCCACCAGCTTCTGGAGCCGCCCAGGAATGGCGTCCACTGACTTTAGCAGGAACTCCGGCGGGATGGAGGACATGACTTCCCGAATTCGGTCCTCCAGTTCTTCCAATGTCCTCGGTTTGGTGCGGTAGACTTCTTCCTTTACCCACCCCCAATGGGAGAACATCAACGATCTGATATTTATGCAAGATGGCGCCCCTCCGCACTTCGCTCTTGTTGTCCGTGAGTGGCTGGATGCCCACTTCCCTGGGCGTTGGATGGGTCGTCGTGGTCCACATCAATGGCCAGCCAGGAGCCCCGACTTGACACCGTGCGACTTCTTTCTTTGGGGGTGGGTAAAGGAAGAAGTCTACCGCACCAAACCGAGGACATTGGAAGAACTGGAGGACCGAATTCGGGAAGTCATGTCCTCCATCCCGCCGGAGTTCCTGCTAAAGTCAGTGGACGCCATTCCTGGGCGGCTCCAGAAGCTGGTGGAAAGAGTTGGAGCCCACATTGAATTTTAGAGAAAACCTACCATGTATGCCTACCTTTTCATATTATTTCATCTGAAATAAATGGATAATATACGTATTTTTTTACCAATCCAAAATAGGGAGCTACTTTCCGCCCACCCTGTATATCTAGGATCTATATAAACAGCAGCAAGCAATACTTCATTATCAAGTAAAATATTTTCTCTCCTTTCCATGGAACTTTTAATGTCATCAGCTATGGTGCCTTCTATCTTGGAAAGAAAATACATCAAAGATTTCCACTCTTTCAAAAATTGACTGGGAGTCAAATCTTCACTTTGAATTTTTTTTTTTACTATATATGGCTGGTACAGTACTCTTTCCAATCTTCTTGCTTGTTCCCACATTATTTCTGAAAGATTCACATTTGAATTTGCCATGTCCAAGAGTACAGGTTTTAATTCTAATAAGCGCTCTATCATTAAATAAGTGCTGCCCCATCGAGTAGGTTGATCTAAAATAGCAACCTTGCCTGCACGTCTTTTAATTATTTCTTCCACTTTTGGGTTTCTTGCTGCTACTACAACCTGTCTCAACTTACCTATGAGAGAGGTAGCATGTTTATCTCTCAATCCATCGCAAATAGCAAGTTGCAAGGTATGTGCACCACAACGCATGTGGTTGATTCTGGAGAAGTGTGAAATTTCAGATACAATACTGTCAATTTCTTCTACACAAGATGCCACTTCCTGAGTGTCTGTTGAATCATCATCATGTTCACCAAATGTTTGTATATCATCTTCTGAAGTTGCCTCTTAATTATCATTCAACTTCTCAACAGTTTTAATCATATTTGATGCATTATCACTGACAATGCAGAGCACAAATTCTTTCGGTATGCCGTACTCTTCCAGTTCTCATAATTAGATCATGCAGGTAGTCACTAGTTTGCTGAGCATGTGTATCTTTTACTGCTATAGTGCGGGTGAGGATTTTATTATCATCATCAATAAATCGGACATTGATGGCAAAATAATGTGTCCGTATTCGTGTGCAACCATCAACTTTTAAATATGAAGCGCCCTTTTAATTGCTCTTTGAGAGCAAATTTTTCTTCTTTTGATTTTTCTATCACTAAATGACGGATATTGTCTTTATCTAAACTAATCTTGAATTTCTGAGCCATTTCTTCTAGTAGACTGTGCATAGCTGGCTTTTCAAACATAGATAGAGGCATAGAATCTTTAACAACTAACTCAATTATGCTATTTTTAAAATTATCTGTAGTCATTGAGATAGTGACTTTTTGAGACATCAAAAATTTAGTAATGTTTTGCTGGTTTGCTTTAGTTTTTGAACTGGCAGAAGTACTGGGTCTTGAAAGCTCAAGCATTTGCTTCTTTTCTTCCATCATTTTTGATATTTCAGGATGTAATCGACTCAAGTGTCTTTTCAAATTATATACTCTTGAGGAACATCAGGGCTTTTTGCTTTGAGGCTTGGTAATTTTAGTTCCACACGTTGAAATATTTCCCGAAGCATCAGAAACTTCACAAATACAAACATAGTGTTTCTTATCTGAACTTTCAGTAAAATACTTGAATATATCAGACTTCTTTATTGAATCTCTATCCATTATGAAGGGTCATAGACTGATAATTATAATTAAAGAATCAAGTACAAATTACAAAGAATCTGAAAAAAAAGAAATTTAGCAATACAAGATAATTGACCTAAAAATAAAAATAGTTCAATCCAAGTCAGAAGGACCAACCTTACTAGGTATGTATCTAGGTAGTTACCTACTTAGATAAATAGTTAGTACCTACCTACCTAAGGTCTCCACCGCCATAAAAAAATTTTTACCTATATAATTAAGTGTTAAGACAAATCTTCCCAAATATTTAATGGTTAAAAAATGGAAATTTGCAGATTATTCCTGCAACTCCCACACCTCCATAAAATCCAAGAATCCTATGGTACCATTTTTTGTAATATATTACAAGAATTATAATTTGCAACTAAACCTATATTTAACAAATAACAATTTAGGTAGCAATATATCGCCCGGAGCCAGACCATGGAGCCGTATTTTCAAGGTTTCTGGCTCCAGCTCCAGCTCTGGCTCCAGGTAAGCAAAATTCACTGGCTCCACCGGCTCCGGCTCCGGCTCCGAAACCCTGCTTTCTTCTCATGGTATATGATAAGATTTTCATTAGAACTGACACACTCTTCAATATCTTACAAACTAAAATTATAGATATTCCATATTGCATTGAAAGAATCAATGAAACAATGAATTTCCTCGAGGGTCTGCGCAAAAATTTTGATATCTATGAGAAGTTTGAAGAATGTTTCAAAGAAAATAACTTGACTGAATCAAAATGTCGTACAAAAGGTCCAATTAAAAAAGAAAGAGAAAGAATATTCTGTTTAATATTGAATGATATACTGCAGCATATGGAAGCAAGATACAGTGACTTCAAAAATTTACAATTTATTTCATTAGTTGATAGTAAAAAGTTTCTAAAACTAGCTACAGAAATTGATAAGGATGCACTAGAAAGTTTAGAGAAGAATTATGGTAACTTCTTCGATGTCATAAGATTGAAAACTGATCTAGCTGGAATTTATAGTGCACAAGTGTTCAGGGATAAATCAATTAAAGATTTGCTTGCTTTCATATTTCAAAATAGACTTGAACTAACGTTTCCTGAAGCGGTGAAGCTGTTGCAATTGATTTTAACAATTCCAGCTACAACAGTTTCTGTTGAGAGGTCATTTTCAGCTTTGAAAAGAATTAAAAGCTACACCAGGAATAGAATGAAACAGGAAAGGCTTTCATCACTTGCCCTAATTTCAATTGAAAAGGAAAGATTTACTAAAATGGAGCAAAATCCCACTTACAATTTCTTTGAAAAAATTACAGATATTTTTGTTACTAACAAAGAGAGAAGAATGGAATTCATCTACAAATAAAGCAGTAAGTAAATATTTGTTGTTGACCAAAAATTAGCACAAATGGTGCGGAAGGGGTTAATTATGCTTAAAATTCGTTGGTGGCTGGGGCTCCGCCCCGGAACCCGCTGGGGGAGCTCATGCTCACCCCAGATCCCCTAGCTTGGAGCCGGTTGCTTCGCTCGCGCATTGAGTCTGCCTACCCTGAGTATTTACTCACGGCACGTGCCTGGGTATTAGTCATAGGATGGGGAAGGTTTTGTTGAGAAAAGAACAGTCTGCTATCAGAAGTCATTCCATTAATTGCAAGACTGATGTCTCTATTGAAAATTTTAAAATTCCTAAATCATTAAAATGCTTGTCCTCACTTTGCATTTATGAATCTTTATGTATTAAGTTTTTGAACCCTAATTTAAACACTGATTCTGGCTGTTACCACCCTTTACATTAACTAGTTCAACTACCTTCTAAATTTTCTCTGTGACCCTCTCTTCTTTTTGCTCCAGTTTCTTGTGGCTGTTCTTTGAATACAGGTGTGTCAGTTTATTCTTGTAGTTTTCCATTTAACTTTTTACTAGTAAAGGGTTTTTTAAGTTTTATTTTTGAATGATTTTAGTTTTAAGTTTTACAGCTATCATTCCTATATTTTTTTTTCATTTATATACAGGGTGTCTCAAAAGTCACTATCTATTTCGGTGACATTAGATATTTTTTTTAAAAATGCTATGCTGGCATAAAGATATGTACTTCTGGTGCAAATTTGTGTATTTAAAAAAAGTTTATTGGTTTATTTTGAATTTTGTGTAATTTATAATCTTGACATGCTTGAACAATTCCTCAAACCTCAACTTCTTACAGATGGCATTCTTGACACAGTAGTTTTTCAGCAGGATGGAGCACCGTGCCATTATGCAATAATTGTACGTGATTATCTTGACAGACGCTTCCCCGGTCACTGGATTGGTCGTGGAGGAACACAACCATGGGCAGCATGTTCACCCAATTTAACACCATTAGATTTTTTCGCCTGGGGTTTCATTAAGTCTAAGGTGTACACTGGTAGAAGAATTAGTGATGTAGCCGAACTTTGAAATCGTATTACCGATGCAGTTCAGAAAATAATACCTCAAATGCTGGAAAGTGTGTTCCGGGAAACAACTTATCGCTTTGAGCTCTGTAGAGACACTGATGGTCGCCATGTGGAGACAGATAAATAAATAGCACTAATTCTTTGTGGCACTTACTTTGAAATAAATATATTTTTCATGTCTTAAACCAGTTTTTCGTAATTCCCATTATTTTTCAAAATAGATAGACTTTTGAGACACCCTGTATTTTATTTTTTATTTGATCTTGTTCTAGCGGTTTCTAATTTGTATTTTCTATTTGAATAATTTTAGGTTTTAACTCTCATTATTTATATCTTTTGTGTCATTTATTAATTTTAGCTCTCTATTAATTAGGCCTTGAAGATGGGTAGAGTTGCCCAAAATGTTGGCTGCAACCAACTATAATGACTTTTTTGCTCTACATCTTCATTTTTATCCTGTATATTTTAGCCCTGTGTATATATATATACTACACACACAGGTTTATTTTAATAGTTGTCCAGTCATGTGAGACAACCAAGTATTCTAAATTAACAGCTGGAGTTAAAATTTAATGGCCCATTAATTTTAACCCCAGGTGTTAATTTAAAATCCTTAGTCATCTCAGATGACTGGATGACTTAAAAAAAAACCTGTAGCTATATATAATGTGCCTCAGTGGTGTACAGGTTAGTTGGGATGTACCAATATAGCTTTTTAGCCAATAACCAATACCGATAATTAAAAATAGTATCAGCCAATAACCAATACCGATAATTAAAAATAGTATCAGCCAATAATTGATACTGATATCCAGCTAGGGTTTATTAGTTTGTCATATTTTTGTAACATATTCATAATTTATTTTCTGTGTTGAAAATTTGGCAACAAAGCAATAATCCTTTTCATTAAAGATAGCAACACTGCATTAGATATGTCAGTTTTGTTTGTTATACAATTGGACTGCGGGCCTATGTTGGGCTTAGTAAATGTGTTTTTGGATCAATAAAAGAAAGCCACCCCGAGCCTTCTTTAGTAAGCTTTATAAGGCTAACTAATGAAAATATCATAACCTAACCAATCGTTAGGTCAACTGTACACCCTTGACAATTGGTTAGGTTAAGTCATTATATTTTCGTTAGTTAGCCTTATAAAGCTAACTAAAGAAGGCTGGGGGTGGTTTTCTTTCACTGATCCATGTTTTTAACCAGCTAGCTGGGTTAATAGTGTGAGCTATGACTACAAGATAGTTTTTTGGTTTTCTAGGCTTTATATTTATTTCTCAAAGGATTTACACCTGTTTAATTAGCTGTTTGAAAAGAAAATTGGGTAAAACTTATGTGCTACATTTCTTGGAACCTCGGCTATGATGAAAAAATAAGTTATGTGAAGTGATAAAATAAAATATTCAACATTTCATCTTCTAAATAGTCAAAATGTCAGCCAATACCAATCCTGTTAAAAACCTATTGATACCAATATATTGGTACATCCCTATTGGTTAGCATTGCTGACTATGAATCCACTGGCCCCAGGTTTGAAACCCAGTGATGGCAGGCAATGTGCAGCAATACTCAGCTGTTCATTCTTCCCACAATAAAAAAATTGGATGGTAGATAAATGGGTACCCTAGGTAGCCTAATGGTTAAGATGTTGGGCTGCTGATCAGGAGGTTATGAGATCAAGTCCAGGTGAGGACTTCATAATTTGACTGCCCATGGTGAGGCATGGTTCAGATTCCACATTGAACTGTAAGGTAGGTCTAAGGTGGAGTGACAAGCTTCACCTTTATCAGAATGAACAATTTGGGTAGAAACAAAACCAAGGTTATCAATACAGTAAAACCTCTCAATAACAACACTCCACTATAATAAAACCTCTTTACCAAAACACTTTGGGCATTTCAAAGACTTTTCTTTATCAAAAACACATTTCATTAAATGGAGGTATTTTCACTAACTCAGCCTGAGCTGCACACATTCATCTCTACCACCATTTCCCCAATCAAGAAAGTAAGTAGCATGCTGATTGGCTGATGCCTAAAAGCTGATGCATAATTGGTTAGAATGTTTCTTCCTCACAGAGAAATACTTTTAAATACTTAAAAACTTAAGTAATACATTTAATATACTGTAAATATAGTACTACATGAAGTGTAAATAACTAATAATGGTCTAAAATAGGTCATTAAAATATACACTACAATATCAGCAAAGGAAACCTCTTTATAATAAACAACCTCTACAATTATAGCATTTGGCTGATATATTTTGTTACAGAGGCTTCACTATATTACTTGAACCTTATTTCTTTGGCCAGGCTTTTATATTCAACTTACAAACTTTCGAAGATACAAAAAACAAAGTGCATGCTAATGGTATGTAGTTACACCAAACTGCAGATGGAACTGGAGGAAGAAGACTTCCATCAGTTACTAGAAAGCCACTCACAAGAGCTAACAAACAAAGACTTGATGGAACTTGATGCACAGATGGTGGGGGTGGAGGTTTGTTTTTTAATGAATAAAATACATACATTAGTGTCATATGTTGTGCAGTTTTTTACGCCCTTTTTTTACATACTTTACATATTTTTATGCATTTATTTTGCCAATATAAGTTATTTCCAACTTACGAACAGACCTCCGGAATGCATTAAGTTCATAAGTCAGGGACTTACTGTATATACACCTCAGTTAACCTTGGTTTGCTTCCACCTAAATTGTTCATTCTGATGAAAGTCAAGTTTGACACTCCACCTTAGACCTACAAATTAACGTGGAATCTGAACCATGATCCACCACAGGCAGTCAGAAATTACAGTCCTCACCTGGACTTGATCTCATGACCTCCTGATCAGCAGCCCAGCACCTTAACCACTAGACTACCCAGAGTATCCATTTATTTACCAATTTTATTGTATGGAAGGATGAAGCTGGGTTTGCTACACACCACCTGTCATCACAGATAATCAAACCTAGGAGCAGTGAATTCATAGTCAGTAATGCTAACCACTGCACTATATGTATATATATACTGTATAATTTAGGCAAAAAAATAAAATTTTAGTAAAATTTTAAGCCAGAGACAGCTCTGAGAGAGAGAAATTTTCAGATCAGCAGATGTCATTGATGTAATGATGTTATGGTGATGTGATTATGATGTTATATTGATCTCCACATGACATCTGCTGATCTGAAAGTGTAGGTGTGGCTTATAGGCTTTGGGCAACACTGTCTGGATTGTAAAATCTTGCCATTCTTTATTTCCAAATTACAAAAGTCGTGTAATTTGAAAAATTCTCCCTCGTAAAATACTGTATGCTTTGAAAAAGAAAAGTTTTGCATTAATTTCACTAAACACTTTAATTTTAGTTAAAACTTTCTCCCAATGCATCAAGCATGACTGTTATGGAAAATATGCATGATGCATCAGAAAATTTGAGCAGATTTTGCAGTCTAGCATACGTTTACAAAATTTATAAATATGTATGGTGAGAATTTCCACTGAAGTACTTGCTCGTAACATGTTGCACAAGTTTACTACCATCCTTAACCATGGGGCTTAGAAATGGAACTGATATTTTTCATTATCTAGTGAAAATATTTTTTCTTCCAAAGCACATTAGTGTGACACTTTAAAATATTATGAGCAAGAATTTTTCAAATGCACAAGACTTCTGCAATTTGGAAAGCGAGTGTTTTTCTTAAAAATGAGTGCATCACACATTAATTCTGTAAATTTTGCACTCTAGCTACAACAGTACAATAATGAATTCCTGACAACCCTACTCAGTATGGCAAATGTCATATTTTATAAAATAACATTAATCATTTTATAACTATTTTATAACTAAAATTAACTTTGGCAAAATTCCAGAATCTAAACAGTTCCCAGACAGAGATCATAAGAGATTAGTAACATCACTAATGTGTCAATTTAGATTTGGTTAGGTTAGGAATTATGGACCATCTCTGGATTCTGGAACCAGGGCCATTTCCTGGCATAAGCAGACTAAGCAGCCGCTTAGGGCCCCACTACTACTAGGGGGCCACTAGACAGGCTCCCAGGTCATAGCTCAGTGGGCAAGAATAGGAATATAGCTGAAGTTATTATTATATTATTATTGTATTAATCAAAGTTTTGTATGAGACAAATATGATAAAATGGAGACAAACGAAACGTTTTGGTTGTTGTGTATAAATAACTATTGTGAGATCTTATTTCTATATTATTTAACTTTATTCTTACTATATGCTTATACTTTCCTAAATGCTTAATTTTTCTAGTATTGTAAAACATTATTTCACTAATTTACTAATTATTAAGAGACTTTGTAACACTTTAAAACCTAGGATTATTTTCGTTATGTTTTCAAATTTATTAATTCTTTTCTCATCTTTTTCAGATAATGTGAATTTTGTTGGTTAAAACCTAAATGGTCTGATTATTTGAATGTATTCGATTAATGTTACAATTATAACAATTATTATTATTATCATTATTATTATTTAGCAGATTAGTTGTGGTTAACTAGATGTGACTTCATGCATCTTGGAAAATGAAACATTATCCATCAGGAGCTGAAAAATGGAAAAATAAGAAAATAGAGGAGGCAACTAGGTTAGGTAGACCATCAAGCTAGGCAAGTGCTCAGGAATCGTGTAGAGTAAGCTAGTCTCTGTAATATATAGAATATTTCGAAATGTGAAATTTAATGGATCACATCACCTCAAATTCTGTTCACACAGATCAATTATCAAACAAGATAAGAGAGAGTATTTTAGCAAAAATTAACAGAATATGTAATGTTATGTTATGTTATGTTATGTTCTTCTCAGGAGCACTACTGAAATATTTGGAAAAGCTATCCTCAGCAAAGCCTGATGAGCATCATGAGCCAACAGCAGGACCATCCTCTATGCAACCTTAAACACCAGTAGAAGTAGAGCCTGATGAACCAACAAGTGGCCCATCTTCTGTTCAGCTTCAAACACCACACACAAGCATTCCTACTGAGCAACAAGAACCAAGATCTGCTCCACCGCTTGATCTGTATGACTGGCCAGTTGTCCTGTCAGATGCCTTGAAGACAGATCTGGTGTCTCGAGGACCATTTCAAATCAGTCCAGATTTCACATTCCCTAAAAGAGAGGATGGTAGAAGTGTTTGTCACCATTACATGTACAGAAAATTAATTAATAGGGAAAAAATAAAGCGAAGCTGGCTGATGTACTCTAGAAGGAATGATGCTCTTTATTGCTTCTGCTGCAAATTGTTTTCAAGGAAGTTGTACAAACTAATTACGGATGGACTTTCAGACTGGATAAATGTTGGTTTGCTTCTGAAAGGCCATGAAAATAGTTCAGAACATGCAGATAACATGGCGACATGGCAGGATCTGGAACTGCGGCTAAAAACTGGGAGGACCATTGATGAAACTGAAATGTCATTAATGGAGGTAGAGCGAAGATGCTGGCGAGATGTTCTCACACATACATAGAGGAGGAGGTAGGGTCTTATTGCTTTCAGATTTGCACAGTAGTATGGTATGACATTCTTCATGCAGTTAACCATGTGAGCAAACTTCTGCAGTCTCCTACAATGCAGTTTGATGTGGCAGTCAACCTCCTCACAAAAACAAAAGACTCGCTCACCAGCTACAGAAACACAGGTTTTATTGCAGCACAAGTCGTAGCTAGGGACATATGTGAGGAAATGAATATGGAGGCTGTGCTGAAGGAGAAGAGGCTCAGATCCACAAAAAAGCACTTTGCTTACGAAGCTCCTGACGAACCATTTACAGAAGCCTTAAAAAGGCTGGAAGTCAAATTTTTCAATGTGGTGGTGGATTGTGCCATCAGGTCAGTAAATGAGAGATTCAAAACATTAGGTAGATGATGTGAGGGACATATTTGGGGTTCTCCTAAACTTCACCATAATGAACAAGGAAGACTTGTCCTGCAAGTGTGAAAAGCTCTAAGATATTGAGCTCTGGAGCTGACTCTGACATTGATGGAAGAGAACTGGCCCTCAAAATTAAGAACTTGCCAACTTTACCTTCATACAACATGACTGCATTGGAGCGTCTCTCCTTCATTCATCAGAAGCAACTGGACGAACTATACCCCAGTCTCTGGGTTGCACTACGAATTGCCTGCACTCTACCTGTGACAGTAGCGTCAGCTGAGAGGAGCTTCTCTAAGCTGAAGCTAATCAAGAACTACCTCAGATCATCAATGGGGCAGGATTGCCTCAGTGGCCTTGGCATCATAAGCATCAACCAGGACATTGGCAGGGAGATTTCATATGATGATGTTATTGATGATTTCACCCAGAAAAAATCTAGGAGGCAAAAATTTTGAAGATACAAACTGTTCTGTATAACTGTTAGCTATTACACGATTGTATCGTAGTTAGTAATTGTTTGGTAGTTGATAATTGCATTATTTTTTTATACATAGTTCTGTGGGTACTTACATTTTAATGGGGGACCACCACATATTGATGATTGGTTAGGTTAAGTTGTAATATTTTTGTTAGTTGAAAATTTCTAATACATCATATTTTTTAAATCATTGTAAATATTTTAAAAATTATTGCTATTTAAAAAATATGATGTATTAAAAATTTTCAACTGATGAAAATATTACAACTTAACCTAACCAATCATCAATATGTGGTGACCCCCCGTTAATAAATAAGTACCATTCTGTGTCATTTATTCTAAATAATGTATAAGCTAATTTTCAGAAATTTCATGATGAATATTTTTTCTGTTTGTCTCCTGAAAGTAAATAGCTATTTGTTTTTTGGACATAAATGTTTCATTAAAATGATTTAAATTATTTTTTATTAACATAGCCATTTTTTGTATGTGTGTACTGAGGTGATGTAGTAAGGCGTTAGTTGGTGGATGGAGGGGTGGGGCCTCAAGTAGGTATACTGTTTAGGGCCCCCTAATGGCTAGAAACTGCCCTGTCTGGAACTTTACCCCTAATTTTAAACCCTTATTCTGAATTTTGCATAGGCAGTAAATTCTTAAGCCAGACTGCAAAATCTATTCAAATTTTCCAAGTATCATATGAGAACTTTCCTATAACATTCTCACACCCAGTACATTGGGCAAGAGTTTTAACTTAAATTACTTATGACCAACATGTTTGGCAAGTTTTTAACCAAAATTACTCTCACTCACTGTATAAGATGAAAGTTTAAACAAATTAATATAAGTTTTTGATAATCTGGTACTCTTCCAATATGTGCTCTACCACGAAACTGTGATCTACCATATTCCAATACATGCTCTACTGTGAAACTAGCCTTATAAGGCTAACTAACGAAAATATCATGACAACCTAACCAATCATTAGGTCAACTATACGCCCTTGATGATTGGTTAGGTTGTCGTGATATTTTCGTTAGTTAGCCTGGAATATGGAATATTAGTTGGAATATGGTAGATCACAGTTTCGCGGTAGAGCACATATTGGAAGAGCACCAATAATCTTTTAGTTTAATGTCACAAATTCATCCAGGAAATTTAATATTGCAAATTACTGAAATAAAAAAACAACAAAACTAATTTTATTTAGAATATATTGTATACTTAAAAGTGCACCTAACCTAACCTGCCATGTTTAAAATGACCTCTACAATAAAAATAAGAAATTAATTTGCAACATTTAAACACAACTTAACCTCTCTACTACCAAGATTTTTTGCATCTACCTATTACCAAAGGAGGATAAACTAAGTTACCCATGGCTTTTTTGTTAGGACTGTATTTATATTTAGGTTGTCATAATATTTTTGTAAGTTTTAACAAAAATATCATGACTTAACCAATTATCAAGGGCATACAGTTGACCTAACTAGGCATTCAATAATTTTCACATAGGTTTCGATTAATTTTAAGCAACTTTACCAAAAATGTATGTTACCAGTAGTTATAGCTACGCATGCACTAACATGGCAGATGCATATGTAGTGCTTCACACAGAGCTATAGTGTGGTAAATTTTTAAGTTACTTCGGGTCACCCATTAATACACAAGTACCATATTAACTTTGATTCAAAACTGAATGAAAATATTAAAATAATAAAAAATCAAATTCAATATAATTATATGTTAGTAGTATAAAAGTACGGTACCCCTTTGAATGGAATAACTTCAAATAATCAATTATCATGATATCATTGTATCATGAAATCATCAAGTCCTGGTTCCAACTACAGCTGATATGTCTTTGTTCATTAATTTCAACATAGCAATAGATGGCTCAAAATGCATAGTACACAATCTCATCAGTTTTAGAGCTACATCATAGCCAATGTCGTAACACAGCTTCCTGTTGATCAGCGAAGTTAAGTGACATTGGGTCTGGGTAGTAGTTGGATAGGAGACCATCTACTGCATCCAGACTATGTAGCAACCCATGGTTCAGATCCCACATAAAGCTGTAGGTCCCCTCTATCATATGCCCTTAGATGTTGCGAAGGCAGTTAAATAAAACCAATTATTATTATTATCATCAGTTTTATCCCTTCTGCACTCGCTAACTCATTCATTAGGGAGAGATTAGCGAGTCTCTTACATTTTTTAGATTTTTTCCAAGTTCACCAAGGGAAACATGAATTCAGTCAACATTTGATATAGGGACACCGAGTAAGGCCCTGTCAAATTTTCAGAGGGTGGGAATTGTAACAAATTTTAGCGAAATATTCCAAATGGAAGAAAATTATGCCAGAATTATGCTAAAATACTAGTAATGCTAAAAATTATGCCAACCAGGAAAACTATCTCAAAGTAATGCTAAAAGCATAAAATTATGCAAGATCTAGCAACACTGTGCGAGACTTCTGCAATTTGAAAGTCAAGAATTTTCCCAAAAATGGCAATCACACAAGAATTTCACAGAATCTACAGTTTGGTCTTTAAGTGACATTTTTTTCAATCTGGATTATGCAGAAGTCAAAACTTAAAATAGAATCAAGCTTACAATTTGCTGAGGCGCCTAATTAATGTTTTGCAGGATTCTATTATTATTAGCTCATGACTTGGATACCGGTAACCTCGATAGGCCGCAGTGACTTCATGTTTTCCAACTGTAATGTAATGTAAGTTAGGCCTATATAATTTCTCTCACCTTGAACGAGATGATACAAGAAATTCATCGTCATCATCACCATCTTCATTCTTCTTAGAGCGAAACATTGAATAGAATAAGATTTTACAAGGTAGTTGTAAAAATCAAATCATAAAATAGTTCGCCCTTATTAACTTTATTACACCTACATTACGTTCTCCACTTCATACCCATTTGTTTCAATTTCCTGGAAATGGCTGTTCAAATCGTATTCATTTCACACCTCAACAGCGTTGTGACGTCATTGATTTGACTTGACAAACAGAATTTGTCAACAAATACTGAAAAACTGAAAGAGGAAAAATTCTAAGATAAACGTTCTTATATTAAAGATCGTGTTCGCGTTCACATAGCTTGAAAAAAAAAAAGACTTCTATTGAAAAATATTGTCTTTATTTTTAAAGGAACCGCAAGTGGATTAAAAAAAAACATTTTTAAATTAGTATCGAAAACAATGAATTTAATTCAAATTTTGTAATTTTAAGGGGCTGGTTGGCGTAAGGTCCCTTGATAGCTTAATCCGGCCTTGATCTGCTGGGTTATAATAAAATAATTTGTATGTGTGTGTGTATATATATATATAGAGTGGGTACAAAAAAGTGACCCCCTGGCATTTTGTATTATTTTTGGTGTCTTGAAAATGAATCATTGCACAAATCTTTCATTGATGATTGGTTAACTCAAAACACGTATTATTATTTGTATTTGATGTATCTTGTCAATGTTTGTTTTATGTTTTTTTCAGATTTTGTGGTTTTCGTCCTGAGAGCTAATGTTCATAAAACTTGAATTTTTCTTAGCCCATTAGCGTCATTAAAATGCCTTCCTCCAACCTAGAGGATAAGTTTCTTGTAAAGAATTTAAGAATTACAAAAGGATGGGGTGCAAAACGTCTAGTACGAGAGTCCCCAGATAAACCTTGAACCTTGTCAAGTCTAAAAAGTTTAATTCGCAAGATTGATAAAACTGGTGAGATTGACAGACGAAAAAGGAGTGGGAGACCACGTAGTGCCAGAACAGAAGAAAATATAAGCTTGGTTCAAAATTTGATTTTAAGTCAGGAGAATCAGCTTGGTCACCTTTCTCCAAGAGAAATCGCAAAAAAGACCGGAATAAATCGAGTGTGTGTTAGAAACACCAAACGCCAAAAAGGATCTGAATCTACGTGCCTACAGACATGTTTCATGCCAGGTCCTAACTGATGCAAACAAGAACAAACTTCTTGCTTGCCCTAGGGGTTTGCTACGTTGATTCGACCAACAATCTGTGAGATGAATATGGTTTTCTGGTGAGAAAATTTTTTATCTACGGCCCCCAATAAATCATCACAATGATCGCTTGTATGGGAACGTCCATAAAAAATGAAATCTACCTTCAAAAAAACTTAGTTAAAGAAACCTGGAAATTCTCTCCAAGCATTATAATAGGTGCTTGTATGTCAAAATAGGAAAAAGTAGAATTATATTTATCGAAAGAAAGGCAAAAATTAACGCGGACTATTACTGTTCAAATGTTTTACCACTCTATCTAACAGATATTCGGCGAATTAGTGGTGAAAAATATACTTTCCAAAAAGATTGATCCCTGCTCACAGAGCACGCCAAACTGTCACATTCCTGGGAACGAAACATCAGATTTTATCGAACCCAATACGTGGCCGGCTAGTACCACCGAGTTTTCACCACTAGATTATGTTGTTTGGGAAGCCCTGAAGTCCAAAGTTTACATCCCTGGTACCCAGTGGTGTAGTGCTAAATAAAGAAGTGAGGGAACGCATTTTGAAAGTGTTTCTCAGATGCGGGGGGGACAATGGCGAGCGCGGCGAGCCCATACAGCTGGGGTTCCGGGGTCACTGTAAGCCCCCCGGGAAATCTTTTGAAATCTGACCAATTTCAGGGATATTTTGAGGTCATATGCATTGGATATTAGGATATATTCCAAGGTTGAAGATGCAGTATTTCCAGTGTCATTAGATATACGACATCCAGTACGATCAATAAAAATAGCTAACAACTGGAATGATTAACTAAAAAAAGTTAACTGGTACGCCGTGGTGACTGTTTCATCAGATCTTTATAGGCTAGCATTGCCTCAGTCGAAGCTAAAAGAAATGAAACAGTTAATGATTCTTTCTCATATTTCTTCTAGGGTAGGAATTAAATTTCATGACGTTAGAGATTTGTAAGTTCGAATTTATTTGAAACAGTGAGGGAACGCCGTTCCGTCTACCAAAAAAAGTAAGGGAACGCCGTTCCCACGCGTTCCCACAGCACTACACCACTGCTGGTACCAATATAAGAGACATAGATGAACTACGCGAAAGAATTCTGCTCGGCTGGGAGAAGGTGTCTCAACGATATGTAAACAGGTGTACTGATCAGTGGCGTCCACGTTTCGAGGCCTGCTAAGGTAAGCATCTATAAAGTTTGGGAGCTCTAGTCCCCTTACTTTTTTTAATATGACAGTTTACCTCTAAGGGGTCACTTTTTTACCCACCCTGTATATATATATATATATATATATATATATATATATATATATGTATATGTGTGTGTGTGTATATATATATACAGGGTGTCAAAGAATTATCTGTACAATTTTTGGCTGTTATTAAAATCAACCATGAGTGTAGAAATTCCAGTGTTGTCCCATTTTACAGAGAATCTCATTAAGTTTTTTCTGATACCAAGTTTTGACAAGTTTTTTAGAAATTCCAGTGTGTCCGAACATTATCTGTACAATTTCATCTTTTAATAAAATTCTTGATAACACACGTAAAATTCTTAAACAAGATTATTTAGAATCTGTATTTTCAAAAGTTTCTTTTATTAAAGTAACGTTGTTACAAACATTCGATATGTGCACCATTAGTGATTCGCAAAACATCCAATCGATACTCCAGATGTTACCATGTACGCTGCAGCATATCCACATCAATTCGCTCAATAGCAGCTGTGATTCTTGCTTTTAAATCATCAATGTCTGTCACCCGCGTACATTTCTAAAAAACTTGTCAAAACGTGGTATCAGAAAAAACTTAATGAGATTCTCTGTAAAATGGGACAACACTAGAATTTCTACACTTCATGGTTGACTTTTAATAACAGCCAAAAGTTGTACAGATAATTCTCGGACACCCTGTGTACATACATACATACATATACACAAAGGTGGGCACCCGGGCCTCAAAAAGGACCGACGGTCCCGGTCCCGGTCCTTGCCTCAAACTGGATCGACGGTCCCGGTCATGGTCCTTTCTGAAGATAGTGTAAGGGTCTTATTTTATTATTATAGACCTTTACATAAATAATTAATTACCAGGGTCACCAGCGCCCAAATACTAGATTGGCATCCAGCACTGCGGCGCAAAATTAATTTTAATAAAAGTAGGGGAGGATTGATTATAAAATCATCAACATGAATTTTGTATTTTATTGACAACAATTAATAAACTATATGCAACAATTATTTATAAATGCAAGGGGGATTTTTACCCGTAACAACTTTGACCTATAAATGCGGAATTAAATAATGGCCCGTTTAGCTAATATATAACAGTCTGCAAATAATACTGATAATAATAATAAACATGTACACAATACTAATAGGTAAATAATAATAATAATGTGTAAATAATATTGGAAGATAACTAATATTAATAATAATAATAATACAAGTAATACAAATAATAATAATAATACAAATACAAATAATAATATAACTCTAATATAACACTAATATAACACTAATAATAGCCACAATGACAACCTTGTCACAAAGAACCTTTGCTTGCTGGCGCCGTGTTTTTAAACTCTACATCACAATGTGGAAACGGCGTCCCTTGTGTTGTTGTTGCACATAAGTTTGTGTTTTTACTTCACAATTTTACCAACAAGCCAAAATAATCCTTAAAAGCCAATTCACGTCTAGTCACACCATTTGCACTTTAAATTTTAACTAAATTACTATTCACTGAATGCTTAAGAATTAAATTTGATCACTGGACATGTTTAACTTGTATTTATTTATTTAGACTTAAAATATTTCACTTGTGGCAATTTGTGGCAGTTTTCACTAATAAAAAATAATCTTGTGGTGCAAGGCACTACAAGTACTGCCCCCCAAAAACATGGTTGTCAGGGGTAAAAAAAAAACCATTTAAATGTCAAAGCGCACTGGCTTACGAATGACTCTTCCAGAACGCAGGCGCGGATCCAGGGGGGGGGGGGGGGGTCGAGGGGGTCCGGACCCCCCCCTGCTCACGGTGACCAACGATTTTTCGATTGCGTTTGTTTGCTCCTATATATGAAAAATAAGACCTGAAGACTTAAAATGGCTTAAGGTACATGTATCCCGGTTGCCACAAAATTAATTTCCTTAAAAAGAATAAAGAAAAAAAAGTTTATGTCCGATCCTGAGACATTTCAGACCTGGCCTGGGTGTGTGAACAAGCAGGATTTTGATAACGGGAATATACTTCAAATCCATCTGAAGCTATCTTCAAATATGAAAATTTCCTACCGAGGGGGGGACACCCCCACTCGGACGCTCGCGCGTCCTCGGCCTTATCAGTAACGAGCCCCACCAAGACTGGACCCCCCTCTGCTTAAATTCCTGGATCCGCCCCTGGAACGAGTCATTGTTTGCTGGATTGGTTGCTTTTGGATGGCAATATCCTGCAGCACTGGTTCTGAAGGTATTGATGGTGCTACAGGTGCAGTAGGGACATTGGGGGAAAGGGATTCTTGGTGCCTGTGCAATGGGGCCACTGGCTGGTTCAAAGACAGTTGGTTGCGATAATGAAGGAGAATTGGAAGAGGGATGATAGATTGTTGTACCCTCGGATCAGGTGGTGGTACATAGGATTTAGGAAGGGTAAATTGCTGTACCTGTATATGAGATGAAGGTACAGAAGATTGAGGAGGAATAGGTTGCTGTACCTGTATTTGTGATGAAGGTACAGAAGATTGAGGAGGGATAGGTTGCTGTACCTGTATTTGAGATGGAGGTACAGAAGATTGAGGAGGGATAGGTTGCTGTACCTGTATTTGAGATAGAGGTACAGAAGATTGAGGAGGGATAGTATCTTTTGTTGGAGAAAAATCAAGGTATGCTGGTTTCAAGCGGTCCACAGAAATGGTTTCACGCTTGCCCACCTTGTCGATGATGAAAGTTTTGGGTTGAAGTTTAGCAAAAACAGCTCTTCGCAGCCCTTGTGGGACCAACGGTCGAATATGCTCAGTCGAGACGTCACACAAAATTTGTAAGTCTGACTTGGGTTCAACCGGTAAAGAGCGGACTTGCAATGAAGTGGGTGAATTAATAAGAGCTTGGAGTCTGTATCCGTGGACTGAGCCTCAGCCATCTCTGAAAGGTTGATGTGTGAGAGACCAGGATCAGAAATTGCTGAGATGCGAGATAGAGCATCCGGCACAACATTCAAAGAACCTGAAATGTGTCGAATGTCTGAAGTAAATTGGAGAATAAAATCAAGGTGTCTTCTCTCAGTAGGAGCATGAGAGTCTGATTGAGAATGGAGAGCAAATATTAACGGACGATGATCCGTAAAAATGCTGAAGTCACGACCTTCCAGGAATGGCCTGAAATGACGGATGGAGAGGTATATCGCCAGCAACTCTCGACCGAAAGTGCTGTACCTCATTTGTGAAGGCGAAAGCTTGCGTGAAAAGAATGCGAGAGGTTCCCAAACGCCTGAAACAAGCTGCTGGAGCACTCCTGACACTGCAACGTCAGAGGCATCAGTGGCTAAGTTCAGAGGAGCGTCTGGTTGAGGGTGAACAAGGCATGTAGCTTGTGCTATAGCCTCTTTTGCTTGTGAAAAAGCATTGGTCGTAGGGCAGTGGGGAGACCATTGAGGAAGCGGCGTCGCATTAAGGGTGAGTTTTTATCCTCCATTGGTCTGTCCAGCCAGGTCTTGCAGATGCCTCCGGAAGGCTGTTGGCGTTTGATCCCCAAGAACTTGGTCCTTGAGTAGAGCATTGAGTCGCTCTTCTTCTGATTGGCCGAGCCTCCTGACTAACTCGCTGAGGAGGCTCTCAAAAGCTTGGTCAGACGGAGGCAATAGAGCCACATCCTGCACTACTTTGTATACTAGTGCAGGCAGGAGGTTCTTTGTGATAAGGAACTTGGTTCGTGGGTCCGTAATTCCTTTTATCGCGAAATAATCCCGCAGTTGATTTACAAAGATTCCAGGCTCTTCAGCGATGAATTTTGGAGTGATAGGCTGATACATTGTTAGAAGGTCTGTTATAGGTGGTGAATTTGGAGTACCACCATTGGATGATCCTAGGTTGTTGTTGTTGTTGTGGGTCATTGTGGCTATTATATTGTTACAAGGTACCAAAAAAAAATTAAAATGTGTCAAAAACTGACAATATTTCAACAAATATTGTTGAGTGCAAATAATGGCTTCAGGTAAGCTTGGTTGAGTATGAGACCCAATTGGAGTTATGAGTGCCAATTACAAAAAGTTGCGTAAATTTTTTTTTTTTTTTTTATGATGTAGCCCAATATTAGCAGAAAAATAGTCTGCGTATAGGCTGTTTGCAAAATATAAGTAAATTTGCACAAAAAAAATTGAGAAAATGCTGATTTTATAAAAGGCAAAATAAAAGGAATATATTTTGCAATAGAATACACTTCCAGTACAGGTGAGTGCTTAGTACTAGTGAATTTAATAAAATTATAGATGCAGACTGAAGATGACAAAAATTTAATTTTTTTTTAGAAAATAGGGTGTTTGGTCACTCCAGGAGTGTCACCAATTGTAAGGGTCTTATTTTATTATTATAGACCTTTACGTAAATAATTAATTACCAGGGTCACCAGCGCCCAAATACTAGATTGGCATCCAGCACTGCGGCGCAAAATTAATTTTAATAAAAGTAGGGGAGGATTGATTATAAAATCATCAACATGAATTTTGTATTTTATTGACAACAATTAATAAACTATATGCAACAATTATTTATAAATGCAAGGGGGATTTTTACCCGTAACAACTTTAACCTATAAATGCGGAATTAAATAATGGCCCGTTTAGCTAATATATAACAGTCTACAAATAATACTGATAATAATAATAAATATGTACACAATACTAACAGGTAAATAATAATAATAATGTGTAAATAATATTGGAAGATAACTAATATTAATAATAATAATAATACAAGTAATACAAATAATAATAATAATACAAATACAAATAATAATATAACTCTAATATAACACTAATAATAGCCACAATGACAACCTTGTCACAAAGAACCTTTGCTTGCTGGCGCCGTGTTTTTAAACTCTACATCACAATGTGGAAACGGCGTCCCTTGTGTTGTTGTTGCACATAAGTTTGTGTTTTTACTTCACAATTTTACCAACAAGCCAAAATAATCCTTAAAAGCCAATTCACGTCTAGTCACACCATTTGCACTTTAAATTTTAACTAAATTACTATTCACTGAATGCTTAAGAATTAAATTTGATCACTGGACATGTTTAACTTGTATTTATTTATTTAGACTTAAAATATTTCACTTGTGGCAATTTGTGGCAGTTTTCACTAATAAAAAATAATCTTGTGGTGCAAGGCACTACAATAGGACCTAGGAACGACTCGGTCCTCGGTCCTTATATATAATATAAGTGAAAAATTTGATTAAAATGAAAAATTGCCGGGATTGCCGGGTTCAGTTCTTTCGCTAGGAGCTCCAGTTGCTTGACTTGAAGTTGAAGCACTAACATCAGTAGATTCTTCGTCTCCTCCAGGTGTTGAAACAAGTTTCAGTTCAGTCTCAGTCTCTTTCTGAGTCTTCTGGAGGAAACGATCCATCTTCTTTAGAACTTCAAATAATCACTAAACACACTAAAAAAGACCGTCCGGAATTGCTTAAAAATGGACCGTCGCTCCTCATTTCCGTCCTCACTGAGAAAAGGACCGTCCCACTCACGGTCCTTAAAAAGGACGGAGTTCCTGGAGTTCGGTCCTTTTGGAACTCGGTCCTGCCCACCTTTGCATATATATATATATATATATATATATATATATATATTACACACAGACCGAGCATGGAGCAAGGAACTCTTCAGGGAAAATTAAATCCACTATAGTCCGAATAAGTAATGGTAGATGACAAGCAAACAAACAAACACTTTATTTCAGACTCAACAGGTACAAACATTGTACAAGAGGTCCATAGAAGTTTAAGAGATAGTTGTCTGGAGCACTGACTAAGTAGGCCAGCGAATCACTGTGCATAATGAACATACAGTTGTTTATGCCAATGCTTCCACATATGAGATTTATAAAATATATCGGAGACTAGTCCACTAACCATGGCTTCTATTAACTTATTGACTGACTCACCAAGCCTAGTGGTAAATCTAAATACAAAATTGCAAATGACAAGGGCACAGTCAGGCACCTTATTGACTACAAACAGCATACTGACAATAGAAGGAGCACCATTTATAATCTTGGAGTTCTTAATAAACTCTTAAAAATATTATTATGCAACATATAATTTCCTCAAATTATACATCCTGTAGTTCTATCACAAATGAGCTGTATACATTGGAGTACAAAAAGTTTTGAACAAAATCAACTTTACATCTAATGTGCACAGTACACATATGAAATTTCCTAACCAAAGTATTTCCCTGAGCATATAATTGTCTACATTGCCTTAGAATATCACAGTCATCTGAAAGACTATCCGTTAGTATGTGGCCATGATACTTAGTCTGGTTTACTTCTGACAGCACCATACCATTCAACTGAAATTCAGGAAATTTTACATATTTGTAGGCCTTGGTCCTCATAATCATAACATGACTTTTAGCAGGATTCTATTTTATGTCGTTATCCTTCCCATACCTTTCACACACCTTCAAAAGTGTGCTGAGCAATGTTCCCTCTAATTTTTTTTAGTCCGTGTGCGCAAGAAATTTTCGTTGTGCATACATTTAGATTCATGGTGAAAAATTGTGCAAACTTTTCTGAGCGCTATTATCTTCAAAATTAAATATATATAAATATTAAATACTTAATAAATATTATTTCCATAAGGTGATAGCTCGATCATTAAGGTACTATTAAATGGATATTAAAAAACTGTTTACAATATTATATATTCTTAAAAAAGAAAACAGGTACTTACGTATTAACGGGGGGCCACCACATATTGATGATTGGTTAGGTTAAGTTGTAATATTTTCGTTAGTTGAAAATTTCTAATACATCATATTTTTAAATAGCAATATTTTTTTAAAATATTTACAATAAGTTATATTTCAAATATTTACAGTGATTAATACATGTTACACATTAGAAACATTTGTTTCTGGAGGCCAAAATTTTTTAATAGCATTAAGAATGGAATTGAATGGATCGTGATCATGTACCAACTGTCGCCACATAAATTCAGCAAGATATTGTAGTGCCTTGCACCACAAGATTATTCTTTATTAGTGAAAACTGCCACAAATTGGCATGAGTGAAATATTTAAATCTAAAATAAATAAATAAATAAATAAATACAAGTTAAATATGTCCAGTGATCAAATTTAATGCTTAAGAATTCAGTGTGGTGTGACTAGACATGAATGGGCTTTTAAGGATTATTTTGGCTGGTTGGTAAAATTGTTAAGTAAAAACAAACTTGTGTGCAACGACAACACAAAGGACGCCAAAAAAACCATGATTATTCGAAAGCACCCCGCCAGCAAGCAAAGTTCCTTTTTGACAAGGTTGTCATTGTGGCTATTATCTTTGTTATTATTATCTTTTAGTTATTATTACTATTATTATTATTACTATACTATTATTATTACTGTATTATTATTCATTATTATAATCAGTATTATTTGCAGACTGTTATATATTAGCCAAACGGGCCATTATTTAATCTCACCATTATAAGTCCATCAAAGTTGTTACGGGTAAAAATCCCCCTTGCATATACTCATTAATTGTTGTCAATAAAATATAAAAATTCATATTGATTTAATAATCAGTCCTTCCCTTCTTTTATTAAAATTAACTTTGCGCCGCAGTGCCGGATGCCAATCTAGTACTTGGGCGCTGGTGACCCTGGCATTTAGTTAATTATCTACGTAAACTTGTAAAGGTCTAAATAAATAAAACCGGACTCTTACAATATGACTGTAGGTGATGGCGTGCAGTGCCTCGATGCTTTTTATTTCTCCACTTAGCTAACGAAAATATTACAACTTAACCTAACCAATCATCAATATGTGGTGGCCCCCCATTAATACGTAAGTACCAGAAAACATTTTATCCATTCTAAAAATATGAATAAAATAAAAAATAGTAAAATAAAATTCAACAAAATGAAGAAATAAAATAAAAATAACATTAATTGAAAAATGACTATCATTTCTCAAAACAATTTTTAGCATTTAGCAATTTAAAATAGACTATCAAGATTAATACATGATTTTATCCATTCACAAAATGGGAATAAAAAAAATAATTTTATTTTTTATGAATTATGAGATAATTACTATTCGTTTTTATGCAAAAATAAGAAAGAGAAGGTTTATATTCAATGCGTTAATGTATAAAAGAAAAAAATGCAAATGCATAGAGTAAAAAAAATCCATATTGCGTAACTGCGAAGTCGGGCGGAAGGGGTTAATACTTAAAAGAACGACTATAGAGTATGTTGATGCAAATGGTCAGACCTTGTGTGATGGTATATTTTTGAAATTACTTCATTTACTGTCGTGACTCATGATACGCTTGAGCCTGTGCGCATTTTATTTTGCTGTGTGCGCGGGTTTCATAACGCGTGTGCGCGCGCACACGCGCACACCTTAGAAGGAACATTGGTGCTGAGCCCTTTTACAGATTGAGAAATAAGAGCTAGATCATCTGCATACATCAGATGATTAACAATCATTGTACCAATATAGAAGCCTATTTTACAGGTGTTCAGCACACCAGATAGATTATCCATATAAACATTGAATAAGTAGGGGGATAATATCCCTCCCTGCCTCACACCATTGGTCACAGAGAATGGCTCTGAATTAACCCCACCCTATCTTACAATCAGTGTCTGGTGATTATACTAGAATATTAATATACGGACCAAGTAACCAGGTACATTACGATTTACAAGTTTCATGAATAATTTGTCATGATTAACACGATCAAATGTCTTAGACGCATTCAGGAAACACAAAAATACATTAGCATCTAGAGTTTGGTATTTACAGACCATTTCTTTCAAGGTATACACACATACATATCAGTACTGTGTTTCTTTTTTAAACCAAATTGGTTATCACTAGTATACAGGTAACATTCAAGCAGGGCCTATTTTAGTGTGCAGTATTGCACACTTTGTGCGGTATTGATTTACTGTAAAAGTGTGCAGTATTGGATTTCAAAATGTGCAGTATTGACACGCTAGCTTATCAAAAGTAAAGGACAATCTTTAGATGACTCATTAACCCTTTGAGGACCACGGGACATATTTGTTCCAACGGAAATAATAATATAAATTGTACAATGATGCAACGTTTCTACAAATATATCTACATGTTTATACAGGTATCGTTTAGTTGTCGGAAAATTAATCCCAAAATGGGTCATTTAAGTGACTATAGTTACTAATATCTAATTGTAAATAACAATAAAACTTAAACTTTAAGTTCAAAGAAACGTATACTGGTCGTCAAAGGGTTAACATTACATATTTTTAAAAAATGTTAGGTTAAGTATCGCACTAACAAATCACAAAATAGTTATAATAGTATAATAATAATAATAAAATAGTACTATGAATAATAATTTCTCTCGCATTAACCAATCACAAAATAGTTGTAATAGTATAATAATAAAATAATACTAGGCATAATAATTTTTGGATTTTATTTGAATTTTATCTTTTTAGAATGGAACAGCACGCTGTACACTGTTCATCTGTAACCAAAAAACATCCGGCACCCAGTGCAATGCAACAAAATACAGCAACAAAGAAAAAGAAGATTACAGACTTTCTGATGAGACGCACAGTTACAGATGATGGCCGAAGCAAAGAAACTAATAGTTTTTCTACTACTATGTCAGGCAAAAATACTGAGCAAGTTCCGGTTGTGAATATGGAAATAGCCTAACCAACTCCAGTTTCTGATGATCTGTGTTTGAGTTCAAGCTCTGCATCTGCTTCCAAAGGAAATAAATCATCTTTAAAAAATTCCACCAATTTGAGCAAAAACAATGCTTTTGAATATTTTAAAAGATGTGGGGAATCAAAAGAAAGAAATTATGTCCAGTGTCAGGTTTGAAACAAGAGGCAGTTATCAAGATATTCCGTAAATCAAAAAGAGTACCAGCAATCTGTACTGAGGAGGGAACTGTTTCACGCCAAGAAATTCTTCGCGAACATCTGGAAAGTGAGATGCATGCCAAAGCTGTTGATGCTAAAAAGATAATTAAGGTATTGAAAGGATTAATTATTTTGAAGTCGTATTTTTCTAACAAATAAAGTGCTTCACATTTTAAATTGTTGTTTTTGAAATATTTTTGGGTGGTAATATCTTCCAATATCATTAGTTCCTAGCATGGCTGTAGATCCTGGGGTTCCGGGGGTCAAGACCCCTAATAATTCAAGTAGAGGGTTCTACCATACATGGGACCCCAAAAATAATTAAGAATTCTGTTACTGAGTAGTCTCAGATTCCATCTAAGCGCACCCTTTTGTGAAAAATTTCACGGGCCCTCGGCGGGCCACGGACCCCGGTCTGCAACCATTTGCCTCCCTCGCTTGCAATGTGTGTACTATTGAAAATTTCTTAAAATAGGCTATGCATTCAAGTCTATTGATGAGTATATATTCAAACACCTTAGACATAATACTGGCCAAAGCTATTGGCCTATAGTTATCTTTACTGTTGTTTTTACCCTTTTTATCTTTTAGTACTGGCACCAGGCCCGGATCTAGAAGAATGGGGGCCCGTGGCTAATATTTTTTTGGGGGGCCCCCTTGGCTACAATTTTTATTGTATAAGGATTATAAGCTTTGTTTACGAGAAAAATTAAAGGTTTTCAGAACAAACATATTACTTTACTTTATTTATTTAGTTTTCAGAACAAACATATTACTTTACTTTATTTATTTAGTTTTCAGAACAAACATATTACTTTACAAATATTTTACTTTATTTTACATATTATATTTTCCTGAATTAATAATTTTATACACACCTACCTACTGATTATGAACTGGCAACCGATTGACCGACGAGCCTTTTTTTGTGCAATTCATTAATAATATTTCGAAATCGACTTCTTTGGCCAGAGCATGTTCAACACAGAGAATTGCCAGTGACTGTAATCGCTTTTGCTTCATTGTTGAACGTGTGCAACATTTCAGTCGCTTTAACTTAGAAAAACTCCGTTCGCCGGTACAATTGGTCACCATCAATGACAAGTACATTCTGTATGCATTTAAGACATTGGGGAAAACTTCTCCAAATTTGGAGGCCCGCCTCAAATGCGGGGCCCGTGGCTGCAGCCCACATAGCCCACCCCTAGATCCGGGTCTGACTGGCACCAAAACAACGGATAACATTGTATCCAGCAAAACACCATGTATGAGTAAACCTGAAAAGCACTAAACTAACAGAGGCACTAATCTGTCACTACTAAATTTCAGATGCTCAGCAGAAATACCATCACTACCACCAGAGCTGGGCAATAAATACATTGAATGTATTTAAATACTAAATAGTAAATACATGGGAGAAATGTATTTAAATACTAAATACATTTTACGAATGTATTTAGATACTAAATACAAAATACATCAATTGTATTCAAATACATTTGTAAATACATTTGTAAATACATACAAATTTTAACATATGCATTCACTAATTCATGTTTTGATAAATTTCTACTTTAGGGGACACGGTGAATTTCGAAATAAATACACCACTCGATAGATCAGACGATTTTAAAAGCTTTTTCATCAATGAATTTTCTATCACAAATTGGATTGATTGCAACGAGTTAGTTACACAGGCCCACTTAAGGCAGAGCCGTTTTGTACGATTATTCGGCCAATTTCAAGATATTTTTTGATGTCTAAAAAAAACACTTACCTTCAGATGAGTGTACAGATTCGTTGTAGCATTGCTTGCAGCAGAGACTTCGTGTTTACACAGCAAGCAGGTGCACTTTACCTTATTACCGTCTTTAGATTTAATTTTAAAGTATTTTCCATCAAACAGAGGGTGCACTAAATTGTTATCTGCAGATATATCACTGTTTGATTCGTCGGATTTGCTTGTTGAAGCCATGACACGCACACGATAAAGAAATCAACCGCTTTCGACTAAGAGTGGCACACAACTGATTGAACTGACAGGTTGAAACATGAACCATGCTGTACTACACTGTCGACGCGTCGTACTGTGCTAGTACAGAACGTGTATTAAACCAGTAAAAGTATTTACATTTTTATATTTTGAGTATTTAAATACTCATTAAAGTATTTAAATACTATATTTAAATACATGAAAAACAATGTATTTATAAATACAGTTCTAAATACACAAATGTATTTAAATACTGCCCAGCTCTGACTACCACATGATTTGTTACTGTTAAAAAATCTAGAAAAGGAAGAACCATTGTTGTCCCAAGGCGATATGATGACTAAGCCGATTGATGCAGCATTGCTTGTATATATTAAGTTAAGGTGTATATATATCCATCTCATAATTGTAAGGTTAGTGAAAAAATTCACTTAATTTAGAGCTAGCATTTTTGGGCTCTTGTGGCATCATTGTTTGGGCACTCTGGTGGCATCATTTTGGGGCGCTGCGCGTCCTTCTACTCGTTTGTGGGATGTCGTACGTACAGGGTGTGGTCTGATAGAGAGCTCTCTTGCAATTCAGTTTGGTTGTTTTAGATACAAGATTGTTGCATCGTGCAATAGTCCAGGTTGCGTTGTTGTTGCAAGGTTGAGAAAGAAGACCATAAATAGTACCCCTTTTGTTTTTATCTTAAATTCATACAACTAAGGCCTAAGGTAGGCCCACATCGAGTCAGCAACCCTGAGGTAGGACCTAATAGGATCTCAAGTCCGTAAGTTTTAATTTTAGCTTAACTTGGGCTGCAGGTAGAACTGGCCCTTTAGAATTTGGCCGTTCACGGCTCAGCTGGGATTTTGAACCCAACAAATAAATAAAATAACATGGTCCTTCAGAACCGGATTCTAGCCCAGGACTGAGTCAGTGACTATTTTTCGGCAAAGTTCTGATTGTGCAAATTGTAGCCCAAGTTAGGCCTAGACGGGTTGAGTATTATTGAATTAAGGTCCCAGGGTAGAAAGTTTGGTCGCCCAATTGCGAAACTTGGCCACTTGTCTGTCGTTGTTTTTGGCCTACATTTTTACCGGTTTGGTTAATTTTGGTTTATTATTCGTAGGCGAAGGTTGCAGACTTCGGTGCGCAGTAACTTGGGTGGAAAATTTGGTATTCCATACTGGTGGTTGGTTAGTACCCCACTCAGCAATTCAGTTTATTTGAAAAAAGTAAAATTTGTGTTTGATCAGTTTGGTTAAGTATTTCTGCCAATTCAGCTCATTTGGCATTGAGCCTAATTGTTGTTTGCATTGAAGATGAGTGCATCTGAATTGAACAAGTTTAAAAAAAGGAGAAGCGCCTACAAAGGTCTAATTACAAAGGTCATTGCCACTATAGATTCTGCCATAGAGCAAGAGGATTTACGCTTAGTGAATGCGCAGCTTTCCATATTAGAAACTAAAAGGGTTGCTCTAAGTGAAGTAAATGTTAAAATTGAGGCTCTTATAGAAGAGGATGAAATAGAAAATAACATAATTTACTTTGGAGAGATTATTGATGATATAATTTGTGATAGCGTGGGGTAGACACCCCAGTTAGGTTACTTAGGTTCTAGCAAACAATCAAAAGCACTTACCGGTGCGTTGAATTAGGTATTCCTTGAAGCCTACCGTTTTATTCTTGTGTCCCACAAACAGCCTACCTAACTCTCTCTTACATTACCAATTTAGAAGCTATAGACATTACCCCTAACTATACTTAAGTACGAACAACTTCCTACCCCATTTGTCACCTTAGAAACATCACCTAATTGTACTCAGCACCAAAGATTAGGTCAGATAGGAAAAAACATGTCTAGGCCAGACCAAAGCAATACGAACAGCCGCGTTGGTTCATTTATGACTTGCTCTTGCCATTCAGCTTAGATTTAGTGATATTTACCCTTTAGTGACTTTTAGACTATATACATATATATATATATATACATACACGTCACCTCACTCCTCCCCTACAAGTTTAGTCTGTCAGGGGGATGAGGGACCCTAGACGACCTGCGGAGCGGGGTTGATGTAGTAGGATTAGGTGCAACCTGTATAGGCGGGCAAGTTGAACCATTTTCCGGAGGATCAGTTCTCTCTTCCGGAAGACTCTGGTCCTTCTGCACTTCACGTTCCCATATCTGGTCCTGATGGCGTTTAATAGAACGACCATCTTCTAGTTGGCACTTGAAGGAAACAGGGCCCGTTCTCTCCTGCACAGTTGCAGGAACCCATTTTGGTCCAGCCCCATAGTTGCGAATCACAACTGGATCATTAGGTTTCGCTTCTAGAACTCTCCCTCTTTTAGTGTCGTGGTACAACTTCTGTTTTTCCTGATGGCGTAAAACTCGTTGTTGTAACGTTTCGTTTGGACGTAACAAATCGAAAACTGAACGAATTCCCTGGCCAATCAGAAGTTTAGAGGGAGACACCCCGTCGTGGTGTGTGGTGTTATTCGATATTTAAACAAAAATTTATCCAACACCACTTGCATTTCCTCCCCACGAGAATGACGCAAGGCCGACTTGAAAGTACGGACCATGTTTTCCGCGAGACCGTTAGTAGACGGGTGGAAAACACTAGACCGACATGTCTAATGCCATTTAGGTGGACGAAGGAACGAAATTCCTCACTGGTAAAACAAGTACCATTGTCGGAAACCAGGTAAACCCCATCGAGCGAAAACTGAACGGAGTAAGCGAATAGTAACACCCGAAGTCGTGGAAGTGGTTGGAAAAATTTCCACCCACTTAGAGTAGGCGTCCACAATGACTAGGAAATAAGTATTATTTATAGGACCTGCATAGTCAACATGGATCCTATGCCACGGTATAGTAGGCCATTCCCAAGGATGAAGTGGACTTTTCCTTGGGAGATCTCTGTTCTCTAGGCAGCTTTGACAGGAACGAACCAATGATTCGAGTTCTCCATCTAAACCAGGCCACCAGAAATAAGCTCTCGCCAGCTCTTTCATTTTTGTTGCGCCCATGTGTTCAGCGTGAAGTTCCTTCACTAAATTCGACCTGCCTTTATTTGGAATAATCACTCTGTGGCCCCATAAGAGACAGCCATTTGAATAGAGAGGCCAGACTGACGCTGATAAAAAGGCTGTAATTCACTCTCAACCTTAGTAGGCCAACCAACTGAGCAGAAATGGATGACCCTAGACAGAATAGGGTCTGATTTTGTCCACTGCTCTATTTGTACTGCAGATACTGGAGTGGATTCCAAAAACTCCACCAAGTGAACCCATTCTGTAGGTATAGGTACACAATCATTTGGATTTTCTAAGGGCAACCTACTTAGCGCATCAGCCGTACCTAGAAGTTTACCTGACCGATGTACTAAGTCAAATTTATAGGCTTGTAGAATCAGTGCCCATCGTTGAATCCTACCTGAGGCCATAACTGGAATATTTTTATTAGGTGAAAATAAACCTAAAAGAGGCTTATGGTCAGTAATTAGTTTAAATTCATGACCCCATAGATAGAAATGAAAATTTTTTACTGCAAATACTAAGGCTAATGCTTCACGTTCCACTTGTGCATATCGTCTTTCCGTCTCAGTTAGTGTTCTAGAAGCAAAACAGATAGGCCTATCTACACCATCAATGTAGTGAGATAACACTGCCCCAATTCCATAAGAACTGCTGTCTGCTGAAACTACGAGAGGAAGTTTAGGATCATAATGCACTAGGAGAGTGGACTTTAGTAGTACGTCCTTGGAAGCCTCAAATGCTTCCTTTTGAGTTTTCTCCCATCTCCACTGTTCCCCAGATCGTAATAGCTTATTTAGGGGTTCAAGGAAAGTCGATGCATTAGGCAAAAATTTCTTATAAAAGTTTAGGAGACCTAAATAAGCTTGTAACTGCGTGATGTTTTGTGGAGGTGGTGCCTTTTCTATTGCTTCTAGTTTATCCACCGTTGGATGAATGCCTGAGGCATCTATGCGGAACCCTAATATGAAACCTCGTTAGTGACCCATGACACTTTTCTCTCTTTAGCTTAAGTCCAGCATCCCGGAGTCTTTTTAGAACCGTGGTTAATCTAGTTAGGTGTTCTTTTTTAGTCGAACCTGAAATGAGGACATCATCTAGAAAGCAAAGTACCCCTGGAATGTGACATAGAACTTGGTCCATTGTCCTCTGAAAAATACCCGGAGCCGATGCTATTCCATAGCATAGCCTATTGTACTTATATAGGCCTCGGTGCGTATTTATGATAGTTAATTCTTTAGAGTTTTCATCTAAACTTAGTTGAGCATAGGCTTGGGACATATCGAGTTTTGTGAAATATTTACCCCCAGCAAGAGAGCTAAATAATTCATCAGGCTTGGGTATAGGATAGCAATCTAGAAGGACGGCTCTATTTGCTGTTAAACGGTAATCCCCACATAACCGCACGGACTTGTCCGGTTTTAGTACAGGAACTACTAGGGCAGCCCACTTAGCGTGTGTGACTGGTTCAATAATTTTATCTTTTAGCAGCCTGTCAATTTCTAAATCCACCTTCTCCCGCAGTGCATGCGCAATTGAACGAGCCTTACAAAATTTCGGAGTTACATTAGGGTCTACTTCTATGCAGACCTGATGGCCCTTTAGGTTGCCTACTTCAGGCCCAAAAATAAAAGAAAACTCCCTTAACAATGAGTCTATGTCAGATGGATATGAGAGTGTATGCACATCTGCCTGACCCCTTGGCAAGATTTTGTCAATTGGCATTTTCAAAGCATCAATCCAATCATAGCCTAGTAGAGTAGGCCCTTGCTCATCCACCACTAAAAGGGTTAAGGGATGAGACAAAGTTTTCTGGTTGAGTGTAACTGTGACGTATGCTTCTCCACAAATAGGTATTTGTATGTCTCCATATTTTTTTTAAATCGTTTTAGATGCATGTAGTTTAGGTGTGTTTTTGAAAATCTTATCAAAAACTACCTTGGACATGACCGTCCGGGCAGCACCCGTATCCAATTCTAGAGGAACTGTAATTCCATTTAGGCCTACCTCTACAATATATGGGCCTGTATTTTTCCCACTTTGCTGCTCATAGAATAGGTACTCCACTCCAATGTTCGAAGTATTTCCCTTTTGAGGATTTATACTAGAAATGTTAAAATTAGAATTTTCACCCTTTGTTTTCTTTGAAAAACACACTTTAGCTATGTGGCCTATTTTACTACAGTTTCGGCAAACTGCTTCTTTAAAAGGGCAATCTTTCTTCCAATGGTGTTTTCCACACCCTGTACATGGCTTGGAAGGCTTAGTAGAATTAGTAGGCTTAGTCGTATTCGCCTCATACCTTTTATTTGCCTGTCTAGTAGGCTCGTTAGGTCTGCCAGGCCTAGAAGATTTAAAGCTATTTACGTGTTGGGCTTTACTACTATGATTGCCAAAAGCTCTAACATCTTTAGCAGCTGCTTCTCTAGCCGTAGCTATTTCTACAGCCTGACTAAAAAGTTAGGTCCTGTATGGCCAGAGATGGGCAAGATCACCAACTTTGGTGATCTTGAAGATCAAGATCAGATCACCAGAAAAATGTGATCTTGAAGATCCAGATCCAGATCTTGATCTTGAAGATCACTTTTCAAGATCACTTTTTAAGATCACTTTTATATGAATTGAAAAAAGTTGTACTCTTGTAGAGTAAACAAAAACAAATTATTTTGTTAATCACTCCTGAAAAGTATCACTCCTAATACTGCCCTGAGGGCTGAGGCAATACAAGCATCGCATCCTACCCATGTCACCTGATCTAAACCACGGGGATTGACGATTCCCCTTTCAGTTTTTCAGGTGGTAAACTTAAAACTTAGTATTATCATAACTTATCAGCAAAGAAAAAACTATTAAATGACCTACATATAGTTTTTAGTTCTATTTTTCTCAATTCTCATTTCACCAGGTCCATAACCCATATCAATGAATGGGCAGCATATATAAGTAAACATTTTTTACATAGAATTTAATTTTACAGTTTTACTGCAGTACGCAATTACTGACAATATAAGGGTAAAAACCGCAAGTTAAGAGTGTTAATTTAATGTTCAACCGCTGTAAACATTTGCTTTCAGCAAAACCAATTGTTCAAAGTTACCATCCGAGAGACGACTTCGTTTGGGGCTATGAACCATGCCAGCAAACGAAAACAACCGTTCCACTGGTGCAGAGGAAGGTAGCGTGGTGTTATACCTCTTGAAGATCTTCTTTATAGCAGGATACCTATCTAAAGAGTCGAGTGCCTTACTGGTGTCCTGCAAATAATTGAGGACTTCCAAGTCTTCCTTGTTGTTAGGAGCAGAGAATGAGCCGTCCATAGTTCTGAAGAAATCGTCTTCAGATGATGAGTCTGAGTTCACCGAACTATTACCACTGCTGTCAGAATTACAATTTCTTACAGCCATCTGCAGCTTGTCTTTTACTTGAGACTTGATTGCTTCATGATCGCCGAAATTAGGCCCTTGCAACAATGATATCCATCTAAGTTTGAAATACGGATGAGATACTGAGGCCAAAACGGCATCAGTTACCTCGGGGCTCAACGACAAAAAATGACCAAATCTGGCATTGAAGCCAGAGACGACTGCTGCCAGTAATGGCATGCAGTGTCTCAAGCGCAGGTCGTTTGGTTGGATAGGCTCCAATCTTGCGAGGGCATCTTGAGTCACTAGGACTGTTGGAAGAAGACAACCGTAGTAGCATTCTTTCTCTGCCTGTAATTTGTTGAGGGCTGCTGCAATTGGTTTTAGAACAGACAAATATTCTGAAATAAATTCCAATTCATTGTCTTTGAGGATGGGTAGATTCAGTTCTTCAAGAGCTACATTCACGTCGTTCTTATGTTTATATATTTGGCTTAATGAGTCGTACATTGAGTTCCATCGGGTGACGCATGGGTACCTAAATTGGACGCCAGTTATTTCCTGTATTTTTTCTGCTGACTTGGGTTTACCAGCAGCATTCCACAGCGCCGAACATTTTCCCATTGCAGAATGCTTTATCTTCTTTAGTCCAGGTGAATTCAGTCCTTTATCTGCATCAGTTGTTGCTACCAAGTTCAATGTGTAGGGGTTTGATTAATAGTAGTCAGCACGGGTTTCGACGCCATAGGTCTTGTTTAACTAATTTGTTAGAATTTTATAACGAAATAGTGCGCGAATACGATAGGCATAGGGCAGCTGACGTTATTTATTTAGATTTCAAAAAGGCGTTCGATACGGTTCCGCATAGGAGACTAATTGCGAAGGTTAAAGCGCATGGTATACGCGGTCAGGTAGCTAACTGGTTAGAAGAATGGCTTCGTGCTAGGAGGCAGAGGGTCGTAGTTAATGGTAGTGAATCGGGGTGGTTAGATGTAGGTAGCGGTGTCCCACAGGGTTCAGTGTTAGGCCCATTGTTATTCGTAATTTACATTAACGACATAGATGTAGGATTGATTAGTAACGTGTCAAAATTCGCGGACGATACTAAAATAGGCGGTAAGGTTGTTAACGAGGACGATAGAAATAGGATCCAAGACGATGTAGATAGGATTATGGAGTGGACGGATAAGTGGCAGATGCAATTTAACGTAGACAAATGTAAAGTTTTGCATATAGGTTCTCGCAACAATAATTACGTATACACGATGGATGATAGGGATTTAGCGAGCGTTGACGTGGAAGTAGATTTAGGCGTACGCGTAACTAAAGATTTAAAGGTTAGGAACCAGTGCCTGGAGTCTTGCGCAAAAGCGAATAGGATGTTAGGCTTCATAGCGCGTAATTTCGAATTCAAATCGAAGGATATCATATTGCCCCTTTACAAGTCCCTAGTCAGGCCTCATTTGGAATATGCAGTTCAGTTTTGGTGCCCGTACTTGCGTGAGGATATTGATAGGTTAGAAAGGGTTCAGCGTCGTGCCACGAAACTTATTCCGTCATTGCGCAATAAGCCTTATGAAGATAGGATTAATGAGTTAGACCTGTATTCACTCGAAACTAGGAGATTAAGGGGGGAGCTTATTGAAGTTTTCAAAATCGTTAATAACATCGATAACGTAAATTTTGACAAATTGTTCACTTTTGATAATAGTAATACTCGCAATAACGGATTTAAGTTGCGTGGCAGGCGTTTTATTACTAATATCGCTAAAAACTTCTTTACGTTTAAAGTAATTGATAAATGGAATAATCTTCCCGCGTCAGTCGTTCATTCTACCAGCGTTAATATGTTTAAGAACCGTCTTGACAGACATTTTAAAGGTATTAGCGTTGTTTAATTTAAAAAACAACAAAGTTAGCAACGGAAGCTCTGGTGGTGGTGCTCGAGGATGAGTCTGTTGACGATGAATGCCAGCTTGTGACATGCCAGCGTGTGATGCCAGCAATAAAATTATTAAAAAAAAAAAAAAATATTAGACTAACACGAATGTAGATGTAGCTCATAGCGTAAATTAACTCACTTTTTGTTTAACTTTACCTACTTTTTTTTTTTTTTTTTTTTTTTTTTCCCTCCTCTCCTTACTTTGCATGTCTCTAACTCTTTTCTTGCATGTTTGTAGTTTGCATGGTATGACAGTGAGTTAAGACTGTGTTGTATGGTTTGTAAGCGTTCTTATTTTACTTCTTTTCATTTTTCACCCCTCTCCTATATTCTCCGACTATTTTTCTGACTTGTCGGCAGTGGCCGGCGGATGATGATGGTGAGACTTTTTCCCTCTTTTTCTGAATGAATGTTAACCCACGAATGATAGTGTTGCTCCTTACTTAACCCCTTATTCTCCTCTCTTCTCTTAACCCCCTACTCTTTCCTTTCTCTCGGGCTAGCCTTAGAGTGGATCTTAGGGTCTTTGTTAGCCTTAGCTTCTGTAGATCTTCATCTGCATCATCTTCATCAATGTCGTCAGTACGATTCTGAACACGAACACCGAACTCTTTAAAGCATTTCACCATGTTCGATGCATTGTCGGTGACTGTAGATACAACTTTTCTATAAGATAAACCATGCTCCGAGTTGATCCAGCATTGCTGCCACTGGCATCTTCTTCTTTAGCTGGACGCTTGCGAGATTTCTTCTCCGATTCATATTCACCCAAAAGATCCGAATGTAGTTTCTGCACAAGAAAATAAATTATTATCATGCGGAGAGACTTCTTGAACACCCTGTATAATATTTATCAGAGTATCAAACTTCTAGTTGAAATTAATACTTAACAAGATTCTAAAATTTTGTTATCTTTAACTAAAATTATTTTCACCATGATCAGTGCATTTTTATCCTATGTTAAATTGAAAGCCGAATTTCGTCCTTCAGTAACTAAATAGGAGAAATTACAGACATGGATCAGACAGAGAGAAAGACAGATACACCTGGCGTTTTATTATAGTTGGATATCGGCAGTTTTTAATGTAGTTACTAGTCCATAATCTATTAATATCTGAAGTGCACAATATATTCAAATGGACGTCTATGTAAATGTAGCATTAGTCTTGTATGGCACCAGTCACTTAAAATATGACTTGAACCATTATGTTAATGTTGCTACTTACTACTTAGTTACTAAGTAGTACTAACCCTGAGGTGCCTCAGAAGATTGCTTGTTGAGTCGAGGCCAGCAGACAGAATTGTAGTTTTCTTTGTACACTGCCTACAAATAACTTTGATACTGTTTCCAGTTTTTTCGACAATTTGAAAATATTTTCCGTTCAATAGCACAGATTGATCCTTATTACCAACATTGTTATCTAAATATATTGAATACTGTTCTGGTGACAACCTAGAATATTTGGTTCCCTTGGGAGCCTGTTGAAGTTGTAAAATTGCACTCATTATTAAAAAATTCAATCTGTAAATAAAATATGTTTAGAATTAATTTATTATGAATACGGACCTATAGGCTATATTTTATGCCTATATATAATAATATATTAATAGAACACTTTTAACATAATTGCACAGTAAATTACACTTTTTACGAGCCTAAATTCCACAGCAACTACACCTTCCATGAGCCCACGCATGAAGCAAGTCACCCAACTAACAGAAAACATAAACAGTCGGTGTTGAACAAAGTTGCCACCAGATGTCGCTTGGACAAAAAACAAATGACATTCGCATAGCGGCATATTTAAGAATCTGAAATTAAAAGTGATCTTGAAGTCTAAAGTGATCTTCAAGATCAAGATCACAAGAAATAAAGTGATCTTAGATCAAGATCACCATAATAAAAGTGATCTTCAAGATCAATCAGATCACGATCTTGATCTTCAAGATCACGATCTGATCTTGAAGATCAAGATCGTGCCCATCTCTGTGTATGGCTAATAGGGCTCTCTGGGTAGACTCCTCTTTGAGACCCATTACAAACCTATCTCTTAGCATTTCATCTAATTTGTCCCCAAATTTACACGTACGGCTATGGCTTTTTATTCCTGTAACAAACTCTGCAATGCTTTCATTTCCCGTCTGATGCCTTGAATAAAATTTGAAACGTTCATAGATGAGAACTACTCGGGGTTTGTAGTGATCGGTTAGGGCTTGTACCAATTCATTATAGGTGCAAGTTTCCGGTGCTTTAGGAGAAACTAGGTCCATAACTAAACCAAACGTTTTAGGGCCTATTATAGTTAAAAAGGTAGGTACTTTCTTAGCATCCGGAATGGAATTTGCCTCGAAAAACAATCTCACCCTAGTGGCATAAGCTTCGAAGTCCTCCCCATTGTCTTCGTAGGGGCTTATATGGCCAATCACCGACATGCTAGAGCAAAACCGAAATAGGCCAAATCACGTGAAGTAAGTTAGGTTAGGTTTAAATTTGGTCTAGTTACTCCCCAGTTAGGGCTGAATAGTGAATTTTATTAGAGTTAGGGCTGAGTAGTAATTAGTTTTAGAGTTAGGGCTGAGTAGGAATTAGTTTTAGAGTTAGGGCGGCGGGACCTACGCTATAGTACGGTAGCTTACCCACACAAAAACCAAATCGGACGACCCACTAGGCTACATCCAATTTTCCAAACAACCACTTGAACCCAATAAGCCAAATTAACCCAATTAGCCAAATTTAACCCAATGAACAAAATTTAACCAAATGAGCCAAATCCCATCCTCGTCGCCAAATGTGATAGCGTGGGGTAGACACCCCAGTTAGGTTACTTAGGTTCTAGCAAACAATCAAAAGCACTTACCGGTGCGTTGAATTAGGTATTCCTTGAAGCCTACCGTTTTATTCCTGTGTCCCACAAACCGCCTACCTAACTCTCTCTTACATTACCAATTTAGAAGCTATAGACATTACCCCTAACTATACTTAAGTACAAACAACTTTCTACCCCATTTGTCACCTTAGAAACATCACCTAATTATACTCAGCACCAAAGATTAGGTCAGATAGGAAAAAACATGTCTAGGCCAGACCAAAGCAATACGAACAGCCGCGTTGGTTCGTTTATGACTTGCTCTTGCCATTCAGCTTAGATTTAGTGATATTTACCCTTTAGTGACTTTTAGACTATATACATATATATACATACACGTCACCTCATAATTAAAGTAGGCCACCGAGCAAAAGAGTTTAGCAGCTCAGTACAGTTAGAGACCAGGTCTAATAATGAAACACAACACTCAACAAATGATGTTTGTGAAGGTTAACAGATCTGCAGTTCAATTACCGAGGCTTGTACTCAAAACATTTTCTGGGAGTATTCAGGAATGGCAAGGATGGGCAGACAGTTTTCAATCAGCAGTTCATTCTAGTCAAATGTTAAGTGCGGTGGAGAAGTTTAATTATTTGCAGTCCCTCTTGGAAGGGGAGGCAGCAAAGACAATAGCAGGATTAGCATTAACAGAGGCTAATTATAATGTGGCTTGGGATATATTAAAGAAACGGTTTGGTAAGCCAGAGATCTTAATTAAAAGCCACCTCCATGAACTTTTAGCTATACCTCCTGTTAATAATCCTAATAGTGTCAAGGAGTTATGGCAGTTATATGATGAATTTTAAGTTAGAACTAGGTCCAGGGCCGGATTAACCATTAAGCAAAATAAGCCCGTGCTTAGGGCATTAAGGGAAGGGGGGCACCACAGAAATTTTCCATTGTCGGATTTACCATGGATTTATTATACTATTATAATCGCGGCTTATAGCCTATAAGCTGTTGAAAACTGAATTATATATTTCATATATAGTATTTATTTTTTTCATTGTTTGAATTTGTAGTGAACAACAACCCTTTTGAGAGAATAAATATATTTCGTTGTAATCACACACTTTACGCTTTGCGTTATTATTTTGTTTATATCAAATCTTTGAGCGCCATATTAAAAATACATATAGATTAAATATTTTCGTGTGCTATAGGAAGTTATTCTGAACGTGTGATTTGTGCATATAATATTAAATATATATTTTACATAATCATTTGGTATTGTTTTACAGAAAGATTTAGGTTTATAGAATTGTAATATAAATTAATATTAAAATAAAAGAAACTATAACTCTCTATATTGCTGTTGTATCAAGTGATGTTTATCACGGCCATTATAATAATAAGATATACTGACCTAAGTTAATTAGCGTTGAAGAAGTTTATCTGTTGCTCTCTCTTCTTCTCTAGGGTAAGTCTATGAAGTGTACTTTATTTGTATATATAACAATATTTTATCATACACGTCTCTTTATTTTATAATTTATTTATCTATTGTCATAACAGTATAAAAGAATTTAGATTGTAATAACCAGAGTGAATAATTTGTAATGTATATATAACATCAAACGTAGTTAGGACAATTTAGGCCCTAAGCAAATGTTCATATTTCCTATAATTAAATATTGTGTTTTAAATAAATAAATAAATGTAAATATAAAATGTGGCTCGTTAATAGTGAAATGTTAATATTGATATTTTTATAGATTGCGTATTATTAATTCTAATGTTAAGTATTTTATTTTATAGGTTTCGGTTCCTTCTTTTGGTTCCTTCTTTCGATTTGATTTGTATTCAACATTTCGAGTTGATATTTCGGTTGAGTTATATTTAACTGCCACTTATATTTAATTGCCACTTTGGTTGTGTACGGTTCCCATTTTGTCTTTCTGAGAATAAAAGAACAAAGCCAAGATTGTGATATGTGTAACTGTGTTGATTGCCACATAATATACAAATAAAATATTCTTTTTATTTCTGTATTTTACAGACCCCAAGAACCAAGATGAAACGTGTTCAGTTAAGTGGTGCACAAAAGCGAAAACTATCAAAAGAGAAACAGAGAAGACTTTGGATTTAGAGTCCAAGACTGCAAAGCTGACTGATTTCTTCACACAAGTTCCACGACCACAACGTCAACATGATATACCGATTCTGAATCAAAACCAATCTCCGTCATCAGAAGTGGACACAAATACCACTTTGATCACTTCAAAATCAAAATATGATGACGTTGGAATCACCGAGGTGTCACAAGCAGGTTCATCTACCACATGTCTCACTACTGATCTCACTTTGCCTGTAAATTCTCTTGATACCTCTACTGCAAATGTTGATTCAAGTTGCTTTACAAGACATTCTGGGGTTGAAATAATTGCTGAAAATGAAAGTTTAGTGGACCATGGTGATGGTGGTGATGAATGAATCAGTCTGCAGAAGATGAAGTAAATATAGCAAAAGATCCAGGGTTGTGGCTTGATTTCTCTGCTGATGATGTGGCTTATTGGATTGCTTGTGGACCCAGTGACTGTCAACACCACAATGGGCCATTTGACAAGTCTTACCGGCATTTCAGTAGTGGCAAACCAGCAAGATACTGTTCACAAAAACTTTTCGTTGGGACAAAAGCCAATGGTGAGAAATACAAGAGAGAGTGGTTATTGTATTCACCATCAACAGGATCAGTTTACTGTTATGTTTGTAAACTGTTTGCTCCTAAAAATGTCTCACATTTTGTTATAAGAGAAGTGTTCAGTGACTGGCGAAATACTATTGTAATTGATCATCATGAAAAAAGCACTACTCACCGAGACTCTATGCTAACATACTTAACTCGCAGACAAGGTGCGGGGTTGGGACAACAGTTGGAAAAACAAATTCAGGAAGTGTGTGATTACTGGGAACATGTCTTGAGGCGTGTCATAGCTGTTATTTGTACGTTAGCTGAACGTGGCTTGTCTTTTCGAGGAACAGAAGAAAGATTTGGATCATTGCAGAATGGGAATTTTTTAGGGCTGCTTGAGCTCATAAGCCGGTTTGATCCATTTTTAGCAGGTCACATTTTGAAATATGGAAATTCTGGCAAAGGAAATCCTTCTTACCTGTCCAAAACCACCTGTGAGGAACTCATTCAACTAATGGCTCAAAAGGTCCACGCACTCATTGTTGACGAAGTAAAATCTTCTGGTTATTTTAGTTTGTCAGTTGATTCAACACCAGATCTATCACATATCGATCAGTTAAGTGTTGTACTTAGGTACTTAAAAGATGGACAGCCTATTGAACGCTTTTTAACCTTTCTGAAAATGAAAAGCCATACTGGTGAGGAAATGGTAAATCAGGTGTTGCAGTACTTACGTGAAGTTTGTAAGCTAAACTTTTCAAAATGTAGGGGTCAATCTTACGACAACGCTGCCAACATGTCTGGGCGTTATAAGGGGATGCAGCAAAAAATTTTAGAAACAAACAAGTTTGCTATATATGTGCCCTGTGCAGCCCATTCACTAAATCTGGTAGGCCAAAGTGCTGTTGACTGCTGTCAAGAGGCGGTTAATTTCTTCTCTACAGTGCAGTTGCTCTATACCTTTTTTTTAGCCTCAACCAGCAGGTGGGAAATTCTTAAAGGTTGTATTGGAAATGAAAGTGTCTTAAAATCCCTCTCTGATACCAGATGGGAGGCACATGCTATGGCAACAGCAGCAATTTTGAAATCTTTCCTTAAAATTTTAGAAGCGTTAGAATGTATAGCTGAAGACCAGTCACAAAAGGGAGACACTAGAAGAGAAGCAAATAATATTGCAAATAAGATGCAAGAGCTAGAATTCGTTTTTATGTTGAATTTTTGGGATGAGATTTTGCAAAATTTTCATAGAGTAAGCAAAGTTCTACAGAATAAGGATGTGAACTTAAAAACATGTGCAGATCTGTATGGATCATTAGCTGACCAACTGTGCACTTCACGAGATGAATTTGAAAGATATGAAGCAGCTACAAAGGAAATGCTACCAGATGTTGATTACAAGGCAGCTCAAACTCGCAAACGTATCAGAAAGAAGGTACCCAATGACGGAGATGCACCAGAAGTATATCTGAATGCCAGAGATAAATTTTTTATCACCACCTTTTACATAATTGTTGACAAACTTGAAACTGAGATGAGAAGAAGAGGAGAGATATACAAAGAAATAGCAGAGATTTTCTTTTCTAAGTGATGTGCCACATAATGTCACCACTTCATCATCTACTGAAATTGAAAGGTATTCTCAGGGTTGTAAAAAGATGATTGATGCTTACCCAGAGGACTTGAACACTAATTTCTCTGCTGAGCTTCAGCAGTTTCACTCATATGTGTGCCATAAGTTCAGTGCAAAAAAAAATGTAAAACAAGATTCAGTCATGCTGAACTTTATAAAATAATTGTAGAAGACAATATTGAGTGTGCCTTCCCAAATGTAAAATTGGCCTTTCGTATATTTAACATTAATGGTCACAAATTGCTCAGCTGAGCGTTCATTTTCTCAGTTGAAGTATATTAAAAATACCAACAGAACAACTATGCAACAAGGCAGGCTGGATGCCTTATCTCTACTAAGTATAGAAGCAGATGTGTTACGTAAGATTAGTTTTGAGGATCTGATCAAAGACTTTGCAATTAAAAAAAGTAGGAGAAAACTTTTCAAATATAAATGAAGTGGAAGTATACAAAAATAAAAATTATTTTCCATCTTACTGTAAGTTTTGTTTCATTTCAAAAAATAAAATTTTATTTTATGGTTTATTTTTGTTTATATTTTGAATTACATATATATGGGGCACCAAAATCTTTTAAGTGCTTAGGGCCTCTAAAGGTCTTAATCCGGCCCTGACTAGGTCCCTGGACAACTTGGGTGTAGGAATGGAAAGGTATGGTATAATGTTGGTTACTATACTGGAGTCTAAATTGCCTAGCTCAATTTTGCTTGAATTAAGTAGGGGACACTCTACAGAACATGTGTACATCCCCCTTCAGCAGATGTTAAGTCTTTTAGGCACAGAATTAGCAAGACGAGAGGGAATTGAGTTTGCACAGTGGGATGTTAAACAAGGGGACAAAGGCAGGCACAGCACCAAAGTTTCTACAAAAAGGAATAGCCCAGGTACAGTGTCAGCTCTACATGCATCCTCTGAGAATAAATTAAAGGGAATCAAGGAATGCATATTTTGCGAAGGCAACCACAAGTCATATAAATGTGAGGTGGCTGAGGCTTTACCTTTTGAGGAGAGAAAGGACAGGGTAACTAAGTCCACAGCATGTTTTAAATGTTTTTTGAAAGGTCACAGAGCAAGGTTTTGTAAATTTAAAATTTTGTGCAAAAAAGTCATGGTAGGCATCAGCCATTATTGTGTGAAAACACTCCTAGTAGGCCTACCCCAGAAGTAGAGACATCAGTGGCACATGCCTCTGCTATGCAAGGGAGTAAAAGTAAAGGGGGATTATTGCAAACAACTGCAGCCTTATTAATTGGGAATGATGGAGAAGCTACTGTAAGAGTGTTGTTTGATAGTGGTAGCCAGTGTAGCTTTATTAAGACAAGAATTTCCAGAAAATTGAAGTTTAAAGAACTTAAGAGGGAAAATTTAAGAATTTCTGGGTTTGGGGGTTCCGTTCAAAACCGAACCAAATTTAAGAAGGTAGAAGTTCTGGTTAAGGGGTTGTTACTGCAAAGTCCCACTATCAAGGTCCAAGCTGTAGAGATTGAGGAACTTTGTGCTCCAGTCACTACTTGTTTAGATATGGCATGTGTCCAAGAATTGCAAGTTAAAGGAATTAATTTGGGCAATAATAAGTTTGAAGGAACAGAAGATATGAGTCTTTTGATTGGCGCTGACTATTATTGGGACTTCATCACTAGCAATATTGTCCACACATCTCGAGGCCCGGTAGCTATTGAAAGTAAGCTAGGCTGGATGCTACATGGTAGCTATTGCAATGAAATGGAAGTTAAGGCTCTTTTTGTTAAGATTGAGGAGAACAGCCATGGTTTGGAAAGGCATTTGAAAGCGTTTTGGGAACTTGAATCCATTGGCATAAAGGACAAACAGGCAAGTACAGTGAACAATGATGTTTTAGAGCAATTTGAAAAAGGGATTGGGTTTAGAGATGGTTGCTACGAAGTTGGCCTCCCTTGGAAGGATTCTTGCAAACCTGGTTCAAACCTTCAGCTAGCTAATCGGAGGTTGGAGACTTCATTGTACAGGCTAAGAAAAAATGAGTTGTTGTTAATTGAATACAATGAGGCCATCCTAAGCTATGTAAGGGGGGGCTATGCTGAAAGGGTGCAAGGTGAGCTGGTTAGCCAGGAGGCACATTATCTGCCACACCATGCCATGGTACGGCGAGACAAAACTACCACCAAATTGAGGGTAGTTTTTGATGGCTCAGCCAAGGACAAAGGTGGTGTCCTTGAATGACTGACTGGATGCTGGGCCAAATTTAAATGCAGATTTATTTTCCTTGTTACTGAGATTCAGGTTTGGTAGAGTAGCATTAACTGCAGATGTGAAGCAAGCCTTTTTGCGGATAAAGTTAAAACCAGAGGACAGACATGCAGTAGGGTATCTGTGGGTGGATACGAAAGACTTGTTGGAAAATGAACCTAAGGTTCAAGCATATAGAATGAAGTCAGTGTTGTTTGGCCTCAGCTCTAGTCCATTTCTGTTGGCAGCTACTATGCAGTACCATTTTAAGAAATATTCTGAAGTCTATCCTAACACTATTGAACACATAAGGAAAAATTTTTATGTTGATGATTTGCTGTGTTCCGTGGATAATACAGAAATGGCTAAACAGATATTCATGAAGGCTAGAGCTATAATGAGGGAGGCTGGCATGGAGCTTAGAAAATGGCAGACCAATCATTCTCAGTTACAACAGTTTATGAGTCAGTCCTATGTAGTACCTGATGCAGCAGAAAGTATTGAGGATTCTGGTATTAAGGAGTTGTGGGCAATAGACGCAAAGGTGCTAGGCATTGTTTGGCAGCAAGATGATGATTTGTTTACCTTCAATGGGAAATCTTTACTAGAGCTGGCTGAGAATGAGACAAGGTGGACAAAACGTACAGCTCTTAGTTTGGCTTCAAAGGTCTTTGATCCTCTTGGATTCCTGGCTCCATTTGTGATAAAGTAAAAAATTTGGTTTCAGAGCCTCTGGGAAATTGGACTTGGTTGGGACCAAGAGTTACCTGATCATATGGTGGTAAGGTGGAAATATTGGTTCAAAGAATTGGCACATCTTGGAGACATTGAAATCCCAAGATGGTACTTTGGAGAGTTGAACAATAGTCCAGACAATTTGGAACTGCACATCTTTTGTGATGCAAGTGAGGAAGCCTATGCAACTTGTATTTATATAAGAGGCGCATTGCAAGAGGAAGTAAGTTGCAGGTTGGTTGCTGCAAAGAGCAGAGTAGCACCTTTGAAAAGGCTTTCTGTTCCAAGGTTGGAATTGATGGGTGCAGTTATTGCTAGTCGGCTTGCAGTTACAGTGCAAAAGTCTTTGGCCCTCTATGAAATTCCAAGCTATTATTGAACAGACTCCACTATAGTTTGGCACTGGTTAAGAAGCCAGGCAAGGAAATGGAAACCATTTGTTGCCAATAGGGTGGAGGAAATTCAAGCACACACAGATCCAAAGCAATGGAAGCATTGTTCAGGCACCCAAAACCCCGCTGATTTACCAACACGAGGAATTTCAGTGAAAGATCTTGCACAGTCAAGTTTGTGGTGGAATGGGCCAGAGTGGCTAAAACTTGGAAGTGAAAACTGGCCTTCTAATCAGCCTATTGTAGGAGAATGCCAGGCTGAAGAAGCATGGGTGAGTGAGGTGAGAAAATGCACTGTGAACAGTTGTCAAGTTATGCAACAGGACCCCATATTGAGGCTTGAGGACATTAGCAGTCTGAAAAGGTTGTTAAGAGTGACAGCATGGGTATATAGATTTACCAACAATATTAAGGGAGAAACAAGAAGGGAAGGAATTCTGAACAGTAAGGAGATTCAGCAAGCCAGAAAATACTGGGTGGTATATGTGCAGAAGGAAAAATTTGGTGAAGAGAGGGAATTGCTCACCAGCCGTCCATTACAGATTCTACCAACACATTCTGCTCTCAAGGGTTTGGATGTGTTTTTGGATCAGGATTTATTGAGAGTAGGAGGTAGACTACAGTTTTCTGGGCTTCCAGAGGAGAAAAGACATCCAATTTTGCTACCTTCTGGGGGGCACTTTGTGGACCTTTTGATCCTGGATACTCATCATAAGCTGTTACATGCTGGAGTTAGAGAAGTGATAATAGAGATCAGACAACAGTTTTGGATTCCCAAAATTAGACAAGTAGTAAAAAAGGTCTTACATAAATGTGTGGTTTGCAAGCGTTGGAGTGCAAAGCCTTATTATGAAAAGGTGGCTCCACTTCCAAGAGAACGGTGTGTCTATACTCTATACTGCCCCATTTGATGTAGTGGGAGTAGACTTCGCAGGTCAATTTGGTGAAGAGAGGGAATTGTTCACCAGCCGTCCATTACAGGTTCTACCAACACATTCTGCTCTCAAGGGTTTGGATGTGTTTTTGGATCAGGATTTATTGAGAGTAGGAGGTAGACTACAGTTTTCTGGGCTTCCAGAGGAGAAAAGACATCCAATTTTGCTACCTTCTGGGGGGCACTTTGTGGACCTTTTGATCCTGGATACTCATCATAAGCTGTTACATGCTGGAGTTAGAGAAGTGATAATAGAGATCAGACAACAGTTTTGGATTCCCAAAATTAGACAAGTAGTAAAAAAGGTCTTACATAAATGTGTGGTTTGTAAGCGTTGGAGTGCAAAGCCTTATTATGAAAAGGTGGCTCCACTTCCAAGAGAACGGTGTCTCTATAGTGCCCTATTTGATGTAGTGGGAGTAGACTTCGCAGGTCCAGTCTATGTGTATGAGCAAGGGGAGTCTAACAAAGGTTATATATGTCTTTTCACATGTGCTACCACCAGAACCACCCATTTGGAGTTGGTAAGCAACTTAAGTAGTGATGTATTTCTTTTGGCTTTTTGAAAGGTTTGTGAACAGAAGGGGTTTCCCAAATAAAATCATATCGGATAATGCAAAAACCTCCAAAAAGGCTGCAAAGGAACTCCAAGAAGTTTGGTCCTTGCTAAATGAGGAAGGATTCCAATCCTACCTTTCACACCAAGGGGTACAGTGGGAGTTTATTGTTGAAAGAGCACCATGGTGGGGAGGATTCTGGGAAAGGCTAGTGAGAAGTGTTGTGTCCATTAAAGAAACTTTTAGCTAATGCTCATTTGAGCAAAGAAGAATTCTGCACTGTTTTATGTGAAGTAGAAGCAATGGTGAACAGTAGGCCTATCACTTTTGTTTACAACAGTATGCAGGATGCAGAGCCATTGACACCAAATCATTTTCTTTGTGGTAAACGATTAACATCAAGCCCCAGTGTGCCAGAAGACTTGCAGCCTATCCAGAGCACTCAAGGAGAGTTAACCAGACGGTTCAGGTACCTTGAAGAGCTACAAGATCAGTTATAGAAGAGGTGGCAGATGGAATACTTGCCAGAACTCAATTATTACCCATCAGGCAAGGTAAAGGGCTCCAATGCAAATTGTATCAAGGTGGGAGAAGTGGTAATGATTGGGGATGAAAGACCAAGGCAATGCTGGAAGCTTGGCATAATTGAAGAGTTGTTTGTTGGCAAAGACAATTTAGTTAGGTCTGCACTGGTAAAGACTTCAGGAGGAAAGTTAAAGAGAACTATACAAAAACTCTGCTTTAGAAATCAGCAAAAACACAGATAGTCAAGATGAAACATTTGAGTTACAGCCTCATGGAGAAGGCTTGGCTAACCTTGCAGAAGGTAACGACAACAATGCCTCTTCGGTGGGGAGTGTTAGAAAATCTAGAAAAAGAAGAACCATTGTTGTCCCAAGGCGATATGATGACTAAGCTGATTGATGCAGCATTGCTTGTATATATTAAGTTAAGGTGTATATATCCATCTCATAATTGTAAGGTTAGTGAAAAATTCACTTAATTTAGAGCTAGCATTTTTGGGCTCTTGTGGCATCATTGTTTGGGCACTCTGGTGGCATCATTTTGGGGCGCTGCGCGTCCTTTCTACTCGTTTGTGGGATGTCGTACGTACAGGGTGTGGTCTGATAGAGAGCTCTCTTGCAATTCAGTTTGGTTGTTTAGATACAAGATTGTTGCATCGTGCAATAGTCCAGGTTGCGTTGTTGTTGCAAGGTTGAGAAAGAAGACCATAAATAGTACCCCTTTTGTTTTTATCTTAAATTCATACAACTAAGGCCTAAGGTAGGCCCACATCGAGTCAGCAACCCTGAGGTAGGACCTAATAGGATCTCAAGTCCGTAAGTTTTAATTTTAGCTTAACTTGGGCTGCAGGTAGAACTGGCCCTTTAGAATTTGGCCATTCACGGCTCAGCTGGGATTTTGAACCCAACAAATAAATAAAATAACAGTTACAATTTAAATATTTTATGGCCTGTTTAGTCTTAAATACACTAACTCTTATATCTGGACTATAAGTAGCATCACAATTAACATTATTGTTCTTATGTACAGAGTTGAATAACTTATTGTAGTGTTCCTTCCATAGTTTGACTATATTCTCAGTCCCAGTTACATTTTCAATATTTGCAGGGAGAGACTGCACTATTATTCATTGTTTTTAATTCTTCCCAAAAGTTTCTTGGATTCTTACTGGCAAGCTTTCGAGCCAGAGCATCCCTGCTTAACTCATCCTCATGATTTTTTTTATATACCTTAATGCATACTTGAATCTGGCATTAGCCCTCTGTTTTTGTTGTAATACAGGGCCTTGCTTTGGCTTCCCTTGCTCACACACCACATTAAAAAAGCATCTCTGGATGCATTATGAAGTTCAGCCACATAATCGCTCCAGCCAGGTCTACACGTATAATTTTTCCCCTAAAAGTATTTACCTAAATCTAGGCTAGCATTATTGAGAGAGGAAACAATTTGTTCATACGTCTTTAAATTCCAAAATATGTGTTTGAATTCTACAGTTTACATCCTGACAAGCTATAGCATCATTAAGGATAGATATATCACTTAGCAATACATCAGACTTATTACAATACTGTTGTTTGCCCTCATCATCAACTTTAGACCAGTCTAACTTCGCTTTACGTGTATCATTTACCTGTGATAGCATTGAAATACAATTAATGTCAAACAATTAATAGGGTCATGTGGTCAGAACTAGCATAGGAGTACAAAACTGCCATATTCAGAACTGCCTGATATGTACCAGGTGTACAAATACAATCAGGGCCGTTTCCTGGCACAAGCAGACTAAGCGGCCGCTTTGGGCCACGCTGCTACTAGGGGGCCACTAGACAGGCTCCCAGGTCATAGCTCAGTGAGCAAGAATAGGGATATAGCTGAAGTTATTATTATTATTGTTATTATTATTATTATCCTTATTATTATTACTAGTACAATTCCCGTCGCTTCGCTGACGGTTAGACAGGCTAAACTACAAAAAAAGAACCCAGCCGTGAACATTTTGAGCTTCACATTGTGTCAACATTTCTGAATCTGGTATCTCCCAAAACCTCCTCACCCCCATTCATACAACTTGGGGGCTAACCCCGTCACCCATTACCCCCACCCTTCCCCCATTGCTAAACTACAGAAAAGAACAGTCATGAAGATCTTGAGCTTCACATTGCCGCCCGTAATACAATTTCTGAATTTTTTTTACAATTTCTGAATTTTTTTCTCACAATTTCTGAAAGTGTGACGGACAGACGGACAGCTCTCTTATTACAGTGCCCGCGAAAAGTATCCGATCACCCTTGAAATTTGTATTTTTTACATAAAAAACAATGTTTAAATGTATACTAACCTTATATTAGTATTTTGTCATCTGTCCTTTGGTTTGGATGACTTGTTCTAGACGTTTTGGCATGAATTTAATCAAGTTTTGACAAACTTCCACTGATATTTCCTTGCACCATACCTTTTTGATGGCCTCTTGTAATTTTTCGACTGAGCCAGTGTCGTGGCATTCAACCTTATTTTTTATTATTAGCCACAGATTTTCTATCGGATTGAGATCTGGACTATTACCAGGCCAATCCAAAATATCAAATTTATTGTCAGTAATCCATTTTGTCACTATTTTGGCCCTGTGACATGGTGCACCATCATGCATGTATGTTTTTGTCCTTTGGATTGCCATTGCCATTGGAAGTTTATCCTGTAGCATTGCTAAATACCGTGCACCATTCATAGTTGTGTTCTTCGGAAGAAAATATAAGTTTCCACGCCCATAGTAACCGAAACAACCCCAAACCATCACACTTGGAGGGTGTTTCATTGTCTTTAGGGTGTATTTAGGGTCCATCCTATTTGAGCCAATAGGCCGGTGAACCTTTTTTGGACAACTTCTGAATGTCAAAAATGTCGACTCATCGCTAAATAAAACCTTCTTCCAGTCATCAACAGTCCAATGAATGTATTTTTTACAAAATGCGACACGTTTTTTACGCATTTTTTCATTAATGAACGGTTTCTTAGCAGCATGGCGAGATGGTAATCCGAGTTCTTTTTGGAGCCGCTCCTGGATAGTTCGTTCAGAAACACCAGATAACAAATTATCCATATTAAATTTTATTTCTTTCGCAGTTATTGTTGGGTTTTTCAATACTAAACGTTTCATAAGTTTGTCTGTTCGCGAATTTGTTTTTCTCGGTCTGCCAGATCGGTTTTTAGGGACTGGCGTGGTTAGGCCACCATTGTTCTCAGCCCGTGAAACCCATAAATTAACGGTACTTTGGGATATGTTTAATTCCTTAGCTATCTGTCTCTGTGATTTCCCACATGCATGCAAAGCAACAATAGCACCTCGACAATCACTCTTAAGTTGTTTTTTAGCACACATTATATATAAATTTTATTTACACCACTTTCTGTAAAAAAAAAAAAATATCAAGAAATTTAGACAAACAGTGAAATCTGACAAATTTGAGACACAGCCACCCGCAACGAAGGCTACCAGAACACTAATTTGAGAATGCGTTGGATAGCTCTCATATCAGCGAGCAACCTCAAAGTTACCAGATGTCGCTAGAACAAATAGAAAGTGAATTACGTGTCTCTGAATATCAAGGGAAAATATTGTATTTTCTTGAGTGATCGGATACTTTTCGCGGGCACTGTATAGTATAGATTATTATTATTGTCGTATTAATTAAAGTTTTTGTATGAGACAAATGTGATAAAATGGAGACAAACGAAACGTTTTGGTCGTTATGTGTAAATAACTATTGTGAGATCTTATTTCTATATTATTTAACTTTATTCTTACTATATGCTTATATTTTCCTAAATGCTTAATTTTTCTAGTATTGTAAAACATTATTTCACAAATTTACTAATTATTAAGAGATTTTGTAACACTTTAAAACCTAGAATTATTTTCATTATGTTTTCAAGTTTATTAATTCTTTTCTCATCTTTTTCAGATAATGTATATTTTGTTGGTTAAAACCTAAATGGTCTGATTACACTGGTCTACAACCAAAATGCTTCGGAAATAAAAGTAGTCAATCTTTACTAATTTGGGGTCACTGAATACGAAAATGATGCCTAAAATTGTCAATTGGTTGTATTTATAAAGATATCAGGCAACCCTGCAGCCTGCACCCTACTAACTGGATTGCATCTGTCGCGTAATATGTAGACGCCTGTAACACATCGACGCATTGACTCTACTGCGCATGCGCGTTATATTTTTTATTTTAATAAATTAATGTAAATATATACATATATATACAATAAAATGTCATTTTAAATTTATCTATTACATTATGTATTTGTAAATTATTTATTAAAAAATAGATTGGATCATTTTAACATATTGCTTCCCATAATGTTTTTGATATTAATATAAATGGAATACTAACCTAACTTAACCTTACCTAATTTAAAATTATTAAAATGCAATGTAATTACATTAATTTATTAAAATAAAAAAATATATAACTACGCGCATGCGCAGTAGAGTCAAGGCATCGATGTGTCACAGGCGTCAACATATTACGCCACAGCATCAGTTCATTCGCGGAAGTCATACAGTGCACCCTTGTCAAACTCTTTTTAGTGTTTGCTTTTGAAACTGAATTTTTTTCAGCCTAATTTGAACAAAGATGCCTCGTAATTGCGTGAACAGTGCAGATAACTTCTGTTATGTTTGTGGAGAATTGACTTTTGCATCATAAAAGCGTGCTATAACCGCCGTGATTAGGAAAGCCTATCACCTTTATTTTGGCTGTAAGATTGGAGATCAGGATAAGAGCTGGCCCCCACACATATGCTGCAATACTTGTGCAACAAACCTTTGCCAGTGGTTGAATTGGAAAAGGAAATCTATGCCTTTTGCAGTGCCAATGGTGTGGAGGGAACCAACAGATCATGTCAGCAATTGTTACTTCTGCATGGTGCCTCCAGTCAAGAAAGGTATTTGGAAGAAGAAAAAGTGGATTTTACAATATCCGAATATACCTCTGCTATATGCCCGGTACCTCACAGCGAAGGACTACCCGTTCCTGAGCCCCCACACTCATTCTCCCTTTAGTCAGAGGACGAGGAGAATGAAGGAACCTGCGAAACTTGTGAACCTCCAACTTCACAAGACCCTGAATTTGTTTATAACTTGACATCTTCTAAAGCGCACATGATAACTCAGAATGAATTAAACGACCTTATCAGAGATTTAGAACTGCCAAAGAGTAAGGCAGAGCTGTTGGGCTCCAGATTGCAGCAGTGGAATCTCCTCGCTGAAAATGTTAGTGTGTGTAAGTTTCGTGGCCGTCAAAAAGATTTTGTCCCATTCTTCATCATGGAAGGTGACCTTGTAGCTTGCAACGACATCGATGGTCTGATGGCAGCTCTCAACATTATTCACAATCCTGATGAGTGGAGACTGTTCATTGATTCATCGAAGTTGAGTCTAAAAGCTGTTTTGTTGCATGTTGGCAACGTATTGCCATCAATTCCAGTTGGTCATGCAGTCCATATGAAGAAAACATATGACAAGATGAATTTGCAACTTAAGAACTGCATAAACTATGACAAACATCAGTGGCAGGTTTGTGGTGACTGACAAGTTGTACCATGAGTGCTGGGACTGCAGCCGGGCAGACCTTTTAATATCTACCTAACATGATACACTTTTGCCGGCATTTTCTCTAACTCTGCGAGGCTCTAATCTCTAACTCTGGCGAGACTCTAACTCTGCGAGGCAGCCACGAGATTAATGTAGCCGGCATACTTCTAGCCCGGCCAAAGATTTGATTAGACTATGTAATCTTATAGTCCACGTGGTCAAAGTTAACTAGGCATGTGGGAGGCATGAGTCATCCACGCATTATGACGTCATGTTGACTCCTCCCACTTTTGTGTTGTGTCAGAATTTGCACGGTAATACTTTCGTACAAATTGACACAGCGGTATAAATAGAATATGACTCATTTAGACGGAATAAATGATAAATAAATGACTGTTTCTTTTATTGTTTTATACCATACAGCTTTACATAAAATACAATTCTATTAATAATAATTAAATGCAGTTGGTCATGCAGTCCACATGAAGGAAACATATGATAGGATGAATAAGCAACTTATAGAACTGCATAAACTATGACAAACATCAGTGGCAGGTTCGTGGTGAATTCAAGGTTGTACACAGATCTTCGACTACAGTCGGGCTCAGTGACGTGCACAGACTTTCAGAAGGGCAGGGGCTCAGTTGAAAAAAGGGCACTCCCCTAACATTTTTAAAAATGAAATCCGCAATGCCATATAGGCTATATATATGTATACACACAGAGAAAAATTTTAAAATTGTATGTGGTAAATATTCTTAAATTCCATTAAATTCAATGCATTATTTTTGTATATAAAGCTGATTAAAGAAAATAAATGAAAATTTGTTGTAAAAAGGCATGTTTATATTGCAAGATTGCTTCAAAAATATATTTCCCTTCACTTTTATTATCTTAGGCCTAATCTAATCTAATCTAGGCAGTAGACCTAATTAAGCTTTTGTTAACCAAATTCACAATATTTAATAGCATGCAATTTCTAAATAGTTACTTTACTTATAACTTTTATAAGTATCAATCAGCAGGATAAAGGGCAGAAGGATCTACCGTAATTGTCGTCCTTGCGGAAAAATTGCATCGTTTTATAATAAATAATCTAGGTATTTTTATTCACTTTTAATGAAAATTGTATTGTTTTTAAAAATCAATTTCATATTAAAAATGAAAAGGTTATGATATGTTGTTTAATAAATCATTTATTAATTTAATGAAATTCATGCCAGTACTAAAACCCAAAATCCATCGTTTGACACACTGGTGTACTGATGGGCCTAGCCTAGTAGGGGACGTGGACGTTTTTACCAACTTTACGAGTAATGTCATACAATATTTTTTGGAGTAATGTCACACTGCTTTGGATTCCAACTTACCATAATTATCAGTGAGAAATCACTAGTTAGCTTAGGTTAACGTAAAATAAACAAACAGTAAACAATACAGCCACATACCCGAGAGACGCAATCAACAGTGAACAGCTGCAGTCAGTGTTACCACTAGGGACGCCCTCCCTGATTGACAAAATAATAGTAACGGTATGTTAAGTTCATTATTCTAATAAAAAAATCATAGATCAAAGTAATTCCAGTTTTGAAAATCTGTTGAAGTAGCAGTAGCACCCCAAGCCCCCCCCCCCCCTGTGCACGGGCCTGGTCGGGCTACACTAAGTATTGCTGTTTTTTCTGTGTGAATGGGATAGTCGGGCTAGGACTTCTCATTACATCAAGAAGGATTGGCCACTCCGACACTCATTGGAACCTGGAACAAAAAATGTTCAGTATCCTCCACTTGTAGAATCGAGCAAGATTTTGTTACCACCCTCACACATCAAACTGGGCGTCATGAAAAATTTTGTTAAGGCTATGGATAAAACGGGCGCAGCTTTTAAGTACCTCGGTGATAAATTCCCAAAGCTCAGTGAAGCAAAAATCAAGGAGGGTGTATTTGTTGGTCCACAGATCCGCGAGCTTCTTAGAGATGAGGAGTTCGACCGTATCCTAGGTGGTGAGAAGAAGACAGCGTGGAATGCTTTCCGGTTAGTAGCAACCAATTTTCTCGGAAACACCAAAGCTGACAATTACAGGGAGCTGGTGGAAAACCTGCTGTTGTCCTATCAAAAAATGGGTTGCAATATGTCTTTAAAGATACATTTACTCCATTCGCACCTGGAATTTTTTCTGGCCAAATGCGGAGCAGTCATCGATGAACATGGTGAACGTTTCCACCAGGATATCCCAGCGATGGAGAAACGCTACCAGGGGAAATGGAGTCCATCACTGTTAGCAGACTACTGCTGGACAATAACAAGAGATGCTCCAGAAGTTGAATACAAGAGACAAGCAAAGAAGCGACGGGTTGAATCAATATAAGTGAGGTGACGTGTATGTATATATATGTATATAGTCTAAAAGTCACTAAAGGGTAAATATCACTAAATCTAAGCTGAATGGCAAGAGCAAGTCATAAACGAACCAACGCGGCTGTTCGTATTGCTTTGGTCTGGCCTAGACATGTTTTTTCCTATCTGACCTAATCTTTGGTGCTGAGTATAATTAGGTGATGTTTCTAAGGTGACAAATGGGGTAGAAAGTTGTTTGTACTTAAGTATAGTTAGGGGTAATGTCTATAGCTTCTAAATTGGTAATGTAAGAGAGAGTTAGGTAGGCGGTTTGTGGGACACAGGAATAAAACGGTAGGCTTCAAGGAATACCTAATTCAACGCACCGGTAAGTGCTTTTGATTGTTTGCTAGAACCTAAGTAACCTAACTGGGGTGTCTACCCCACGCTATCACATTTGGCGACGAGGATGGGATTTGGCTCATTTGGTTAAATTTTGTTCATTGGGTTAAATTTGGCTCATTGGGTTAATTTGGCTTATTGGGTTCAAGTGGTTGTTTGGAAAATTGGATGTAGCCTAGTGGGTCGTCCGATTTGGTTTGTTTGTGTGGGTAAGCTACCGTACTATAGCGTAGGTCCCGCCGCCCTAACTCTAAAACTAATTCCTACTCAGCCCTAACTCTAAAACTAATTCCTACTCAGCCCTAACTCTAAAACTAATTCCTACTCAGCCCTAACTCTAAAACTAATTCCTACTCAGCCCTAACTCTAAAACTAATTCCTACTCAGCCCTAACTCTAAAACTAATTCCTACTCAGCCCTAACTCTAAAACTAATTCCTACTCAGCCCTAACTCTAAAACTAATTCCTACTCAGCCCTAACTCTAAAACTAATTCCTACTCAGCCCTAACTCTAAAACTAATTCCTACTCAGCCCTAACTCTAAAACTAATTCCTACTCAGCCCTAACTCTAAAACTAATTCCTACTCAGCCCTAACTCTAAAACTAATTCCTACTCAGCCCTAACTCTAAAACTAATTCCTACTCAGCCCTAACTCTAAAACTAATTCCTACTCAGCCCTAACTCTAAAACTAATTCCTACTCAGCCCTAACTCTAAAACTAATTCCTACTCAGCCCTAACTCTAAAACTAATTCCTACTCAGCCCTAACTCTAAAACTAATTCCTACTCAGCCCTAACTCTAAAACTAATTCCTACTCAGCCCTAACTCTAAAACTAATTCCTACTCAGCCCTAACTCTAAAACTAATTCCTACTCAGCCCTAACTCTAAAACTAATTCCTACTCAGCCCTAACTCTAAAACTAATTCCTACTCAGCCCTAACTCTAAAACTAATTCCTACTCAGCCCTAACTCTAAAACTAATTACTACTCAGCCCTAACTCTAAAACTAATTACTACTCAGCCCTAACTCTAATAAAATTCATTATTCAGCCCTAACTGGGGAGTAACTAGACCAAATTTAAACCTAACCTAACTTACTTCACGTGATTTGGCCTATTTCGGTTTTGCTCTAGCATGTCGGTGATTGGCCATATAAGCCCCTACGAATACAATGGGGATGACTTCGAAGCTTATGCCACTAGGGTGAGGTTGTTTTTCGAGGCAAATTCCATTCCGGATGCTAAGAAAGTACCTACCTTTTTAACTATAATAGGCCCTAAAACGTTTGGTTTAGTTATGGACCTAGTTTCTCCTAAAGCACCGGAAACTTGCACCTATAATGAATTGGTACAGGCCCTAACCGATCACTACAAACCCCGAGTAGTTCTCATCTATGAACGTTTCAAATTTTATTCAAGGCATCAGACGGGAAATGAAAGCATTGCAGAGTTTGTTGCAGGAATAAAAAGCCATAGCCGTACGTGTAAATTTGGGGACAAATTAGATGAAATGCTAAGAGATAGATTTGTAATGGGTCTCAAAGAGGAGTCTACCCAGAGAGCCCTATTAGCCATACAGGACCTAACTTTTAGTCAGGCTGTAGAAATAGCTACGGCTAGAGAAGCAGCTGCTAAAGATGTTAGAGCTTTTGGCAATCATAGTAGTAAAGCCCAACACGTAAATAGCTTTAAATCTTCTAGGCCTGGCAGACCTAACGAGCCTACTAGACAGGCAAATAAAAGGTATGAGGCGAATACGACTAAGCCTACTAATTCTACTAAGCCTTCCAAGCCATGTACAGGGTGTGGAAAACACCATTGGAAGAAAGATTGCCCTTTTAAAGAAGCAGTTTTCCGAAACTGTAGTAAAATAGGCCACATAGCTAAAGTGTGTTTTTCAAAGAAAACAAAGGGTGAAAATTCTAATTTTAACATTTCTAGTATAAATCCTCAAAAGGGAAATACTTCGAACATTGGAGTGGAGTACCTATTCTATGAGCAGCAAAGTGGGAAAAATACAGGCCCATATATTGTAGAGGTAGGCCTAAATGGAATTACAGTTCCTCTAGAATTGGATACGGGTGCTGCCCGGACGGTCATGTCCAAGGTAGTTTTTGATAAGATTTTCAAAAACACACCTAAACTACATGCATCTAAAACGATTTTAAAAAAATATGGAGACATACAAATACCTATTTGTGGAGAAGCATACGTCACAGTTACACTCAACCAGAAAACTTTGTCTGATCGGTCAGCCGTTATAATTTTTAGCCATAAAAATCACAGACAATGTTGGAAAAGGTGATGGCCACAAAAAAAAAAAAAAAGACGGCATTTTGCAAATTTTGTGTGCTCCAATTGAGCGTGTATTTAGCCACGAAGGCATAATAATGAGGCCCCACAGAAGTCGAACTTCAGCAGATCTTCTGAGCATGCTGATGTTCCTTAAGTGTAATGAGCACCTATCATGCTTTAAATAAATGCACAAGTCAAACTGGGTCGTGGGTACGTTCATTAAACCTTCTGTAACATATATAAAAGAAGTAAATAAATAAAAAGTACGTATATATATATATATATATATTCATTTGATAATTTATAGGCTACACTTTTTGCATTCAACACACTACATCTGAGAAAGTAGTTATTAGTTTATTAATATGCTTAACATAGTCTAATTTCCATAGTAGTGTAAAACAAACTGAAAGGGCATGAGCTTGGTCTCGATCTCGGTCTCGAATTTTAAGGGTCTCGATCTCGGAAGGTAGATCTCGATCTCGAACCTTTGATCTCGGTCTCACAGGATCAGGTCTCGGTCTCGGTCTCAGACTTGGTGGTCTCGACTACATCACTGGTTACAATTATAACAATTATTATTATTAGTTAGCAGATTAGTTGTGGTTAACTAGATGTGACTTTGTGCATCTTGGAAAATGAAACATTATCCATCAGGAGCTGAAAAACGGAAAAAAGAAGAAAATAGAGGAGGAGAAGCTTTCCAGTAGCACAGGCGAGATGTGCCACTTGTATATTCTTATGATTACAGTTCAGGCAACTAGGTTAGGTAGACCATCAAGCTAGGCAAGTGCTCAGGAATCGTGTAGAGTAAGCTAGTCTGTAATATTTAGGGGAAGGTGGGGTACAGTGGGACAAATGGGATTTCAGAAGTATTTGGCAACTCTGACAGCGGTGCTTTCGGCTACGTAACAGTTTTTGATTAGTGCCTCCACTAGCGTTGCATTGGGAGGGTTAGCTGTTCCTGATTCTCTGTGGTCAAGGCCATTGCTCTTTGAACGGAAGAAAGTAAATATTTTGCTGTAAGTATGGAAGTCTCTATGATTTATTTGGGTTGACATATAACTAATTGAGGTGACGTGTATGTATATATATGTATATAGTCTAAAAGTCACTAAAGAGTAAATATCACTAAATCTAAGCGGAATGGCAAGACGAAGCCATAAACAACAAACGGGCTGTTCGTATTGCTTCGGTCTGGGCTAGACATGTTTTTTCCTATCTGACCTAATCTTTGGTGCTGAGTAAAATTAGGTGATGAATCTAAGGTAACAAATCGGGTAGGAAGTTGTTCGTACTTAAGTATAGTTAGGGGTAATGTCTATAGCTTCTAAATTGGTAATGTAAGAGAGAGTTAGGTAGGCTGTTGTGGGACACAGGAATAAAACGGTAGGCTTCAAGGAATACCTAATTCAACGCACCGGTAAGTGCTTTTGATTGTTTGCTAGAACCTAAGTAACCTAACTGGGGTGTCTACCCCACGCTATCACATTTGGCGACGAGGATGGGATTTGGCTCATTTGGTTAAATTTTGTTCATTGGGTTAAATTTGGCTCATTGGGTTAATTTGGCTTATTGGGTTCAAGTGGTTGTTTGGAAAATTGGATGCAGACTAGTGGGTCGTCCGATTTGGTTTGTTTGTGTGGGGAAGCTACCGTACTATAGCGTAGGTCCCGCCGCCCAAATTCTAAAACTAATTCCTACTCAGCCCTAACTCTAAAACTAATTCCTACTCAGCCCTAACTCTAAAACTAATTCTTACTCAGCCCTAACTCTAATACAATTCACTATTCAGCCCTAGCTCTAATAAAATTCACTATTCAGTAACTAGACCAAATTTAAACCTAACCTAACCTACTTCACGTGAGTTGGTCTAATTCGGTTTTGCTCTAGCATGTCGGTGATTGGCCATATAAGCCCCTACGAAGACAATGGGGAGGACTTCGAAGCTTATGCCACTAGGGTGAGGTTGTTTTTCGAGGCAAATTCCATTCCGGATGCTAAGAAAGTACCTACCTTTTTAACTATAATAGGCCCTAAAACGTTTGGTTTAGTTATGGACCTAGTTTCTCCTAAAGCACCGGAAACTTGCACCTATAATGAATTGGTACAGGCCCTAACCGATCACTACAAACCCGAGTAGTTCTCATCTATGAACGTTTCAAATTTTATTCAAGGCATCAGACGGGAAATGAAAGCATTGCAGAGTTTGTTGCAGGAATAAAAAGCCATAGCCGTACGTGTAAATTTGGGGACAAATTAGATGAAATGCTAAGAGATAGGTTTGTAATGGGTCTCAAAGAGGAGTCTACCCAGAGAGCCCTATTAGCCATACAGGACCTAACTTTTAGTCAGGCTGTAGAAATAGCTACGGCTAGAGAAGCAGCTGCTAAAGATGTTAGAGCTTTTGGAAATCATAGTAGTAAAGCCCAACACGTAAATAGCTTTAAATCTTCTAGGCCTGGCAGACCTAACGAGCCTACTAGACAGGCAAATAAAAGGTATGAGGCGAATACGACTAAGCCTACTAATTCTACTAAGCCTTCCAAGCCATGTACAGGGTGTGGAAAACACCATTGGAAGAAAGATTGCCCTTTTAAAGAAGCAGTTTGCCGAAACTGTAGTAAAATAGGCCACATAGCTAAAGTGTGTTTTTCAAAGAAAACAAAGGGTGAAAATTCTAATTTTAACATTTCTAGTATAAATCCTCAAAAGGGAAATACTTCGAACATTGGAGTGGAGTACCTATTCTATGAGCAGCAAAGTGGGGAAAATACAGGCCCATATATTGTAGAGGTAGGCCTAGATGGAATTACAGTTCCTCTAGAATTGGATACGGGTGCTGCCCGGACGGTCATGTCCAAGGTAGTTTTTGATAAGATTTTCAAAAACACACCTAAACTACATGCATCTAAAACGATTTTGAAGAAGTACGGTGACATACAAATACCTAATTGTGGAGAAGCATACGTCACAGTTACACTTAACCAGAAAACTTTGTCTCATCCCTTAACCCTTTTAGTGGTGGATGAGCAAGGGCCTACTCTACTAGGCCGTGATTGGATTGATGCTTTGGAAATGCCAATTGACAAAATCTTGCCAAGGGGTCAGGCAGATGTGCATACACTTTCATATCCATCTGACATAGACTCATTGTTAAGGGAGTTTTCTTCTATTTTTGGGCCTGAAGTAGGCAACCTAAAAGGCCATCAGGTCTGCATAGAAGTAGATCCTAATGTAACTCCGAAATTTTGTAAGGCTCGTTCAATTGCGCATGCACTGCGGGAGAAGGTAGATTTAGAAATTGACAGGCTGCTAAAAGATAAAATTATTGAACCAGTCACACACGCTAAGTGGGCTGCCCCAGTAGTTCCTGTACTAAAACCGGACAAGTCCGTGCGGTTATGCGGGGATTACCGTTTAACAGCAAATAGAGCCGTCCTTCTAGATTGCTATCCTATACCCAAGCCTGATGAATTATTTAGCTCTCTTGCTGGGGGAAAATATTTCACAAAACTCGATATGTCCCAAGCCTATGCTCAACTAAGTTTAGATGAAAACTCTAAAGAATTAACTATCATAAATACGCACCGAGGCCTATATAAGTACAATAGGCTATGCTATGGAATAGCATCGGCTCCAGGTATTTTTCAGAGGACAATGGACCAAGTTCTAGGTCACATTCCAGGGGTACTTTGCTTTCTAGATGATGTCCTCATTTCAGGTTCGACTAAAAAAGAACACCTAACTAGATTAACCACGGTTCTAAAAAGACTCCGGGATGCTGGACTTAAGCTAAAGAGAGAAAAGTGTTCATGGGTCACTAACGAGGTTTCATATTTAGGGTTCCGCATAGATGCCTCAGGCATTCATCCAACGGTGGATAAACTAGAAGCAATAGAAAAGGCACCACCTCCACAAAACATCACACAGTTACAAGCTTATTTAGGTCTCCTAAATTTTTATAGGAAATTTTTGCCTAATGCATCGACTTTCCTTGAACCCCTAAATAAGCTATTACGATCTGGGGAACAGTGGAGATGGGAGAAAACTCAAAAGGAAGCATTTGAGGCTTCCAAGGACGTACTACTAAAGTCCACTCTCCTAGTGCATTATGATCCTAAACTTCCTCTCGTAGTTTCAGCAGACAGCAGTTCTTATGGAATTGGGGCAGTGTTATCTCACCACATTGATGGTGTAGATAGGCCTATCTGTTTTGCTTCTAGAACACTAACTGAGACGGAAAGACGATATGCACAAGTGGAACGTGAAGCATTAGCCTTAGTATTTGCAGTAAAAAAATTTCATTTCTATCTATGGGGTCATGAATTTAAACTAATTACTGACCATAAGCCTCTTTTAGGTTTATTTTCACCTAATAAAAATATTCCAGTTATGGCCTCAGGTAGGATTCAACGATGGGCACTGATTCTACAAGCCTATAAATTTGACTTAGTACATCGGTCAGGTAAACTTCTAGGTACGGCTGATGCGCTAAGTAGGTTGCCCTTAGAAAATCCAAATGATTGTGTACCTATACCTACAGAATGGGTTCACTTGGTGGAGTTTTTGGAATCCACTCCAGTATCTGCAGTACAAATAGAGCAGTGGACAAAATCAGACCCTATTCTGTCTAGGGTCATCCATTTCTGCTCAGTTGGTTGGCCTACTAAGGTTGAGAGTGAATTACAGCCTTTTATTCAGCGTCAGTCTGGCCTCTCTATTCAAAATGGCTGTCTCTTATGGGGCCACAGAGTGATTATTCCAAATAAAGGCAGGTCGAATTTAGTGAAGGAACTTCACGCTGAACACATGGGCGCAACAAAAATGAAAGAGCTGGCGAGAGCTTATTTCTGGTGGCCTGGTTTAGATGGAGAACTCGAATCATTGGTTCGTTCCTGTCAAAGCTGCCTAGAGAACAGAGATCTCCCAAGGAAAAGTCCACTTCATCCTTGGGAATGGCCTACTATACCGTGGCATAGGATCCATGTTGACTATGCAGGTCCTATAAATAATATTTATTTCCTAGTCATGGTGGACGCCTACTCTAAGTGGGTGGAAATTTTTCCAACCACTTCCACGACTTCGGTGTAACGATTCGCTTACTCCGTTCAGTTTTCGCTCGATGGGGTTTACCCGTAGTCCTGGTTTCCGACAATGGTACTTGTTTTACCAGTGAGGAATTTCGTTCCTTCGTCCACCTAAATGGCATTAGACATGTCCGGTCTAGTGTTTTCCACCCATCTACTAACGGTCTCGCGGAAAACATGGTCCGTACTTTCAAGTCGGCCTTGCGTCATTCTCGTGGGGAGGAAATGCAAGTGGTGTTGGATAAATTTTTGTTTAAATATCGAATAACACCACACACCACGACAGGGGTGTCTCCCTCTAAACTTCTGATTGGCCGGGGAATTCGTTCAGTTTTTGATTTGTTACGTCCAAACGAAATGTTACAACAACGAGTTTTACGCCATCAGGAAAAACAGAAGTTGTACCACGACACTAAAAGAGGGAGAGTTCTAGAAGCGAAACCTAATGATCCAGTTGTGATTCGCAACTATGGGGCTGGACCAAAATGGGTTCCTGCAACTGTGCAGGAGAGAACGGGCCCTGTTTCCTTCAAGTGCCAACTAGAAGATGGTCGTTCTATTAAACGCCATCAGGACCAGATATGGGAACGGGAAGTGCAGAAGGACCAGAGTCTTCCGGAAGAGAGAACTGATCCTCCGGAAAATGGTTCAACTTGCCCGCCTATACAGGTTGCACCTGATCCTACTACATCAACCCCGCTCCGCAGGTCGTCTAGGGTCCCTCATCCCCCTGACAGACTAAACTTGTAGGGGAGGAGTGAGGTGACGTGTATGTATATATATGTATATAGTCTAAAAGTCACTAAAGAGTAAATATCACTAAATCTAAGCGGAATGGCAAGACGAAGCCATAAACAACAAACGGGCTGTTCGTATTGCTTCGGTCTGGGCTAGACATGTTTTTTCCTATCTGACCTAATCTTTGGTGCTGAGTAAAATTAGGTGATGAATCTAAGGTAACAAATCGGGTAGGAAGTTGTTCGTACTTAAGTATAGTTAGGGGTAATGTCTATAGCTTCTAAATTGGTAATGTAAGAGAGAGTTAGGTAGGCTGTTGTGGGACACAGGAATAAAACGGTAGGCTTCAAGGAATACCTAATTCAACGCACCGGTAAGTGCTTTTGATTGTTTGCTAGAACCTAAGTAACCTAACTGGGGTGTCTACCCCACGCTATCACACTAATATTAATTGCATAAGTATAATAACTATATATCTACATAGTGAGCTGTTGTTCTTAGCATTTGCTTTCAAAGTTTTTGATGTAGCTGACTCAATTTTAAAAAATATCACACGGGGCACTATGGGACACTTAAAATGGGGCACAGTGGGACGCTGTCCCACTGTGCCCCATAATGATGTGAATATATATATTATATATATATATATATGTATATTTTATTTTTATTTTAAATTAGAGGCTATCCTAAGGCTGCAGCCAGAAGAGAGTCAGGAAGAGGCCGAAAGAGAGGACGTAGTATGATTGCAACTGACACTCCAGAAAAAGAAGCACTCGCTCAGTGTAAAGCTCGATGCTCTACACAAAACCAAGGCACAAAAGATACCAATATCAAGCCAAAATCCAGGAAACTAGTTTTTGAGGACTCATCATCATCTGGTGAAGAATTAGTTTTGTCAGATCATTCATCTGATGGTTTTGATGAGACAAACGATGAAGACCAGGAGTTACCAACATTGGAAAGAGAGCCCCAAGTCAATGATTACATTCTGGCTGAGTTTGCTACTCCATCCAAGAAATATTATGTGGGCCTTGTAACTAAGTACAAAGATGATGAAGGGGACTACGAAGTTTCGTATCTTAGGAAAAAGCGGAAGTCGATGGAATTCTTCTTTCCACAAGTCCAGGATATGGCTTCTATCAAGCTCAGTGATATTAAAACCATCCTCCCGAAGCCTAAAATATGTGGATGAACAAAGAGACAGAATGCGTATCTTAAATTTGATTTCAATTTTGGTTTCAATGATATAAACTAATCATGTCCCAATGTACCCAGTGCTTGTCCCACTGTGCCCCCACCTAGGGCACAGTGGGACAAAATCACATTTATAGTTTATTGGCGAAAAACACCCTTTTGGAACAAGCTTCTCTTTACTTTTGCATATGCATATCAATCCTTCATGATGAGTTATTTTTCCATTTTTAAATTTTGTAATAAGTTTTCAAATAAACGAGTTATGACGTCACAAGTTTTTTTTTTCCCACTTTCCCCGAATGAATAATTATTTCCCATAGACCCCATGTTATAAATGAGGGTTACATTCCTAGGTCCCCAGGTCTTCAGTATAAATTGCTCTTAATTGTTGAAAAATGACAAACATGTTTTCAGCCTTGATATAACACAGTATTGTTTACATTTATCTGCCTCTAACTATCATTGGTGCATTTCCAAGATGTCTGGCGATATCTACACCACGCTCACCTCATTGTGCATGCTTAATAATGTCTAATTTTATTTCCAATGTTATAAATTTTGTGGGCTATTTACTCACAGAACCACGAGAGTCGCTATTAGAATGCTCTGAGGCCACTGTAAATAAACTTAACCAATTATTTCACCAAATAATAACCAGAGCAACACAAAACCACCATCCAGTATGGCATTAAGAGAACAGACTGAAGGCAGATTTGAAGTTTGAAAGTTGAAGAGACAAATGGATGAATGAATGACAAAATGCGCATCGCTTCGCTTCAGGGATAATGGACAAAAAACCAGATGCGACATGCGCGACAGATATGGGGGTAAATGATAATTGATTAATGATGAATAAGTCAAACAAAGGATAGTAGATCGTAAACTAGTAAAATTCTAATTTATACTAACAAAATAATATTTCCTTCCCACAAATACACTTAAAACACTATAACCTACCTCTTTTTAGTTTATCCACGTCCATTGGTGTAGATTTGTTGTGATTGAAATGGGGGATGACTTCTGAGATTTATAAATTTGAAAAAGAATAAGAAATCGGGATAAGAAAAACTTTGCAACTGTAAAATATATTTAGACAAATATAAAGTATAAAAGAATATTCTGTAATTATACACCGACTATACAGGTATTGGCATACAACCAACTTTACCTTCATTAGCAAAAACAATTCAGGTAAGTATCATCCTAATCATTATCGTTATATATAAAGTATGCAGTAGGCGTAATTTCTTTGTTCTTTAAATAGTAAAGAACCCCTGTCCAGCTCCACTAAATAATAGAACAATAAAAGGGGGAGGAGAATAATATTTTAATACAATAATTCACATATTCCGAAACATGCATATATATTATATAATTTACCACACATATCAGGGCTACTTCAAAGACAATTTTAGTGGGTGGGTTATAATATTTTTTTTTAGCTGCATTTAATCACAAAAAACACAAATCAAATACTGTATATATACAGTGGTGGGCACCGTTAACCAAAAAGTTAACTTCGTTAACCGCTAATCCGTTAAACATGTAACGGAAGTTACCGATAAACCGTTAACGTTAACTTTTATTATAAAAAAAATGAAAAACACAATATATATATAATTTAATTTTCCCTCTTCTTCTCGTTCTCCATTTTGTCCATGAGATGCATGTTGCCCATCATGAAAATTAGCATATCAAAGTTTTCATCAGACAGGGATGATCTCTTGGCCCTCAGGATGTCCTTGCCCATAGATAACAAACGCTCCACTGCAGCACTGGAGGGGATGGCTGTGTTGAACTTGATGAACAAGTCCACCAACACTTGCTCACCCAAGAAGGCAGCATCTGTCAGCAAGTCCTTGGAGTTGGTCTCCAGCCAGGTCTTGACCAAGTTCTGGGCCTTGCCCTTGAGTGACCTGTGGCTTCTGCTGCTCTCTTTTGTCTGGATGACAGCACTGAAGAAGTCATCCTCCTCCTCCTCGTTGTTGCTGCCCACTTCATTGGACTGCTGCTTCATGGCCTCCTCGACTGTACCCTCCATGCTTTTCCTCACCCTGGCGACCTTGGTGTTGTCATACTTGTCCAACCAGATGAGGCGAAACCTGGGATGGAAGGCAGCAGCCAGCTGGCATTCGTCATCCTCCAGGAGGGGCCCAAACCTTTTTGTCTTCACAGCAGAGATACTAAAGAGTAAACAGCCTCTGGCGCCACACGCTCACATTTACTTCTCAACGCCATCTATTATCTCATAAAGAAACTAATTCACATTGGGACTTGAAAGTACCGGCAGGATCAACCGGGTAGAAAAATAATTATGGAAATTTTATGGTTCTTGAAATGTATCAAGGAGACTACTAATAAGGTACTCACAGACATATTATAAATATACATGACTTACTTGACAACGATTATTTTTAAATATTCACTAGCACAAACATGTTGCGCAAGAGAGAGACTGCAAATGAAACGAATGTAGTTATTTGTTGTAATTGTTACATATATATTATTGAGAGTGCCTTAAAATGCTCGTGATATTTCTTGAAAGAAGTTGAAACATTCAACTCAAATGGCAAATCTTTCCGCCTGATTTTACAGTCGACCATGTTTTGCTCAAACCAATGCCATAAATAACTACCATATTTGGTAAGACACAAATTGTGGCGACGGAAACAAATATATCGCCTGATTTTGCACTGCGGAAATGGAAATTCGTTCATCACTATTAACAGTGGCGGATTAATTGCGCACCTACTCAGCACTGAAAATAATAGAAACTTTTAAACGTTTATTTATGAATTTTTTGGGTTAACGGACTTGAGTTAACGGAAGTTAAATGTAACGGAAGTTAATTAGTCCGATAATGATTTTCAAAGTTAACTTAAAAGTTAAATCGTTAACGAAAAAGTTAACTTCGTTAATTAACGATTAACGGATTAACGGTTTGGTGCCCAGTTTTGTATATATATATATATATATATATATATATATATATATACACACACACACTTAACTGCTGATTTGTACCTAGTGGTACATATATCTCGGCGAATATACACACACACACACACACACATATATATATACAGGGTGGCCCGAAAGTCTGGATCCATAGGAAAATATTTATTTTAATACATAAATTACAACAAATGGTAAATACTTAAAATGAATATCAACTTTAACTCGTAAATGCATATCCGTGATACTGTACAGTAGTTCGTACTCCAGTACATGGGCGCCCGCAGGATTTTTTCCAAGGGGGGGCAAAATTTAATGTATTAATAGGTAGGGACCGGAGCAAGCAAAAAACTTTTGACCCCTTAGGAACCAGCAGGTTAATTCTAAGCAAGTTTAGTGTTGCATTTTCTCTAATGGAAAATGCAAATATATATTGTATATACATACAATGCACATGATAATTTTAAGGGGGGACTTCTGAACAAATAAAAAGGTAGGAACCTTTTATCATGCACACAAATAAAAATTTTCACCCTTTAGGAGGCAGTTGGATACTTTTCAGCAAGTTTAGGATATAAATATTTTCTTAGAAAATATTTAATATATTTTCTTGGCATTTCCAGGGGGGGGCAAGCGCCCCCCCTTGCCCCTACCTGCGGGCGCCCATGCTCCAGTATAAATACTCAAATACATTTTTTATTTCAGCCCAGAAATGGCTTCGAATCTAACAAAAGAAGAACAGGGAGAACTTGTGCTCATGTACGCAAGACAGGGCGCTACACACAAAGAAGTTGCTACCGAATTCAATAGAAATCATCCTCATAAGCATCCAGTAACACATGCGACTGTTGGCAAGTTGTTTAAAAGTTTCAAAGAAACAGGAAGTGTACATGATCGACGGCGTTCTGGTCATCCAAAAACTGCAACTGATGAAAATAGTCTATTTTCTGTTCCACATAACACTGCTGGCATCAATAACTGCTTTCTGTACATGATCCAGTTATTATTATTTTATCACAGAAAATACTTACTTGGGAGTCTTGAACTCAACATTCTGTATTCTCAAATGTCTTTCAAGATTAGATTTTATAGCTGCACTATAAGAGCATTCCTCACACTTAAAAGGTTTTTCACTTTTTTGGTTTATACTCTTTTTAGTATTTTTAATAGCTGTAAGTGGGCTTCCACCCAAAGCCAAACACTTCAACTATGTCTGAACTTGGCCTAACATTGATTTGCTGCTAGGATTGTTTTCTCTTTTCCAATGGTCCAGTTTATTGTGTCATACCAACATAGGTTTCTTGTTTGACCCATTGTCTATTGTAACTGCTGGGGTCTCCTCTGGGACTGAGAAAAGTTGCACCATTGTTCCCCTCATCTACCCTGGTGCATATGTGGGTTGAGAGAACCTTTTTATCCTGGGCAATGTTCTGCCAGTGTGTGAGCTTTCCTTAGTAGACATTACATCCCATTCTTATTTGTGGAAAGCTACATACAGGTGGGAGGGGTTTCCCCTGCACCTGTCCCTTATTTTTAGTTGCCTTTTATGACATGCTGGACCAGGTGGGAAGTACAGTATTCTTTAAATCCCCTATCCCCAGCGATAGGATGAACCCTTAAATGATCTTGAGTTTTTCATGCTGTCCTATAGGAACAAATACTACACTTGAAACGTTTTTCTCCAGTGCCAGTGTGTATTCTTAAATGCCTTTGAAGATTAGTTCTTTGTGATGAACCATAGGAACAAATACTACATTTAAAAGGTTTCTCTCCACTGTGTATCCTTAATGCCTTTGAAGATTAGTTCTGTGTGATGAACCATAGGAACAAATACTACATTTAAAAGGTTTCTCTCCAATGTGTATTCTCAAATGAATTTTAATGTCAGATTTAGTTATTGAACGATAAGAGCATTCCTCACACTTGAAAGGTTCTTCTCTTTTTTGATTTATACTCTTTTTAGTATTTTTAATAGCTGTAAGTGGGGCTTCCACCTGAAGCCAAACACTTCAACTATGTCTGAACTTGGCGTAGTGTTGATTTGCTGCTAGGATTACATTCTTTTCTTTTCTCCAATGGTCCAGTTTATTGTGTCATACTGACATAGGTTTCTTGTTGGACCCATTGTCCATTATAACTGCTGGGGTCCAGAGTCAATACTGTGACCCAGTGGGGTCCCCCACATTGATCCCTTTGGTGAAGTTTCTTCTCTGGGACTGAGAAAAGTTGCACCATTGCTCTCCTCACCTACCCTGGTGTGTAAGCAGGTTGAGGGGACCTTTATATACATCCTGCCAGTGTGTGAGCTTTCCTTAGTAGACATTACATCCCTCTCTTTTTTGTGAAAGCTACATACAGGTGGGACCAGTATGAACTCTTAAATGCCGTTGAAAATGACTTTTCCGTGCTGCAGTGTAAGAACAAGTATCACATTTAAAAGGTTTTTCTCCAGTATGAACTTTTAAATGCTGTTCAAGATTACTTTTCTGTGCAGTAGTGTAAGAACAAATATCACATTTAAAAGGTTTTTCTTTCTTGGTTTATACTCCTTTTAGTATTTTCAATAGCTGTAAGTGGGGCTTCCACCCGAAGCCAAACACTTCAACTATATCTGAACTTGACTTCACATTGATTTGCTGCTAAGATTACGTTCTTTTCTTTTCTCCAATGGTCCAGTTTATTGTGTCATATCAACATATGTTTTTGTTGGGCCCATTGTCTGATGGAAAAGCTGGGGTCCAGGGTCAATACCTTGACCTGGTGGGTTCCCCGACATTGATCCCTTTGGTGAAGAATCTTCTCCTCTGGGACTGAGAAAAGTTGCACCATTGCTCACCTCACCCACCCTGGTGCGTAAGCGGGTTGAGGGGACCTTTTTAACCTGGGTGATTTCCTGCCAGTGTGTGAGCTTTCCTTAGTAGACATTACATCCCTTTCTTGTTTGTGGAAAGCTATATACAGGTGGAAGGGGTTTCGCCCGCACTCATCCCTTATTTTTAGTTGCCTTTTACGACACGCTGGGACCATGTGGGAAGTACTCTTTCAAATCCCCTATCCCCAGGTTTTTCTCTTTTTTGGTTTATACTCCTTTTAGTATTTTTAATAGTTGTAAGTGGGGCTTCCATCTGAAGCCAAATACTTCAACTATATCTGAACTTGGCTTAACGTTGATTTTCCGCTAGCCCAGTATGAACCCTTAAATGCTATTGAAGACTATTTCTGTGCGCTGCAGTGTAAGAACAAATATCACATTTAAAAAGTTCTTCTCATTTTTGGTTTATACTCCTTTTAGTATTTTTAATAGTTGTAAGTGGGGCTTCCACCCGAAGCCAAACACTTCAACTATATCTGAACTTGGCTTAGCATTGATTTGTCGCTAGGATTACGTTCTTTTCTTTTCTCCAATGGTCCAGTTTATTGTATCATACCGACATATGTTTTTGTTGGGCCCATTGTCTGATGGAAAAGCTGGGGTCCAGGGTCAATACCTTGACTTGGTGGAATCCCCGACATTGATCCCTTTGGTGAAGAATCTTCTCCTCTGGGACTGAGAAAAGTTGCACCATTGCTCACCTCACCCACCCTGGTGCGTAAGCGGGTTGAGGGGACCTTTTTATCCTGGGTGATTTCCTGCCAGTGTGTGAGCTTTCCTTAGTAGACATTACATCCCTTTCTTGTTTGTGGAAAGCTACATACAGGTGGAAGGGGTTTCGCCCGCACTCATCCCTTATTTTTAGTTGCCTTTTACGACACGCTGGGACCATGTGGGAAGTACTCTTTCAAATCCCCTATCCCCAGGTTTTTCTCTTTTTTGGTTTATACTCCTTTTAGTATTTTTAATAGTTGTAAGTGGGGCTTCCATCTGAAGCCAAATACTTCAACTATATCTGAACTTGGCTTAACGTTGATTTTCCGCTAGCCCAGTATGAACCCTTAAATGTTATTGAAGACTATTTCTGTGCGCTGCAGTGTAAGAACAAATATCACATTTAAAAAGTTTTTCTCATTTTTGGTTTATACTCCTTTTAGTATTTTTAATAGTTGTAAGTGGGGCTTCCACCCGAAGCCAAACACTTCAACTATATCTGAACTTGGCTTAGCATTGATTTGTCGCTAGGATTACGTTCTTTTCTTTTCTCCAATGGTCCAGTTTATTGTATCATACCGACATATGTTTTTGTTGGGCCCATTGTCTGATGGAAAAGCTGGGGTCCAGGGTCAATACCTTGACCTGGTGGGATCCCCCGCATTGATCCCTTTGGTGAAGAATCTTCTCCTCTGGGACTGAGAAAAGTTGCACCATTGCTCACCTCACCCACCCTGGTGCGTAAGCGGGTTGAGGGGACCTTTTTATCCTGGGTGACATCCTGCCAGTGTGTGAACTTTCCTTAGTAGACATTACATCTCATTCTTGTTTGTGGAAAGATTAAGTTCTTTTCTTTTCTCCAATGGTCCAGTTTATTGTGTCATACCAACATATGTTTTTGTTGGACCCATTGTCCGATGTAACTGCTGGGGTCCAGGGTCAAAACCTTGACCTGGTGGGATCCCCCGCATTGATCCCTTTGGTGAAGTTTCTTCTCCTCTGGGATTGAGAAAAGTTGCACCATTGCTCTCCTCACCCACCCTGGTGCATAAGCGGATTGAGGGGACCTTTTTATCCTGAGTGATGTCCTGCCAGTGTGAGAGCTTTCCTTAGTAGACATTACATCCCATTCTTGTTTGTGGAAAGCTACATACAGGGAGGGGTTTCCCCTGCACCTGTCCCTTATTTTTAGTCACCTTTTACGACACGCTGGGACCACGTTTGAAGTATTCTTTCAAATCCCCTCCAGTATGAACTTTTAAATGCTGTTTAAGATTACTTTTCTGTGCTGTAGTGTAAGAACAAGTATCACATATAAAAGGTTTTTCTCTTTTGGTTTATACTCTTTAATAGATTTTCTACAGTTAGAAGTGGGGGCTTCCACCCGAAGCCAAACACTTCAACTATGTCTGAACTTGTCCTAGCGTTCGTTTAAGGAGGGTGACCATTCCTTTTAATGCCCCTGTTTGGATTTCTATGGCCTGGGGCTGTCCTGGGATTGAGTTCAGGTAAGTTGATAAGTTGTTTTTCATCATACCTGTTGCCCCAACTATGATGGGGAGAATGGCAGCGTCTTTCAATCTCCAGTTTCTCTTCATATCATATATGAGAGCCTGGTATTTTGTAATTTTCTCCCTTTCCGCTCTATTTAGGCCATAATCATTTGGGACACTGACCTCAATAAGTAATCCTTTCCCTCTTGTCCCACACTACTATATCCAGTTTTACTGCAGAATTATCTATAAAAGTGGCTGTTGGGATTATTGTGTCATAGTATATAGTATACTGGTTGTTTCCAGTAATTGGTGCAGGTGTGTGTTCCCATACATTTTTATTGCATTCTAATTCTAATGCTATCATAATCTTCCAGTGAATATATTTACAAATTTTATTGTGTCTGGCTGTATAGTGCCCATCTGCCAGGAGCACCCTGCAGCCTGATATTAGATGGCCAACACTTTCCACCTCAACATGACGGAATCTACACCTATCATTAGTACTTATTCCAGCCATTTTTTTTTTTTTAAATGCATTTGTGAGGAGTGCAAGATCTTGGGCACCCATTATTAGTCGCTCTCCATCATATTGCAGAACTCCTCTCCTTAACCATTCCAGTGATCCTTCTTTGTTGATATAATCTTTTTGTAACTCTTGATAATATTTTCCAGCTCTTTGTTGTTCCCATTCTTCTGCATGCTTGGCCTGTTGTTCCTTAACAAATCTTTTGCGACTTTTCCTAGCTATTAAGGTGGCTGGTACTCTTTCAGTTTCTACTTCTTCAGTCATATTGTTGCCTCCAAAGTGCTGAGCCAGTTTGGTTATTGAAGTATGTTGTGTTGCCCTTGTGTTATGGTGTTCACGGACCAGAGCTATTGTAGGACTACTCGAACTTTTTAGATACTGCCCAATGCTAATGGTCGATGATCGGTGCAGCTGGTTAACCTCAGTCAATCCCATTCCTCCCAGTTTTCTTGGTAGGTACAATCTGGGAAGACATTGGTTCCGGTATGTTGTTCTGTTTAGAGTGAGGATCTTTCTGGTCTTAACATCCAGTTTATTTAGTTCTGATTGTGGCGTCTATGATCCCTACACTATAATTGATAACAGGGATGGCGAGTTGGTTTATGGCTGTTATTTTATTCTTTGATGTTAGTTGGGTTTTGCAGATCTTTTTCAGTCTTCGTACATGCTCTCCACTGATTTTCTCTCGCATTTGCCGGTGTTCTATATTTCCACTTTCTTCTATCCCAAGATATTTGTAGGAACTATCCTCTTCCAAGTCTTTGATCTCAGTCTCTCTTCCTAAATTGATGTTATGGGTTTGTATTTTCCTACCCCCACTAAGTGTACACAGCACACTTATCCAATCCAAACTTCATTTTGATGTCACCGGAGAAAGCATGGACAATCCTTAATAGGCATTCCAGGTTTTGGTCAGAGTCTGCGTACAGCTTCAAATCATCCATAAACAGGAGATGGTTCAGTACACTGTCAGGATTTCTTCGCCTAGTTTGACTGAGGTTGTAGCCCTTATTATTATTGCTAAGTAGTTTGCTAAAGGGGTCCAGGGTGAGGCAGAATAGCAAGGGTGATAAGCTGTCCCCCTGGAATATACCCCTCATAATCTTGACATGGGGAATGGATATTTTCCCCTTTTCATGGGTAAGATTGATGTTTGTTTACCATTTTGTCATCTGGTTTGTTAGAGTGCTAATAATGGTAGGGTGGATTTTGTACAGTTTAAGGCATTCCAAAATCCATGAGTGTGGGACACTATCAAATGCCTTCTGATAGTCTATCCATGCCATACTAAGGTTTCTGCCTCTCTTTTTACAGTCTTCAAGGATAGTTTTGTTGATGAGCAGCTGCTCCTTTGTACCTAAGCAGTTTCTTCTACATCCTTTCTGTTCTTTTTCCAGATAGTCTCCAGCATCCAGGTGTTCATACATACTGTCTGCAATTAGGCCTGTAAAAAGTTTATAGGTGGTGGTGAGACAGCAGATTGGGCGGTATTTATTTGGGAGATTTGTCTCGCGAGTCTTAGGGATGAGGGTTGTGTCTCCTCTTGTAAGCCATTCTGGTGTTTCTTCTACTCTCTGCAAAATCCTGTGAAAGGCGGCAGTATAATGATGGTGTAATGCCGTGACCTGTTTCAGCCAGAAATTCGGGAGCTTGTCTAGGCCAGGTTTTTTAAAGTTGGAGAATTTTGCCAGTTTCCTTCTTATCTTGTCTTCTGTCATAAATAACTCCTCCATTTCTGGTTTACCCTCATTTGCCACCCTGATGGTCTCTATCCAAGCAGCATCCTGATTATGCTCTTCAGGGGTTTCAAAGAGGGGTTTCCAGTATGTCTCCAGCTGGGTTTGATCTGGTGGTTCATGAACTATTATTCTTTCCCTAATGAGCTTTTGGTAAAAGCCTCTAGGGTTTGATGAAAATTGTTTGTTATGGTTCTTCATGTCAATCTGCTTTTGTGTATTCCTGCTTCTATTGGCTATGGTTGGGATTTTTCCCTCCAATTCCAGCGCCTTGTCATGTAATTGATTATCTCTCAGGTTATACTTCCTCTTTATTTTCCCTATTTGTTTTTTGTTTTTTCCTTGTTGTGTGGGTGCTTGGAAATATTGCTTTAATTGGTTCAATTCTCGTCTGGCTTGTGTAAGTTGTTTAGTTAATTTAACTTTCCAAGGAGGGGGTTTTGGATTGCACCTTTGGCTGTGGGACTTTGGACTAAAGTTTGGGACAAGTTTCTGTTACATGTATAGGCCAACAGCGTAATTTACTTGGTTAAGTTCAGTAAGGTCTGTATTGACTGGAACTAGTCTATTAACTGCAACATTTACTCTGCATAGTAGTTGTTTAAACTTTCTATTTTTACTAAGTTTGATCAATCGGGGCCGGCTTTCCATATGCATGGTTTTAACATTTTCAATTGTATTTGCTAACTCCTCCTCCACTTCCATTTGCTGTAGGTCCATATCATGGTGGTGGTGGGGGAGGGGTTCTTGATCTGGCTGGGGAAGGGAATGATGAGTCAGAGGATCCAGGTGAACTGGGTGGTGAACCACCCAGTCCCATTTGCTGAGTTGGATTGGTCATCATCACTATTTTGGGTAGCTTCAAGGCACTGTAATAGTGGGATAGGGTTCATTATTGGGCTGGAATCATTTTGAATGAGTTTATCTATTTCATCATTCATATATTCCATTTCTTGGTCACTAAATGCCCTCTGTGTTATGAAGTTGTGCTTCTGAGTGGTCAACCTTGCAGCTGGAGTCTCTCTCTTACATGGGCAAAAGTGGAAGATCTCTCTCCATTCCCTTGTGATGTCCTCTGCCTCTCGTGTTTCTTTTTGACATACTTTGTAGCCCATATCAGTATCCATTTCTCTTCTCTTGTCCACAATCTTTTCATTTTTACCTCTCTTTCTTCTCCTTCTCTGGCAATGTAATCCTCAGTTGCTTCCCTAAGAGCATTTTGTTTAATATTACTAATTTCTTCCTCTGTAAGGTACTTATGCACTCGTGAGGCTAATGATTGTAGTTTCTTGACAGAGATATTTTTCTTTTCTTCAGGTAAGTTGGAATTCCTGATTTGTTCGCTAGGATTATGTTCTTCTGCCTGCTCCATTTCTCAAACCTTGAGTATTCAGAGCAGTGTAAAATTATTTTCTTTTCTTCAAGTCCATTTTATTGTGTCGTACCTTCTCAGGTTTCGTTTTGGGGCCATTTTCCATTGGAACTGCTGGGGTCCAGGGTCATTACTCTGGCCTGATGGGGTCCCCTGCATTGATCCCTTTGGAGAAACTGCTTCTCCTCTGGGGTTAAGAAAAGTTGCGCCATTGCTCTCCTCACCCACCCTGGTGCGTAAGTGGGTTGAGGGGACCTTTTTATCCTGGGCGATGTCCTGCCAGCGTAAATTTTCCTTAGTAAACATCTCATTTTCGTTGAAGCTTTTAGCTAGGGTTAGTGTCCTTATAGCGGTCACTTCCTCATGGCTGTATCACATTTAAAAGGCTTTTCTCTAGTATGAACTTTTAAATGCTCTCCAAGACCACTTTTGCGTGCTGTAGTGTAAGAACAATTATCACATTTAAAAGGTTTTTCTCCAGTATGAACTCTTAAATGCTGTTGAAGACTACTACTGTATGCTGCAGTGTAAGAACAAATATCACATTTAAAAGGTTTCTCTCCAGTATGAACTCTTAAATGCACTTGAAGACTACTTTTGCATGCTGCAGTGTAAGAACAAATATCACATTTAAAAGGTTTTTCTCCAGTATGAACTCTTAAATGCTGCTGAAGATTACTTTTCAGTGTTGCAGTATAAGAACAAATATCACATTTAAAAGGTCTTTCTCCAGTATGAACTCTTAAATGCTGCTGAAGAGCATTTTTCAGTGCTGTAGTGTAAGAACAAGTATCACATTTAAAAGGTTTTTCTCCAGTATGAACTTTTAAATGCTGTTTAAGATTACTTTTCTGTGAAGTAGTGTAAGAACAAGTATCACATATAAAAGGTTTTTCTCGAGTATGAATTTTTAAATGCTGTTGAAGAGCATACTTCCATGCTGTAGTATAAGAACAAATATCACATTTAAAAGGTTTTTCTCCAGTATGAACTTTTAAATGCTGTTTAAGAGCAGTTTTCTGTGTTGTACTGTAAGAACAAATATCACATTCAAAAGGTTTTTCTCTAGTATGGACTCTGAAATGCTGTTGAAGATTAGTTTTGTGTGTTGTACTGTAAGAACAAATATCACATTTAAAAGGTTTTTCTCCAGTATGAATTCTTAAATGCCGTTGAAAATTAGTTTTCTGTGCTGTAGTGTAAGAACAAATATCACACTTAAAAGGTTTTTCTCCAGTATGAACTTTTAAATGCTGTCGAATATTACATTTCTGTGCTGTAGTGTAAGAACAAATATCACATTTAAAAGGTTTTTCTCCAGTATGAATTCTTAAATGCCGTTGAAAATGAGTTTTCTGTGCTGTAGTGTAAGAACAAATATCACACTTAAAAGGTTTTTCTCCAGTATGAACTTTTAAATGCTGTTGAATATTACATTTCTGTGCTGTAGTGTAAGAACAAATATCACATTTAAAAGGTTTTTCTCCAGTATGATTTCTTAAATGCCGTTGAAAATTAGTTTTCTGTGCTGTAGTGTAAGAACAAATATCACACTTAAAAGGTTTTTCTCCAGTATGAACTTTTAAATGCTGTTGAATATTACATTTCTGTGCTGTAGTGTAAGAACAAATATCACATTTAAAAGGTTTTTCTCCAGTATGAATTCTTAAATGCCGTTGAAAATTAGTTTTCTGTGCTGTAGTGTAAGAACAAATATCACACTTAAAAGGTTTTTCTCCAGTATGAACTTTTAAATGCTGTTGAAGAGTACATTTCTGTGCTGTAGTATAAGAACAAATATCACATTTAAAAGCTTTTTCTCCAGTATGAACTCTTAAATGAATTGTAAGATTTTTCTTTAACTTTGTCTGATAAGTGTAAATACAACACTTTTCTCCAATATGAACTTTGAAGTGTGACTTAAGGCTATGTTTTACCTTTGTCTCATAAGGGCAAATAGAACACTTAAATATATTCTCTTGTGTAAAGTTGTCTTTCTGAGTCTCATTTTTCTTAAAGCTAACTAAATTAATGACATTATCCGTAATGGATGCAGAAATTTCTTTCATTTGATTATCAACAACCAAATATTTGGTTTTGTGAAGGTCAGATTTTGCTTTTGAGTTCCGCTTCTCATCAGGCCCCTGCAATTGTGAAAATCAAGTTAATTACATCACACACCATAAGAGGAGTCCAGGATTTTATTGAAGAATCTTATCCTCCTTCATAAAAATTAACTTTCAAATGGATTCACGTTTCAGTCAGAGTGTGATGGAAGCAAATAAAAACTTCCTTTTATGAATGACGTCTAATGATGACTTATGGAGTAGTACCTACATGCCTACTTGGGATTTTTTTTTTCTATACAATGAGGAGCCAAGGGGCAAATACCTTCAAAAATGACCCCTCCACCCACAGAGAAACAGAACCAAAATCAAGGTCCAAGGTTTTTGAGATGTCTGGACACTTTACATTTCAAAGATTGGAAGCCATAGAGAGGGGGAAAGATGGATTGAGGAAGATTGTTCCAGAGTTGATCAGTTGGGTATATAAAACATTGTAAATACCAATTGACCCTTGCATTAGAGGAAAAGGAATGAGAATGTATTAAAAGTCTAGTACTGCATGCTCTTCTTAGAGGAGGAGATATAGAGTTAGAGAGTTCAGAAGAGCAGTCCATTAATATAGCAATAGCAGAGAGTTACAAGGAAAAGAAGTACCTCAAAAGGCCTTGCGGCCCATAACGAGGAGGTACCAATGGCAACGGGTGCAAGGGAAAATTTTGTAAAAGTTTATTATTTCTTTCAACTATCCTAGTAGTAGTAGAAAACTGGATAGAAAAGTAGAAGGCTCTCTCCCCACCCTCTGCTCCCTCCCTGCCAGAGGCAGGTATGGAAAAAGGTTGAAGAAAATACCTTGACCCTGGAAAAGTAGCCAAGGAAATTTTACAGGAAAGTGGACAATATATAAATATGTTTTAGTCTTAAACTATGAGAGTATTCAGTACTTTGTCTAGCCTATTTTTAAACACATTTACACTTTGACTGGAAACAACCTCTGAAGGAAGTTGGTTCCAGATATTAACTATTTTATAGGAAAAGAAATTTCCGCAGACTGAGGTCCTAAATGTCTTTACACACTCAAATAGTGTGCCAGATTTCGTCTACCCTTTTCTTGAACTGATCCACAGAGGAACTGTTCACAACTTCCGAAGGTAACCTGTTCCATGTGTCACAGATCTTATACGTAAAGTAATTCCCACACACACTAGTCCTAAACAGTTTCAAATCCAACTTCCAACCATTGTTGCGAGTTGGGTTATCATTTAAACTAAACATACTTCTAAAATCGACATCGTTGAACCCGCGTAAGAGCTTGAAAACGTCGATCAGTTGACCGCGCAGCCTCTGAGTTTCAAGCGAAAACAAGTTCAGGGCGCGTAACCGTCGATTGTAGCCCATATGCCTAATGGAAGGAATTAACTTTGTGGCCCTTGCCTGCACTCGCTCCAGCCTCTCAATATCTTTCCTGAGGGTGGGTGACCAGAACTGCACAGCATACTCCAGGTGTGGCCAAACAAGGGAATTGTACAGTGAGAGCACAATCTCCTTGTTCCGAAACTGAAATTGCCTCCTGATATAACCCAATAGTTTCTGGGCTTTCTTTTCCACCTCTACACACTGTTTCGTAAACTTAAGGTCGCTGCTAATTAGCACACCCAAGTCCTTTTCTAAGTCAGTCACCTCGATATTACTACCCAACATCGAGTAGTCCGACTTGGGATTGGCGTAGCGAATGTGCATCACTTTGCATTTACCCAAGTTAAACAGCATTTGCCATTTTTCGGACCACTCTCCTATCCTACCTAGGTCTGCACGCAGTTCCTCGATCGCTTCGGGCGTCCCAACATTGGCCCCAAGCTTGGTGTCATCAGCGAATTTGGCGATCCGACTGACGATGCCACCATCGATATCATTTATGTAAATGATAAACAACAGTGGCCCCAAAACGGAACCCTGAGGAACCCCACTAGTGACCGAGGCCCAACCCGAACTAGCCCCTTTAATTACCACCCTCTGCCGCCTATTCCTCAGCCAGTTTTCAATCTACCTACCTATTTCCCCACTGATACCCAGCGTGCGCACTTTCGCCATTAGCCGGCGGTGAAGTACCTTATCAAAGGCTTTCTGAAAGTCGAGATAAAGTATATCAATCGCCCTACTCTTATCGTACTCACTCAACATGACAAGGAAAAACTCGAGCAAGTTGGTGAGACACGACCTATGCCGTCTAAACCCATGTTGGGAGTCCCCAAGCAGCTTGTAGGAATCCAAATGGTCAACGATCCTATCAGCTATTATCCTTTCTAATAATTTACCTACAACTGAAGTGAGACTAATGGGACGATAGTTCCCTGGACTTTCGTGATCCCCTTTCTTAAAGATAGGGGTCACATTGGCTTCCCTCCAGTCACCAGGCACCTGGCCCATCACCAACGATTTGTTGAAGACTGTAGCCAGGTGGGGAGCCACCTGGTCGCGCACCTCCCGCAACACTCTGGGGAGAAACTGGTCTGGCTCAGGAGCCTTAGACGCGCTCAGTTTGTCTATTCTATCGGCAATGACTGTCGCGGTACATCGAACACTATCCAGGCCAGCACCTTCGTGCCTCACGCCTGGCTCGGGGATGATGCGGGTGTCCTCCCTGGTGAACACTCCCGCAAAGTACTCATTAAGCACATTGCCGATTTCCGCGTCGGAGGTCTGCAGAACGCCGCTTCCATCCTTTAACGGACCTATCATACTTCTAATGGGCTTTCTACTATTAACATAACTGAAGAACTCTTTAGGGCTCCCCTTGCAGAGGCTTGCCACCCGTAGTTCTTCATTACGTTTCGCTAGCCTAACGTTCGCCTTCACTTCTCTACACAGGCGGACATACGCTTCAGTGTTCTCGTGGGAACGATTGGCCTTCGCCCTCCTATACGCTACTTTCCTATTTCGGATAGCCGAAGCGATGTCACGATTTAACCACTTAGGCTGCGTTGAAGCAGGGGTGACTGGTTTTGAGGGTATGGCAGCAGACTGCAGCACCATAAACTCGTCCCGGAATGCACTCCACACTCCCTCAACATCGCCGCCATCCTCTAACCCCATCTCTCCTACGCTATTCCTGAGGCTAACAAAGTTCGCCCGCTGGAGATCGAGCTTACTGCCTCTCGAGTTACTACGCTTCACCCGAGGGACGCACACACAGAACCTAATAAGACCGTGATCACTCCCGCCCAAGGATTCGTCAATGGTGAGGCCAGTGACGAGGTTGTCTTCGGTCGTGAATACTAAATCTAGAACGCTTTCGCCTCGTGTAGGCTCGTTGCCCCACTGAGTGAGGAAGTTCTCATCAGCAAAGTCAACTAGCCTCCTCCCTTCAGCATCGGCAGTCCTGTTTTCCCACTTTATGCCGCGACAGTTGAAGTCTCCTAAAACTACACACACCCTATCCCCTAGCAGGCTACTGAGTTCGGTGTACAGGGCTGTATCCTCGAGAGAGAGAGAGAGAGAGAGAGAGAGAGAGAGAGAGAGAGAGAGAGAGAGAAAGAGAGAGAAGAGAGAGAGAGAGAGAGAGAGAGAGAGAGAGAGAGAGAGAGAGAGAGAGAGAGAGAGAGAGAGAGAGAGAGAGAGAGAGAGAAGAGAGAGAGAAAGAGAGAGAGAGAAGAGAGAGAGAAGAGAGAGAGAGAGAGAGAGAGAGAGAGAAAGAGAGAGAAGAGAGAGAGAGAGAGAGAGAGAGAGAGAGAGAGAGAGAGAGAGAGAGTTACAAGGAAAGAAGTACCTCAAAAGGCCTTGCGGCCCATACCGAGGAGGTACCAATGGCAATGGGTGCCAGGGAAAAACTTTGTCTTTCAACTATGCTAGCAGTAGTAGAAAACTGGATAGAAAAGTAGAAGGCTCTCTCCCCACCCTCCGCTCCCTCCCTGCCAGAGGCAGGTACGGAAAAAGGTTGAAGAAAATACCTTGACCCTGGAAAAGTAGCCAAGGAAATTTTGCAGGAAAGTGGAGAATATATAAATAGCTCTATATTTAGCTTGCTCACAGAGACCGAGCAAGCGAACTCCTGCAGAGTTTTCTGAGGTTTTAATCTTAAACTATGAGTGTGTTCAGTACTTTGTCTAGCCTATTTTTAAACAGATTTACACTTTGCCTGGAATCAACCTCTGAGGGAAGTTGGTTCCAGATATTAACTATTTTATAGGAAAAGAAATTTCCGCAGACTGAGGTCCTAAATGTCTTTACACACTCAAATAGTGTGCAAGATTTCGTCTACCCTTTTCTTGAACTGATCCACAGAGGAACTGTTCACAACTTCCGAAGGTAACCTGTTCCATGTGTCACAGATCTTATACGTAACATAATTCCCACACACACTGGTCCTAAACCGTTTCAAATCCAACTTCCAACCATTGTTGCGAGTTGGGTTATCATTTAAACTAAACATACTTCTAAAATCGACATCGTTGAACCCTCGTAAGAGCTTGAAAACCTCGATCAGTTGACCGCGCAGCCTCCGAGTTTCAAGCGAAAACAAGTTCAGGGCGCGTAACCGTCGATTGTAGCCCATATGCCTAACTGAAGGGATTAACTTTGTGGCCCTCGCCCCAGCCTCTCAATATCTTTCCAGAGAGAGAGAGAGAGAGACTCAAAAGACCTTGCGGCCCATACCGAGGAGGTACCAATGGCAACAGTGCCAGGGAAAATTTTCTAAACACTCAAATAGTGTGCAAGATTTGGTCTAACCTTTTCTTGAAATGATCCACAGAGGAACTGTTCACAACTTCTGAAGGTAACCTGCTCCACATGTCACAGATCTTATACATAAAGTAAGTCCCACACACACTAGTCATAAACCGTTTCAAATCCAACTTCTAACCATTGTTGCGAGTTGGGTTATCATTTAAACTAAATATGCTTCTAAAATAGACATTGTTGAACCTGCGTAAGAGCTTGAAAACCTCAATCAGTTCACCACGCACTGTTTGGTAAACTTAAGGTCGCTGCTAATTAGCACACCCAAGTCCTTTTCAAAATCAGTCGCCTCAATATTGTTCCCCAACATCAAGTAGTTCAACTTGGGATTGGCATAGCCAATGTGCATCACTTTGCATTTACCCAAGTTAAACGGCATTTGCCATTTTTTGGACCACTCTCCTATCCTACCTAGGTCCACATGCAGTTCCTCGATCGCTTCGGGCATCCCAACATTGGCCCCAAGCTTGGTGTCATCAGCGAATTTGGCGATCCGACTGACGATGCCACCGTCGATATCATTTATGTAAATGATAAACAACAGTGGCCCCAAAATAGAACCCTGAGGAACCCCACTAGTGACCGAGGCCCAACCCGAACTAACCCCTTTAATTACAACCCTCTGCTGAGAGAGAGAGAGAATTACAAAGAAAAGTAGTATCTCAAAAGGCCTTGCGGCCCATACCTAGGAGGTACCAATGGCAACGGGTGCCAGGGAAAATTTTCTACACACTCAAATAGTGTGCAAGATTTGGTCTAACCTTTTCTTGAACTGATCCACAGAGGAACTGTTCACAACTTCTGAAGGTAACCTGTTCCACGTGTTAATTTGTTATACAAGTTTATATCCTTATCAATGGGGTAGTGAGGTGGTCTATATACTAGAAGTAGCTGCACTACTTTATTATTTAGGTTTAGATCAATTCCCAACATTTTATGAGCAGATACGATATTACTGTTTACCGGGTGCAGGGAGTCCCAAGCATACAAAAGTACACCGCCGCCTTCCCTTCCAATCTTTGTGAAACATTTTGTAACCTACCATTTCAAATTCTCCTACAAAATTCCTTAATTCAGAATGAATCCAGGATTCCGTTATTCCGATGATATCAAAGTTCTCAGTTTTGACAAGCGCTATAATTTCCATTAGTTTGTTTCTAATTGACCTAGCATTGAAGAGCACAGTTTTGAGTGATTTTAAGTTGTGATTTTTCCTAACTGGCCTGAGTCGTTTCCTGACACAGTTGAACTAACTGCTGTTGGAGTGGGACTAACTGCTGTTGGAGTGGGACTAACTGCTGTTGGAGGGGGACTAACTGCTGTTGGAGGGGGACTAACTGCTGTTGGAGGGGGACTAACTGCTGTTGGAGGGGGACTAACTGCTGTTGGAGGGGGACTAACTGCTGTTGGAGGGGGACTAACTGCTGTTGGAGGGGAGACCAGTAACCGAGTGCGGTGAAGAAACTGCAAGGCTTGTACAGCACACCTTACCTCTTCAAAGCTGTTTCAGAAAGAGAGTATATGTGATCTTTCCAAGAAAAATCATAAGAAAAGGAAATACCAAGAATGTTAAGAGAAGAGGAAGGACCAAGTTGTGTATTGTTGAAGATAAGGGGATTGTCAAGTGGAAGATTGACAAATGATCTGGAAACAAGACAGTTGTTTTACAAAGAAAGCTAGAAATGCTCAGTATATAAAGTACTTACAAATTAAATCCAATGTCTTATTCTGAAAATTTTAGTAAAGTTTAAAATAGGAAAAGGAGAGAGGCTTATATCAGTTTAAAAATCATGGAGAATAATGTCACTAATTTGTTAAAGCTAAGCAGCATACCATACCTTGAAAGTATTATGGAATGGTTTCAAAGTCTTTGGATGAAAATTTGTAAATATATAATTAGAAAAGGGTTAGCAAAATATTAATAACATTTAAGAATTTTCAGTTTATTAATTCTTTTAAAACTCAGTTTCAGAGAAATCATGATTTTCAAATCAATCAATCTCTCTCACCACTATGAAATTACAAACTTATAGCTAAGTGACAAATTTACCCAAGAAAAAGTAAATGAACTAGTATAGCTATACCCTGCCTTATGCATTTCTGACTTACACATTTTTTCATTTACATGATTTCATATGAACAATGATCCAGAAACATTTTTCTGAGTTACATGCCCTTTCTTAGATTTATGTGACCACCAATGTGACTGCACAGTGAGTAAAAAACTGGTTAATGTGCAGTTTGGTGAGAGCATGTGTGTGAGTAGTCAGGTAGCCAGTTGCAATACCATGCATAGTAAGATTTCTTTCATTTTCAATGCTATCACTTGTTTTTCATGCATTTTTCTCTGTTAATTGTTTTTGTCATAATACAGGGTGTACATAAAGTCAGGATCTATTTTTGTGAAGCACTTGGAAATTATATGGAATTCAATCATAAAATGATAATGTGGTAACTTTTATTAAATAATTAAGAGTAGGATTCGACGTGATGCCCATCAGTATCCCTGCACAGCTCAAATCATTCCGCAGCATTTCTAAACACATTCTGGAGCATTTGCAGGGTTATGTTATCTGCAGCAGTTCGTATACGTGTACGTACGTTTTCAAGACTCGTAATCTTCGTCTGATAGACGTGCGATTTGATAAAGCCCCATGCAAAGAAATCTAAAGGGGTTAAATCTGGTGAAATTGCTGGCCAAGGTCTGTTGCTTCCGCGTCCGATCCAGCGATTTGGAAAACGTCCATTTAGATAATCCTGAACAATTTTGTCATAGTGACAAGGAGCACCATCATGTTGATAGACGACGCGGATAGGATTGTTAGCACTGTCGTCTATCAACATGATGGTGCTCCTTGTCACTATGCCAAAATTGTTCAGGATTACCTAAATGGACATTTCCCAAATCGCTGGATCGGACGCGGAAGCAACAGACCTTGGCCAGCGAGATCACCAGATTTAACCCCTTTAGATTTCTTTGCATGGGGCTTTATCAAATCGCACGTCTATCAGACGAAGATTACGAGTCTTGAAAACGTACGTACACGTATACGAACTGCTGCAGATAACATAACCCCGCAAATGCTCCAGAATGTGTTTAGAAATGCTGCGGAATGATTTGAGCTGTGCAGGGATACTGATGGGCATCACGTTGAATCCTACTCTTAATTATTTAATAAATGTTACCACTATCATTTTATGATTGAATTCCATATAATTTCCAAGTGCTTCACAAAAATAGATCCTGACTTTATGTACACCGTGTATAACAAAAATAAATAAAAATAATCCCTTATTTTATAAAGTGATTTTAGGCGTTTCTATGGGAAAAATCTTTTCAACTTATGCAAGCACTTTCAAAAATGCATCTATTGTGTAAGTCAGGGAATAGCTGTATAGTGTTGCAGTGAAGAGTCAGTGGTTCCCAACTTAGGGGTAAAAACATATAATCCAGAAGTTATAAAAAATAATATCTAATAACTGGGGTAATGGAGCTAAATTAAAATTGGGTTCTGGGTAACTATACAAAAAGGTTAGGAATCAATAGATGTAGGGTTTTGTTGAGTCTTATTTCTTAAGCCTTTTCATTTTTAAATTCATGTATTTTTTTAATCTTTCCAGCCACTCAGCTTTCACAGCCTCTAGTTAAGAGTGTCAAGTCAATCTAGTCAAATATAGACAGATACAGTAGTTACTGTAAAAGTGCTCAATCAGTTTAATAAAGGCCTCTTGCTAGAAACAGCTCTGGATCTAGTGTTAAAACCTAGTCCAGTATTTAGCCCTTAGAATCCTGTGTTGAACTTGAGAAAAGGTGAAATCATGGTCCATTACTTAAGCCAGAAGGTATGGTTTTGAAGTTTAGCACTAAGGATCCAGAACTTGGTGCTCCTTCTAGGCAGACAATCCAATGTTGTGCATGTGAGCTCAAATCACTTGAAGCATTGCAACTATGTACTCTTTTCCTGCAACTTTGGCTTATAAACCTTTACTTAAAGTATTGTGTGTGAATACATTAAGTGTCTGTACATGTTATCTTGTTCAAATAAAGAGATAAACAAGTGAGAACTCCAGTGAATACAATAGTCAAAATCTAGGTAGTTAAGACCCCCAAAAGTTTAAGATCAAGTTATTTAGAATTCTAGTGTTTTATACATAAATCATCTCTATGCTCATTATCATAACTAACCTTATTAACCCCATCATCATTTAATTTAAGATTAAAGTTTCTTATTGTCTAGAATCTCCAAAGTGAATTGTAAATAATTAATGTTAAGGTTTTTGTTCAAGTGTAGAAATGAAAGGTTTCAAGTTGTTTTATTAAATCAAGTTATAAATAAAATGGAAAACTTAATCTTCTAGATTGCTTTCTACAAATCATTAAATATCAGTTGTGGTACATGATGGGGAGATCAAAGTAGTAGTATATTATATTTAGTAATAATACAATATTCAAAAGTATTTTCTGAAACAGTTGAGTCTGAATTAAAATGGCATAGTAACCCATTAGGACACAGTGTCAGTTCAAAATTAAAATTCTCAGGCAAAGGACAAGCTTTAACCGATTGATACTTAGATACACATTTTCTATCACTTGCAGATCCGAAATGGAGAGAGAGGGGATACTTTTATATTTTTTCACATATAATTTTAGAATTTGGGTCATTTTAGTGGATAAATATTACATATATATTCAGTTGAGGATTTTGCTAAAAAAATTGTCTTGCCTTCTCATTTACACACTGGCCAATATAATTTGTCAGTGTCAAAAAATTTCCTAAGTCACTTTTTGACGTTTTTGAGTTTTTGTTGCTAATGCCATATAAAAAAATTGGGCATCTTTTGGTACAAATTTCGTCCATCCTTGTAGGATGAACTATAAGGGTGATATTTGCAAAAATTCATATTTTCTTAAGTCATAAGTAATTTAATTTAGAACCCTTTTTTTTATTTTTCTCAAAACCACAAAAAATTACTTAGGAAAATATGGTATGACTGATGATTATGCAACTATATCATCACCAATAAATAACTTGAAACACTCAATTACTTTTTCATGATCAAACACAATATTTGGATTTACACTGGAATAAGAGCGCTGTAATGGAGGCTTCTCCGATGGCCTTTTGTCTTCAAACAAATTTGGAACACGAGTCCAGTTTTTCTCTAGTTGAATAGGCTCATTTTCCCATTCACTCTCAACACTGGTGTCACTAAAATCACTAAGCCAATCACTATCCTCTTCCTCAGTAGGAATGTAATCAGAATCAGTGTCACTAACATCTATTTCACTCATTATGAGTGATTATGATAAACACAGGTCAACCACCACCCGTAAATACTACTGAAGGGCATAAATGACGTGATGTTTATAATGTTAGCCCCACCCACAAATTATACTCATTTGTGATTGGTTGAAAGATTTGAGTCAATAAACTCCTCTTACAACTCAGAAATCCCCCAGTAATATTCTCCTAAGAATATTAAAGCGGTAGAAAAATTAAATGCATATGGATAACGCACATTACCCATGGGATATTGGCATGGGCATCTCATGGATAATGCATGTTTTCCGCCAGCGGGTTAAAGTCATGTCTTCAAGAGTTCATTTCTAGTGAAGCTGATGAGTTACCCTCTATAAAAGTTTTCCACATTTGTTCATCACAACCACTGTCATAACACTGCTTCCCATTGATCAGCTAAGTTAAGCAATATTGGGTCTGGGTAGTAATTGAATGAGAGACCATCCTCTGCATCCAAATTATGTAGTGACTCATGGTTTAGATGCCATGTAAAACTGGAGGTCCCCTCCATCCAGGGATGCCAAGAGCTGCCCCAGGGAAGGATTGGTATATGGGCCCCCCCTGTTTATTCAGTATTTTACTATGAATGTTTTTTGTGCACATAAGCAAACTGATTATATGTCCAAGTCACTATTTAAAAAACACAGTATGAATAAACAACTCAGAAGAAAATGACCATTTTATTTTTTAAATCGATTATATTAATTATATCACCATACAATTTACAAATGCAGTACCAGTCCATGCAGTAAGACAATTGTTTTCTGCAAGATTTTAATGATTAGAAGTGTACTTTCTTTGCTTTCTCTTTCGTAAAGTGGTAAATGATTCTGATGAAAATTAAAGTACAAGCTAACTGGTTCCCAGCTCTGTCAGTCAGTCTTGGGCATTGGTGGACCACAGATAATATTTTACATTTCAGTTTGACTATGATAATCTCTATAAAATGTATGTTCATTAATTATATTTTCTCTTATTTAATCAATTGCTTTATTAATATTTTTAGATTTTATCCCCCCTCTTTCTGGGCCCTGGGGATTTATACTGGCTTCCCCACCCTCTCTGTGACCCTGCCTCCATCATATGACCTTAGATGTCGTGGAGGTGGTTAAACAACCTTATTACATTTGTTCATCACAGGGAATAAGACAAGATAAAAAGTCATACACTGGAATAAGGTTTACTAAATTTGGTAATATTTTAAAGGCAAGGTAAAATTCTTGAATTAATTTTCAGTAGCATATGTCTTGCCTGTACTGTGCTTTTTATTTCTGTTCATTCTTGTCTATGCTAAAGTCCATTCTTTTCTTTTATGTCTGAACACTTTTACCTGGCTCCCGCTCCTCACATCCCAGCATACACAATTTGCTTTCCATTAAACTTGAATGCACTGTGGTAGTCCTGTTCTTCCTGCTTGACATTCATAAATTTATTTATTTATTTATTGTTAAAATTAACCCTGGCATCATGACAACCAAGTTATTTGATGCCAAATGTCATAGTAAGTAAGTAAGTAAGTAAGTAAGTAAGTAAGTAAGTAAGTAAGTAAGTAGAGAAAAATATCAGCTAAAATGAATCGTAAAAATTTGAGGAGGCCAGCTTCCTCAATAAAATACAAAAATCTCACTCCTGGGGAAAGCCACATCATGTCCAAGCATCTGAGGGAGGAGGTAATCACCACCCTCCCCCCTGCAATGAGAAAGATGTTTCCTCGTGAGGGCACTCGAGGAGCAAGTGCCAGCTGCTGAGGGGAGTGCCACACCCACATTCCAGCCTTGACTCTCCAGCCATCAGGTAACTGTGTGTTAGGCATGGGTGGCCGATGCAGAGACATGTCAGGGCCATCTCCCATCTCCTGGTCATCCTGGGATACAACCATGGCCCAACAAGATCTGTGATCTCTCTCATCTTATTTGGGGCAGTGTCCTCCCACCTCCTCTGCCAGGAGTCTAGGTCAGATACATGCACCTCTGGGAACAGATCATGGTATAGGAGGGAACAGTGGACAGGTGTTCATTGCCCTGCACACTAACCTGTGCAGGGACCGAGCAGAAACTAACCACATGGCCACAAAGCCCAATTAAAATCAGCCGCTCTAAAATATCTACAACAATGGGGTGCTGACTAGTAAAAGACTCAAGAGCCATAAGGACTCCCCTGGAGTCACTAAAAATAGTAAAATGCCTCCCACCACAATTAAATACATTCTTTAGGGCTAAAAGAATGGCTGATAACTCGGCAGTAAAAGCAGATGTGAAGGCAGGGAGACTACCCCAGTGGCTAAATTCAGAAAGACAACCTCAAACCCAATGACAGCATCAGATTTGGTGCCATCAGTAAAAACAATTATTATTTCCAAATCAATATGGCTTCTGTAATAATAAAACAACGGAAATGGTTGTTTTAAATCTTATAGAAAATGTAAATATAGTTGAGAACAAAGAAATAATGATATCAATATTTATGGATTTGAGTAAGGCGTTTGATGTAATAGACCATAATATTCTACTTAATAAATTATATTGTTGCAGCTTCAGAGGAGCAATCAGTGATTGGTTTAAAAGTTATTTGTCCAATAGATATCATTTTGTATCAGTAAATAAGGTTTGCCGAACTAAAGCACTTGTCAAACATGGTGTGCCACAGGGCTCAGTTCTGGGTCCACTGTTATTTTTATTATATATAAATGACCTTCCACATTCATCTGATATACTGAACGTCATAATGTTTGCAGATGATACAACTGTCTCTTTTTCTTGCAAAGATGTTAATACAGCTAAGAATATATTTAATTCAGAATTCATCAGTGTAATGAAATAGTTGATCACCAATAAACTCTTCCTAAATACCAGTAAAACAAATTTCATGATTTTTACTAATAAAAGAAATGTATATCTTGATGAAAATCTTGGTGTAATGCTAGATAAGAATTTGCAATGGAGTGATCATGTAAATTATATTGCGAAAAAGACTTCAAGGAGCATTGCTATAATTTTTAAACTTAGAAATGTAGTCCCTAAACAAGTTTTATTGACTCTATCATACTCTTGTTCTTCCTTGTATAACATACTGCACCCTTGTTTGTGGAAACTCTGCTAACAACGCATTAAATGGTATCATTGTCATCCAAAAATGAGCAATACAGTTATTATCTGATGCCAATTTCCTTGATCACTCTAGTGCATTATTTAAAGAGATAAACCTACTAAAGCTCAACGATATAACCAAACTTGCACATTTCATTTTTATTTACGAGTGTAAGAACAAAATCATTAATTTGCAATGGGTAAATAGATATTTTGTAACTCATCAAGAAATCCACTTGTATCAGACCAGAAATAGATCAAAGCTTGTTATACCTCAATTTAGATTGTCTTCATCTCAAAAACTACCCATTTTCATTGGATTGAAACTATGGAATGACTTGCATGCTGATATAAAAAATATTGTGAATGTAAATTTCAGTGGCAGCTCATCAGTAGGCACTGCGGAACTGCAGCACCCCTACATTTTTTATTTACAATTGAAATAATCAAGAACAATATAAGGATGAGCTCACTGAATAACTTTTTCAATAACTTTTGAAACTTTTATTTCAGTAATTATTTCAACCCATTCTTAGAGACAGCACCCCTAGAATTTTTAGTCACGAGCTGCCACTGGTAAATTTGTTTAAAACCAAGTTGAAATCATGATTAATAATGGCATACTAACAAAAATCTAGGATTAATGTCCACTAATATTGTTTAATATTGTAATACATGTTTTAACTATTAATAATACTTATTTATTTATTATAATAATTAACAACAACTAGCTACTTATTTTTAATAAGAGCCCAGTAAAGCCTAAAGCTTAAGGGCCAAATTAAATAAAATAAAGTTGAGCTTCACAATTATTCATGTCATTGTACATTGAAAAAATTTATTTATTTTTTTATTATTAATAAAGGTTATTCTATCTAACAGGCACTGAGTCCATGTGATATGAAGTATGGTCTAAAAACATATTTCTTAAAATAAGGTCAGCCCAGTCCTCCTTGGTACCAATAAAATGCTGACAGAACCTCACCTTGGGCAATACCCAGGGTGCAAGCTTTACTGGTGCCACAGGATGGACTGGGACCCGTGGGAGGGAGAGGTCAGCCGCCACCAATCTCACCCTAAAACCAAAGGGTCAGAAAGACTTTGGTGGGCTTCATAAAAACCATTAAAATGTTCATTAAAAATAGAGAATAATATTACCTTTTACATTACTAACCTCCATAGAATACCGGTAATCTATATGGGTGACGTAAACGTCTCGGTGCTCCTCAAACAGTATAATGAGGTACAAAAGTCGATAGTTGAACTAAAACACCAACACTTGGTGTCAAATCAGAAAAACATGATTTCAATAGAACAGTTCCGGTCAGAGTTAGATGTGTTGAAAGAGACGCTCCTCCCAAAGCCCAGTTACTCGGAAGTAGTTCAGCAAGCCAGATCTCCAAGAAGCGCGTCGGACAGCGAGGGAAACGAAATCCCCACCTCCAACTCCCCCCCCTGAAGGTGGGGTGGAAACACAGCATGCAAGGGTAGTGGTCAACCCCCCTCCCATTTAGGAAAGGACCCCTGCTCCCAATCTCACAATGAGGAACAGGGACAGTTCAATGCCGAGAGTCGAGGCATCATTGCCCTCTTCCCTGCCTCCCACTGCAGAGGAGAGGTGTTCGACTATGCTTCGCTCCATGCGCAGTTCCCCTCCTCCCACCGAAGGAGAGGCACACGTGGCCATCAGGGTATAAACACCACTAACAGACCCTCACCAAGCCACAGAGTAAGGGAGGGGCCTCTTATCCCCCAAAGGTTGTGCCACCCATCCCCGAGGCAGGCAGACCCTGCCTCAGGGAGATCAAGGGAGCAGGATGGGTGGGTAACTGTTAATAGGCACCCATCCCAAAGGTCTCCTCAACCAGTCTCCGCAACGAGGCCACCGATGAAGAATCTCACCCTATTTGTGTCACGAATTCAGCTCTTGAATGAGGCAAGCGATATTCAACACATGATAGAAGAAATCATTGGTGAACACAGTATAGTGATAGTTAATAAACTAAACACGAGATCTCCGAATTATAACTCTTTTAAAGTAATAATTAAAGGTGTAAATGCGCATTTCAACCCGTATAATATGAGTCAATGGCCAGATGGTATTATTGTTAAGGAGTTTATTCACTTTTCCAGGAAATTTGATAACAGGCAAAATAATAATAATAATAATAGGCACCCTAATGGTAATGCCCGAAAGTTGTACTGTGTATAATAATAATCTTACGAATAATAAATTCTCTATCAGTCATGGCAGATAACTTGTTGAAAATAGTCTCATATAATGTAAGGTCAGTGAGGAATTCAACTGTAGATGTTCATAAAATCTGCAATAGTGCAGATTTGATACTCCTGCAGGAGCACTGGCTACCTAAGCAAGAGCTAAAATTCCTCTCTACCATCCATGATGACTTTATGTACCATGCGTCATCAGCAGTAGACTTGTCAGATGAATTAATATACAATAGGCCTTTTGGTGGTGTTGCTTTCTTATTAAGGAAAAATTTGTCAAAACATATAAGATTTTTAACAAGCGATAATGTAAGGTTGTTAGGCATTGAATTACAAGAGAACAATGATTGTATATTAATTGTAAACTGCTATTTACCATACAACAATGGCAGTAATCTAGATGAATACATTGATTTGCTGTACAAAATTAAGTCATTATCAGATAACCCCAAATATTCTCACTGTATAATAATGGGCGACTTTAATGCACATGTGAACTCGGAATTCTTTGTAGAATTGGGTAACATGTGCGAGTCGGCCAATTTAAGTATAAGTGATGTAGATGTATTAGGGGTAGCCAGTGGTAATTTTACATACATTAGCGATATGAGTGGTACCACCAGGTGGATTGATCATTGTCTCACTAGTAATAATCTAAAGAATCGAATTGTTAGAGTTCATATTTTGCATGATTTCCTTCTTTCTGATCATAGACCATTAGAAATATTAATTAACATTACCAATTTATGCGCAACACGACTTAACAAGAACTCAATAGGTAAGAATAATCATGTCGATTGGTCCAATGTTAATATGCAGCAGAGAATAGAATACTCCTGCACAAACCTAGGCAGGTGGCTGGCGCAGGCCAAATTTGTGCAGCTGCTGGGTAAATCCAGGTTAAATAGACAGATAAACAACACAGTCATGTCTTCAATTTGCATGAAACTTGGTCTGGGGGTGTTTTTTAATGAAAAAAACAAATTCCCAATTTTTTTTTAAAATTGGTTAAATAGATCAAAATTTAGGGTCAGGTCAAATTTTGGCCAAATTGTGACCTAAGAATTTTTTAAATCCCTATATCTCAGCTTGTAATTATCGTAGCTTAATAAACTTTATATGGATGGAAGCAGAATGAACTCTAGTTTCCAAAAATGGTAGTTTCATTTGGATAATTTAATAATAAAAACAAATTTTGAAAAGCCAAAAATTTCAGGATTTGACATTGAAGGGATCAATTTAAAAAAAAAATTTTATTGAAGAAAAAATGTTGCCTGAGCAAAGATCTACCATAATCAGCAATAAAAAGTTAGCTTATAGGCCATTATATAGCTTAAAACTTAATTTTATTAATACTGGCTTTCTTCATTTTTTATTTTTCTATTTTCAGACTTTAATAACTATATATTGAAAGATACAGGTGTACCTAAATAACTTTAAAAAATGCCCAAAAATAAGAAATTATATTGTTGTGATCCTTTAAAAAAACAAAATAAAGAATTTTCAATAATATTAAAAAGTTACCGAACTTGGCTTCTGTAAGTTATGGAGTTCTTCAAAAGGATCAGCTATTGTGTAGCATTGCTACACCTTAATAAGAAGTCAACCTGGAATACTGGAATCTGTACCAGCACCAGCAGAAGAGGCTGCACCACTACAAGAACTGTGTCCTTTACCAGCAAATGAAGAATCCTTTGAGCGCAGTAGTAGTTCGTCTACAAATATTTCTACGGCTCCACTTGTTGAGGAAATTATTTTGGAAGATCCACAACATAATAAGGATATACTTAGCGATAAAATATTACCATATTTAGATGAGAGCCCCATAAAAACAGGTAAATACCATATCTTTAAATAACCATATATTTATTTTTATATAATTAATGAAATCTTTCAATAAACATATATTTAATTTTTATCTAATTAATAAACCAAGTCTCAGTTAGACAACATACATTACATATATAATTTAATAATATTTGTATCTCAATTGTAATTTTATGTAATTCTTTATAGCTGGATTAATGTCACAACAAAAACAAAAAAAGGCCACTTCAAAATTTCAGGCAACATCAGGAAAAGTTAGTAGTAGTATAGAATCTGCCTACGGGACTTCCATCCAGGAAGACACTGTTGCTAGCCCTTCCAAAAAGGGTTGTTGGGATGATGATTTAAAAAGGCAAAAAGTTTATTATACATTAAAAACATATAACTATTGTTATTTATATGTACAATACATAATGAAACAATAGATTTTTTTTGAGAATAAAATAAAATTTAATACTTAATTTACTAACTTAACTTAGATTTTTACTCATTTTTTTTTTTTTTTTTTAGAATTTTAGTTATGAAAATATCATGCGAGAGCTTAAAGACAAATTTATTTCTACAACTGATCACAAGATTAAATTACAAATTATATCTTTATATCCATTTTCAATTGAAAAAACAGCAGAATTCTTTGAAACTTCTACATATATGGTGAGAAAAAGTCGGAGTTTGCAAAAAGAATATGGTATATTACTGCATGTTCCGAGTCTGTCGAAAGGAAAGGTCATAACCAGTGAAGTGAAGAGGATTGTAAGAGAATTTTACAAGAGTGATGATTACAGCTGAATGTGTCCATGAATGAAGGATTATAAATTTACTATTAATGAAAATGGAGAAAAAGTGAAGATGCAATGTAATTTACGTGAATTATTCTGAGAATATATAAAAAATGAAGCTAATCCAAAAATTAGATTTAGCTCTTTTGCAAACTTAAGACCTTCTTGGTGTGTACTCGCAGGTCAGAGTGGTACACACAGTGTGTGTGTATGTACATACCATCAAAACCCAAAGCTGCAGATAGCAGCTTTGTGGATTAAAGATTTAGACTACAAAAGGCACTGATGGCCTTATTGGTCTGTAACATGGAAGATTGTATGATGGGAGAGTGTGTGGACAGCTGCATGATTAAAGACAAAGTTGAATCTCCACAAGATTTTGTGGAATCATTGAGTAAAAATATTACAAAACTAACTAGGTATCATTTCACAAACAAAAGCCAATCCAATTACTTTAAAGAGCTAAAAGAAAATATGAAAGAAAATGAAGCCATTCTTGTAGGGGACTTCGCAGAAAACTTTTCTTTTATTGTTCAGGATGCGGCACAAGGGTTTCACTGGGAAACTTCCCAGTGTACCATGCATCCTTTCGTATATTATTATAAACTTTCAAAAATTCACTACTTTACTGATGGCTGTGCATGCCAATATAAAAATAAATTAAACTTTTTGAATTTATGCCACCACAAAGCCAATTTTGGAATAGACAGAGTGGAATTTTTTTGCTATGTCACACGGAAAGAGCACGTGCAACGGAATAGGTGGCACTGTGAAAAGATCAGTAGCAAAAGCCAGTTTACAATGACCGATTGATAATCAAATTTTAACTCCCACCAAGACTTTTTTGAATTTTGCTCAACTAATTTAGATTCCACAATAATTTTTTTTATGTATCCAGAAATGAAGTTACAGAAATAGAAAATTCCCTACGAGAGCGTCTCAATTTCCCGATTATCCCAATTAAAGGTGCCCAAAAATTACATAGATTTATCCCTTTGTCAGCAAACACTTTAAAAGTATATTCGTTATCTAATAGTCTTCAGTCAGAAGAAATAAGAAAAATTGTTAGTGGAGAAGTAGATCATGATGGAGAAGCTGGTGATATCGAAGGAGAGTTAAGCAAAAAAGAAATAGAAGTAGGCTCTTTTGTCGGTTGTGTGTATGAAAAAGAACTGTGGTTAGGACTGGTTGAGTCGTATGATGCAGATTATTTGATTAAATTTCTTTATCCATCAGGAATAGCACCCTCGTACATTTTTCCTGCAGAAGACAATATTTGCCCTGTTCCCCCCTGAGAACATATTTGGAACAGTTGAGTCAAGTTTAAGAGGCGGAACAAGGATAAAGTATGTCTTTCCAGCTCAAGATTTAGAAAATAAAATTTCTCAAGAAAACTTAAAACAAATTAGCATATACAGTGGAGTTCCGAAGTTCGTGATTAATTGGGACCGCCAAAATCGTCTCTAACTTCAAAATCACGAACATTGGAATCCATTTTCCATTAATTTTTGCTAATACGTTCCAGAGCTCAGAAAAATTGATACCAATCTATAAGAACATCATCATGAATTTTTAAACTTTTAACTGATCCTGATGTAGCTTTAGCTGCTTGTTTATATTTTTCTTTGCTTTTCAAAATTGAGTCCACAGTCAACCATGATAAACTAAACATTTTTGATATTTCACTAGTTTTTAAACCTTTCTCACATTCAGAAATAATCTTTAGTTTAGTCTCCAAATCAGTGACATTTTTGGTTTTTATTACTAGATTGACTAACACTATCTACTTTACGTTTTGGAGCCATTTTGACTAAACATTCTAGACCAAAAACTAGGTTATTTTTTCAAAACGATATCTGAAAAATACAGGATAAAATTAAATCAAACTAAATATGTTGCTAATAAACAATAATAATAATACAGAAAATCAAAATCACGAATATGCAGATTTTTGGTCAAAAATCACGAATATGCGGGTTTTTGGTAAAAAATCACGAACTTTTAAATTTTTGGTATAAAAAATGGTGATCACGACTATGCAGAATCACGAAGTTTGAGTCTCTCAAACTTCGGAACCCCACTGTATGTATGAAGTTAGCACTTAGCATGTATGTAGAATGTAGAGTAGATACGTATTTAAATTATAATTAATAATTACAAATGCTAAGTATATCCTTATTATATTGTTATCCTACTATTTAATATGTTTAGTTTCATTAAATAAATTTTTGATGAAATTCTGAAAAAATGAAGAAAGCCAGCATTAGTAAAATTAAGTTTTAAGCTATGTAATGGCCTGTAAAGTAACTTTTTATTGCTGATTATGGTAGATCTTTGCTCAGGCAACATTTTTTCTTCAATAAATTATTTTAAAAAATTGATCCCTTCAAGGTCAAATCCTGAATTTTTTTTTTTTTTCAAAATTAAGTTTTTTTATTATTATTAAATTATCCAAATGAAAGTACCATTTTTGGAAACTAGAGCTCATTCCGCTTCTGTCCATATAAAGTTTATTAAGCTACGACAATTAGAAGCCAAGATATAGGGATTTAAAAGATTCTTAGGTCACGATTTAGCCAAAATTTGACCTATTTGACCAATTTTCAAAAAAATTTAGGAATTTGTTTTTTTCACTAAAAAACACCCTCAGACCAAGTTTCGTGAATATTGAAGATGTATTAGTGTTATATCAGCACTTCTACCTGTCTATTTATCCTGGATTTACCCTGCTGGAGAATATGGTATTTCCAGGTCAAAAAAGATGCATAAAATGTGTTGTTTGGTAGCAAAGGCTTCATAAACTGAGGACTCAAGCTGCAGTAATGCGTCAGTGGTGTAACACATTCTGCGGAAACCAGACTAAGTCAGGGACAGGAGACCTTTTCTTTCCAGGTGGTACATTAGCCAGATGTTTACCATTTCCTCTATAACCTTACTACAGAGGCACAATGTGAGGGCAATGGGGTGGAAGCTGGTTGGAAGGGAGTGATCCTTACCCAGCTCAGGGATGGGGATCACTATTACCAACTATCCAGAAATACCACTTCCTGCCAAATTCTATTGAAAAGTTCAAGTATAAATGCCATTGACCCATCAGGAAAGTGGCACAACATGGCATAGGAGATGTCATTGTGTCCTGGAGAGGTGTCAGGCTCAGCCACAGTGTGGGGGTTTTAGGAGTTCCATATTTTGCCTTCAAATTCTGGAAGTCTAGAGAGGTTTCATTTAATATCTCGTTCTTCTTTATTAATTTCATAAGTAATTTTTGCCAAAAAAGAAAAGTAAATTATTAGAATTTTTGTCATGGAAAGATAAAAACTTAGCCAATGGGGACCCCCACCCCTTGGCATGGCCTGATGCTGGAGGTGGATGCGCAGAGTGAGTTATGAGACCTGGCAGGGTATTTTCCCCAGACTCTATTCTGGATTTGAAGAAGTTAAAGGAAGGGAGGAGGATTAGGCTTCTCTACTAGAAGTTGGGTTTGGCCCTTCTAGTTTGAACATCTAGGCTAGTTTGATGAGTGGTGTCAGGATGGAGAAGACCCACCCTCACCATTCTGTACAGAACCCTGTAAGGGAGCTTCTCAAATGGATCTAGACCAACCAGATTGGCCACCTAGTGTAGGCCTGATTGTAACTAGTCTGGTACCAAGAAAGCATTGTTATCAAATTCTGGAAAGCTCCATTCCAGGGTGAATCTGGAATGACTCTCTAGACTGCCAGTGACCTTAAGTCAAGATGGTGTATGAGAATGAGGACTAGATCGATAACTCTAAAACTACAAAACTAAACATAAGATTTATTTGCTAAGTATGACAATTTGTATAGTATGAAGTAAGCTGATCAGGAATCAAGAAGCTCAAGAACTTGTGATTTTATAAATCATAAATTTGGAGGTTCTGGATTCCAGAAAAGAAAGATATAACAATATAAATAAAGTGTAACTTGTAATGTGAAAGATATATTGTGTGTGACTGGATTGTAAGTGACTAAGTGTGGGTGAAGCGAGTGTGGTTTATATAATGTAAATATTTAACTGAATAAACTAGATTTATATATAAATCTAGTCATCATTTTCCTCATCTTGACTTCACCATTCCTTATGAGTTCAGTCAAAGGAGTAGATTCATTAGTCATCCACCAGATCAGGTCATTGAGGGGGAGATATAAAGGGTATCCCACCAGCATTTTGATAAACAAAAGTAAAATAACATTTGAAAAGATATGGAATAAAGAAAAGCCAAGTAATTATAGGAAGAGATATCGAGCAAGAAGGAAAGGAGAGTAAACAATTTAGTCTAAAGAGTAACAACTTTATAGATTTACGGTCAAACTAGAACACAGACCCGATCTCAAATGAGAAAGAGTTGTGGGTTGAGTCACCTGCGACATAATATATTGGCACCCAAACAGGGACCTAAGGGTCTCTGGAACAGAAAGGGCGTAGGAAGATGGAGAAGGATTTAGCAAAGATGAAGGAGAGGGTAGAGAAGTTTGAGAGAGCATTAGTAGAAGAGAGAAAAAAGCACGAGGAAGAAAGGCAAAGGTTAGAGAAAGAGAAAAAAAGCAGAAAAGAAAGAGAGAGAAGCTATATTGAAGGAAAAGAACAGGTTGGAAAGTCTAGTACAGGATATGCAGGAGCAGGTAAAATGGCAGGAGGATGAACATAGAGAGAATAAGGAGGATGGAACAGAAGACAGATACAGCTTTGAATGAAGTTATGGAGTGACTAGCAAAGATGGAGACAAAAGTTGGGGTTCCAATGGAAGGAGCTGTGGGAGGAGTTGATGAGAAACAGCCAGGTGTGGAAGAAGAGTACAATAGAGAGGCTAGTGAGGGGAGAAAGGAAAAGAATGAGAAGGAATTCCATTCAACTCCTAAGGACAAGAGAAAAAGAGGGAAGAAAGAAATAGGAGATTGAGAAAGTGAGGAAAAGGAAAGTGAGAATGAGCAAGAGTGGAAAGAAGTAAAGAAAAGAAAGAAAAGGCGCAAGTATAGAAAGGCACGGAGGAAGAGCTCAGAAGGTACAAATGTGCATCAGTGCAGATGACTCCTTGTATAGCAGCGTGGAAGACAAAGGGACAGGGAGTGATAGTGAAAATGGGGAAGAGAGTAGCGACAAATCTGGGGATAGTGACTACAAGATTCATAAGGGTATTCTAATTTGGGAGGTGCCAAAGGTGCCAAAATTCAATGTATATAGCACTAGGGATATTCAAGGGTTCTTTAGAGAATATGAGCGGTATTGCAAAATGAAATATCCTGATCATCCTGAGTACTGGGTCAAAGAATTAGGAGAATTATAAAGCCATAGTAAGTTCAGGAAAACCTAAGTATGAGGTTGTTAAGGAAAGGGTTATCAAACAGGTAAGGAGAATCAGGGGTAGTGTTAGGTATAAACAAAGGGATGATTTTGAAAGGGCGTGGATGTACCAAGAGGAAAATCTTGATATGTATGCAAACTATGCATACCGTTTAGAGACTCTGGCTCATAGGAAATTTGGAGATGAGGGAATCAAGAGTTCCAAAGCACTGGTAAAGAAGTTTTTGGAAACTATTCCTGAAACAGTGGCGGAATATATTCACATGAAATGGAAGGAAGCAGTTAGATTAGGAGGGAAGAGACTTGTGGCCAAGAATCCTTGAATTATTGGAGGACTGGCCATTTGATGATGAGGGTAAATATTACCTGAAATCAAACATCAAGTAAGATAGGGAGTGAGCCAGAGCTAAGGAAGTTTTTATGGGACATTCAGGAGTAGGACAGGTTGGGAATGAAGAGCCATCTCCAGTTTTCAAAACATATCGATATGCTCTTAAGAATAACTTGATTGAAGTCATGGCCAAATTTATGGAAGACTTCTATTCCCGACAACATGGATATGACTGGTAATTCCGGGCAAATTGGACAGGGAGTGAGACTGCAAGGGTCAGCAAGACCAAACTGTCCCTATTGTGACAGGTCAGGACATGGAGTAGAAACATATAGACAAAGGTTGGGTGCGTGTTACGCTTGTGGGGAAAAAAGTCATTTTGCAAGTGATTGTAGAAAGAGGGGGATGGAATGTAGGAGATGTCAGCAATTTGGACATTTGGCTAGGTTCTGCCCAAATGGACATCGAGGAGACCCACAGAGGCCACCTCTTGGGGAGGTTTCTGAAAGACCAGGTCCATCAGGGGGATGGAGATCTACTGGGGGGCAGGGTAGTCAAGGCGATGGGATGGCTGGAGGTCATCCAACAGTGGCGGGAAACTAATTTGGCAGGGGTTCCACAGCAGTGGGGCCTCTGGGACATTCTTGAACAGCGAAAGAATGTCTTGAGTTGCAACAATGATGATCTAGGTCCAACAAAATTACCACCTTTTAGAATAGTTTTGAAAGATGAGACCAAGACACTTTCTCCAACTGTTGGTACAAGAAACTGAGGCACAATGTGAAGAGTTAGTTCAAGCAGGAATTCTAGAGGAATGCAAAAGTCCCTGGAATAGTCCAATAGTCCCCATCTGGAAACCGGAGGGAAAACGTAGGCTCTGCATTGACTATAGTTGACTATAGAAAGTTAAATGCTCAGATGATCAGGATCAGTTTCCCATGTGTATAGTTTAGGAGTGTGTTTACTCAATGTATGGAATGAGGTTGTTCACGAAAATGGTTTGGTTCAAGGTTACTACCAAATGACCTTGGAGGAATCCTTGAGACGGATGACAACCTTCTCGACAGCTCATAAGCATTATGCTTGGAAAGCTTTATCATTTGGATTAGCGAATGCCCCAGCTGCCTTTCAATGAGCCATGGCTGGCATCTTAAGTAAATTTAAGACCAAGAATATCATGGTTTTCATTGATGATATTCTAGTGTTCAGCGAAACGTTTGATGAACAGGTCAGGTTGGTGAGTGAGGTTTTGCTAACCCTAGAAGGTGTGGGCATTAAAGTGAAGCCATTTAAGTGAGCTTGGTTTAAGGACCAAGTAGAATTTCTTGGGCATATAGTAGGGAGGTCCAGAATCCAAAAATCTCCTGAATATATAGAAAAAGTGCGAGATTTTCCTAAGCCAAAGACAGTAAAGGAGCTAAAATTGTTCCTGAGTTTGATTGAATTTCAGAGGAAGTTTGTGGAAGAATGTTCTGGAATTGCTAAACCACTGAATGAGTTAACTGGGATGAAAGGGAGAACTGTTTTGGTGGAATGATGCAAAATGAGGCACTTGAGAAATTGAAAGATGTCATGGCTCAGGATGTGGAATTGGTGTATCCAGATTATGATCTAGAAGCAAGTCCATTAGAACTATTCACGGATGCAACTGGGTATGGTATGGGAGGTTGTTTATGTCAGGAGCAAGTGGTGGATTGGGAGAAAGTGAGACGAGTGATTGGCTATGTATCTAAAGCTTTTAGTAGTGTGGAGCAAAAGTATTCTACAATAGAGAGGGCTTGCTGCTATGAGGTATTGTCTGAAAGCCTTTAGACCCTTCCTGTATGGGGTGTATTTTGTGGTGAAAATGGATCACCAACCATTGGTATATCTGGAGCGAATGAGAATGGTTGATAGTAGGATTGCGAGGATGATTGAAGATTTGTGTGACTTTGATTATCAGATTGAATATGTGCCTGGTAAGGGTAACTATTTAGCAGACAATGTCTAGAATGCCTGGAATGAATGAAGGAGAGTATCTATGATTGATTCAGAGTATCTGCCAAAGGGTTTAAAGAGACAAAGAAAGTAAAGGTGGAGGTGATTCAATGTTTGAAAGTGTATGGAAAGGATTGAGAGACTTAGTGAGTGATGGATTAGATGTAGCAGTGCCTGATAGTGTGGATGAATTGAGAGTAGTAGTCATGAATGAGGTTATGAAAAGGCCTGAAAGTATTGGTTTGATTAAAGGGCGAAAGAGTTAAGAGCGATGTGTGAGCCAGGGAGATTGCCATTTCAAGAGGTGTTGATGATGGTGAGTAGATTATATGGGATTGTTGTGATGGTGCATTATGGTATGGAGACATAGTATACAAGGATAGAAAGGTGGTTATGAATGAGGAGAGAATGGTGTTACATCTCCAGTGCCTGAGTGGGATCCACTATAATTGGGTAGTGGAGACTTGGAGATATGATCATCAAGTTACCCTTGGTGAAGTAGAGAATGGGGAAATAAGTGTGTGCATGGAAGTGAAATATGGAAAGAAATGTCTTGGTATGATGGTGGTCGATGTTCAAGTGGATAGCCAGAAGTTTTGTGGCCTTGTTGATACAGGGGCACAGATTTGTTTGGCGAGTGAGAGGGTTGTCACTGCATTAGAAGAAGGGGGTTTGAATATGAATAGGAGACCAGTGAATGTTATGATGAAGGGATTGGGAGAAGGACGTGTCAGGGCACATGAAGCAGTAAGGATAAATGTTTCTCCAAGATTCAGAGGTGAAGATGTGGAACAAGTATTTGTGATCATTCATCAGGATACAATGCCCTATTGTTTTCTGCTGGAAATAAATTTCTTGAAACAAAATAAATTAAGTGTAGATGTGGGTGAAGGGAGATAGGCTCTGTAAGAGGTCCACTTGCTGCTTTATGTAAGATGAGATGGGAATGGTTGGGGTAATCAAGTGGGAAATAAATGATGATAGAGAAGTCCTAGACAATCAGGACATTTTAGAAGTGCAAGAAACCAATCTGATTGTGTCCGAACTTTGAAAACTAGTAATGTTTAACATACGGGTAAAAGATTGGGTAGCAGGACTTCAATATTTTAAGAGATTTGCAAGAAATTATGCAGAATGTCAAGGGGTACTTTATTTTAACAGGGTAAATCAATTTCAAGAATGAGCATTAGTACCAATAATGACTTTAGTTAGGATGATCAGGTTGGTCATATTAATTCATCAAATGTATGGGCATCCAGGAAAACATAAATTATGGGGATTCATGAGGGAGATTGTCTTCTACCCATACTTGGGCCAAGTGTGCACTGATGTATCAACTACATCAACTACCTGTGAGTGATGTCAGAAAAGGAAGGGTCAATCTCAAGTGGTGAGACCTCCATTGCAGAAGGTAGAAGCTCAGGAGATATGGGAGATGATGGTTGCTGATTGTGTGAACCTCCAAAGAACAAGGAGGGGTAATGTCACGATGGTCATTGTGGTGGACCATAAGTCCAAGTTTGCTTATGCAGCCCCCTTAAAGAACAAGACCAGTAGAGTAGTGGCGGAGACTGTTTGAGACATCATATTTCCTATGATGCTCCTGAAATCATCAAGATGTTTGAGTGACAATGGGCCCGAGTTTTCTGGAGAGGCCTTTTCAAGTATGTTAAGGGAATGCGGACAGTGGTGTAGTCTGGGGGTAACACAAGGTAACAGCGTTACCCCACTGGTTTTATTTTACTTTATATTTTTTGCTGTTTCTACTGAACATTTTTGTAATACATACTTTCTAACTATATTTCTTTCCTAACCCCTTCAATTTCAACGTGTTTTTGGGAATGTACATAAAATGTAAAAATGCTGTAGAATTTTATAGAAATGCTATATAAGAAAAATTGTTATTGCGTTACCCCACTGAAGAAATTATGACTACACCACTGAATGCGGAGTCCAGCAGGTGCTGGTTACTCCGTATATGCCATCCTCAAATGGATTAGCAGAGAGAATGGTTAAGACCTTGAGTGAGATGCTGAGGATGGTAAGTCGAGAATTGAACAATTGGGACAAACATCTGAGTCGGGTGCTGTGAAGTTACAATTCTACTTTTCATGCTGCCTTGAACACATCTCCTACAGAATCTACAGAAGCTAAGGCTAACAAAGACCCTAAGATCCACTCTAAGGTTAACCTGAGAGAAAGGAAAGAGTAGGGGGTTAAGAGGAGAGAATAAGGGGTTAAGTAAGTAGCAACACTTATCACTCGTGGGTTAACATTCATTTAGAAAAAGAGAAAAAAGACTTGCCATCATCATCTGCCAGCCACTGCCAACAAGGCAGAAAAATATGTAGTCAGAGAGAATAGGAAAGATTGCAGAATGGTCCTCTACTCCATAGGGAGGTAGAGCCCACTCTGCCAGAAAGGGGTGAAAGATGAAAAGAAGTAAAATAAGAATGCTTACAAACCATACAATACATTCTTAACTCAAAGCAACACATTCTTCCAGCTGTTGCAGACCGATCTTCCACTCCATAGGGAGGTAGATGATGCAGCCCACTAGGCTGGAAAGGCGTGAAAGACGAAAAGTAGTAAAATAAGAGCGCATTACAAACCATGCAACACATTCTTCACTCCAACACTATCATACCATGCAAACTACAGACATGCAATAAAGAGTTACAGACATGCAAATAAGGAGAGAGGCCAATGCAAGATATACCCCTTTTAAGGAGGGAGATCTGGTTCTGCGGGAAATCCAGGAAGTTGGAAGGAGGATAGAGTATAAAGAGAGGGAAAATATATATCAGAAGAGGAATGAAGATTCGAGAGAGTGGAATAAGTCAGTCACACAGGAAAGTGTGATCCAGTTATTGGATAGTGTAAGAGGGGAATACCGGATTTTGCAAGAAAGTTTGGGACAGGAGGAGGGGGAAAGGTCAATGGAGGTTTTAAAAGAGTTCTGTAAGATGGTTCAAGAAAGAACCACTGAGTTGGAGGAGGAAATAGAGAAGGACAGAGGTAGAGGTGGGACAACTGAGATAGAAAAACAATGAACAAGACAGCAAGGAGGGGTTCACAATGAACCTTGGGTCCAGCCTTGGATTTTAGAGAGGAAGAGGAAAGAAAAGAGAGTAGTGAAGAAGAGGAGTTGTAAATGGTAGATTTAAGGATGAAGGGTTTGGTGGAAGGTAGGTTAAGTTAGATTGTAAGGAAGCAAACCCCTGCTGGGTTGTTGAGTTAAGATCTCTATTTATTAAAAAAGTGTCATGATTCAGAGGGGAAAAAGTGGAGTCGGATGAGGAAGGTATTTAAAATTGTATGGGATTGATTTCCTTTGTAGTATCTGCATTGAATGAATCTCACCTGTAGGTTTTTGGGGAGGATGAGAATTGGGTGGAATTTCTGGATTTCACTGGATTGAAGGCAAGGGGAGAGATGTCAGGGTTTTAGGATTTCCATATTTCCCCTTCAAATTCTGGAAGTCTAGATAGGTTCCATTTAATATCTCGTTCTTCTTTATTAATTTCAGAAGTAATTTTTGCCTAAAAAGAAAAGTAAATTGAGAATTTTTGTCATGGAAAGCTAAAAACTTAGCCAATGGGGATCCCCACCCCTTGGCGTGGCCTGATGCTGGAGACAGATGCGTGGAGTTACGAGACTTGGCAGGGTATTTTCCCCAGACTTTATTCTGGATTTGAAGAAGTTAAAGGAAGGAGGATTAGGCTTCTCTACTAAAGTTGGGTTTGGCCCTTCTAGTTTGAACATCTAGGCTGGTTTGATGAGCGGTGTTGGGATGGAGAAGACCCACCCACACCATCTTGTACAGAACCCTGTAAGGGAGCATCTCAAATGGATCTAGGCCAACCAGATTGGCTGCCTAGTGTAGGCCTGATTGTAACTAGCCTGATACCAAGAAAGTATTGGTATCAAATTCTGGAAAGCTCCATTCCAGGGTGAATTTGGAATGACACTCGAGACTGCCAGTGACTTTAAGTCAAGATGGTGTATGAGGAGGACTAGATTGATAACTCAAACTACAAAACTAAACATAAGATTTATTTGCTAAGTATGACAATTTGTATAGTATGAAGTAAACTGGTCAGGAATCAAGAAGCTGAATGTGTGATTTTATAAATCATAAATTTGGAGGTTCTGGAATCCAGAAAAGAAAGATATAACAATATAAATAAAGTGTAACTTGTAATGTGAAAGAAATATTTTGTGTGACTGGATTGTAAGTGACTGGGCATAGATGAAGCGAGTGTGATGTATATAATGTAAATATTTAACTGAATAAACTAGATTTGTATAAAAATCTAGTCATCATTTTCCTCATCTTGACTTCACCATTCCTTATGAGTTCAGTCAAAGGAGTAGATTCATTAGTCATCCACCAGATCAGGTCATCGAGTGGGGGGTATCTTTGAAAAGATATAGAATAAAGAAAAGCCAAATAATTATAGGAAGAGATATCAAGCAAGAAGGAAAGGAGAGTAAACAGTTTAGTCTAAAGAGCAACAACTTTTATGGATTTATGGTCAAACTAGAACATAGACCCAATCTCAAACGAGAAACATTCATGGGTTGAGTCACCCGCGACAACAGGAGCACAATTAATTTTTAAAATAGGTGGAGAATTGGGTGTGTAGTTACCCCACAAAGGAGGCCCATAAATCATGGCGTGTGGTATTCAGGACCCACCTATAGTGAGCCATGGCACTATGAAATTCTACTTTTAAAAAGTCATTGTGTCTGTGGACATGATAGCGTATAGCAGCTCACCTGTATGCTCCACATGCCACAGCACACTCCTGACTCCACCAGGGAACAGGGCATCACGAAAATGTTCCAGATGTCCTTGGTATACTCTGGAAAGCAGCTGTGATGAGCCTATCCACGAGATACTTAACAGCCTCATCAACCATGGGAAAATCATCCACCTGCAGGTGTAAGGTGCCCACTCCAAAAACTAGTGCCAGTCAGCCTTGTCCAGGCACCACTTTGGAAGTCGGCAAACTGATGGACTTCCCGCAGCACTTAGAATGACTGGGAAGTGACCACTGCCATGAAGGTCAGCAGCCACCTCCCAATGAAAAGTAAGAACAATGTCTAGGGTGCATATTGATAGGTCTATTACAGTGTAGGTTCCTGTCTGAATATGGAAGTGCGTAGGGTCACCAGTGTTTAAAAAAGAAAGATCCCAATCATCAAAAATAGAGGCAAGGAGGTCACCCCTAGGGTTAGAGATGGCATCTCCCCACAGAGGATGGTGGCAGTTCAGATCACCAAGAATAATGTAGGGGCGTGGGAGCTGGCATAATAGCCCCTCAAGATGCACGACAGTGTTAGGAGGCAAGTACAGGGAACACACCGTGTACCATCATGTCAGAAAACATCTCCCAGTAACAACCTGTACTAGAGATCTGATGTGTAAGGTGGTGAGAGGGACATCTCAGCAGTGAAGGATGGCAGAGCCACCATGATGTCCACTGGTTGGATTAGGAGTTGAGTGGAGAATAGTGTATCCCCTAGGGGCAGGATAACTCTTGTCTCTCGCTGCCATCTCCTGCAGGCACACACAAACTGGGGACACCTGGTCTAGGAGTAGTAGAAGCTCTTCCCAGTTGGCCTGTAACCCATGACAATTCCACTGAAGGACCTTGAAAATTCTAGGTGGGTTCATTTCTGGAAAGGCCCTTGAAGAGGGCCTTTCCAGAATTGCTCTTACCTTTGCTTCTCCACCTCCAAGATACCACTTGGAGGTGGAGAAGCATTTCATTGTATCTGAGTCCTTCCCCAACCCAGAGGCCAATGTCAAAGCAATGGGCTTGGGTGATCCAGACTTGGGGGGCCTGTAGGGGCTCAAGGGCATCCGTACAGAGCCACTCACAAGTGGGGATGCCACAGGGCCTCAATCCCATGGCCTAGGGGCCTCTGCTGCCAGTGGAGTGGCAGCAGGAGCCAGATCATCAGAGGCATCCAACAGAACAGCTGGTGCCACTGGGAGAGGGGTGACAGTGGGAGCCGACACCCAGGGTAGCTTCAGACTCACCCGAAGGTCTCGAAGGCTGAACTTTGAATAGTCCCATCGAGGGACTCATTACTAAGGAATCTCTTCCGTGTGGATAGATCTACCACCCTAGAAGTTGCAACAGACATCATAGATAGTTTTGGTATAATGTTAGATGTGGAAGTGCCAGAAGTCTGGATAGTACTGAGTGATGTAGATCATGCTAATAGAGCCTTTGGTTGTTTGAATTGCTGAGGATGAGATGACTTTGGATTGGAGCAGAGGAATGATAGGCAGCATGGTGTGCCATCACTGAAGCACAAGATATTCCAGGATGAACATGTTGGTAAAGTGCCATGCTCTTTGCTTCAGCAAAGCTTACCCTATCCCCAGGGCCGGATTTACTTGCTTGTGGGCCCTAGGCCAAACCTTATCAGTGCCTCCCCCCAAAAAATTATATATATATATATATATATCGTAATATTGTGATGTAAAAAAAAAAAAGAATTACAACATAATGTAACACATCAATAATTTTATTCAAATTAGTTTTATATCATGTACAACTTATTCTTACACAAAGGAATAATGGAAAAAAATACAGTCAAATTGAAGCATAATAAATTTTGCAATAAGAATTACAACATAATGTAATACATTACACATTAATAATTTTTAATCAAATTAGTTCCATATCAAGTACATCAAAGTAAATCAAGTTCCATATCATGTACATCTTACACATAGGAATAATGGAAAAATACAATGAAACTGAAGCATAATAAATTTTGCAAGCACAACTATGTGAAGTTCAAAATGACTTTTTCCTGCTTTTTTCTATGGCAAATTTGTCAATGATACTGTTTGTGTCAAGGGATTGTAGGAGGTCCCCAGTGGGCCCCCAGTTACTGGTGGGCCCTAGGCCAATGGCCTATGTTGCCTATTGGAAAATCCGGCCCTGCCTATCCCTCACCCTTATGGTCAGAATGGACTTCTCCAGTTTGTACTGGTCACAGTCTCTGGAGGACGCAGGATGGTCCCCATGGCAGTGGTAGCACAAGGCTGGACTCCCACAGTCCACACTCTCATGCCCACACTTCCCACAATTTACACATGCAGCAGGGAGGCCCTTCTGCAGGCAGTGGCAGAAGTGGCTGACATGTCCATACACCTGGCAGTGGAACATCATTTGGGGTTAGGGTCATACAGCTTGACGGAGTCAAAGCCATGCCACCATTATGAATTCAGGCAAGTCAAACCTATCAAAGGCTATAAGTAGTGTTGGGGTTGAGGTAAGAACGCCATCCACCTTCTTTTGGAAGCATTCTACTTCCACAATGTGCTGGTCCTTCAACTCCCTTACAAGCTTTTTTCTCAGAATAACGCACCACATCACAGGAGAATACAACCCCCCTACACTGGTTGAGCATAGCATGGGGAGCACAAGTGACATCAGCACGTGGCACAGCCAATATAGTGCACAACCAAGCACTCTCCTCTTGGGATGACACTACAACAAGGAGACTACCATCCCTTTGGGCAGAGACTCTCAGTTCACAGCCGCACACTGCCACCAAGGTGTGATGGACATAAAAAATGTCAAGGTCCATGATGGACTGACTTTCCAAAGCTTTGATTACTAAGTATTTCTGGTAGTTTTGGGGTTCAAATACCCCTGGTAAAACTTCAGTGATAGATCAGGTAGAACTCTTACTCCTCCAGTGAGAGCCCTTGGAAATCTGTGCCTTCGGGTTAGTCTTAACACGCTTCAGCTTGGCAGCATGCAAGGCCAAAATGGAGAGGGTAGAGGCCTTCATTCCATCGGAGCTACCTGGTGCCCAGAAGGGCCCCCACCATGGAGCCCAATAAGGGGAGGACATATAGACCTCAGGAGTAGTGGAGAGGTATATGCAACCATCACCACAGTCTGATGGCACCCGCGGAACCAAATGGGATGCCAACCTCATGGTGGAAGCTTGACCCTAGCCAATAAGAAGACCAGCCAATTAGCTTCACTGGGCCTGTAATAGTCAAGCTGCTCATCTAGCTGGAATAAGGAACCAAAGAGGCATGTTGCTAGCTGCAAGGTGCCGCATGCGGCATTGCTCAGCCTCCAGAACTCCCATCTCTCAGCCTTACAGGTTGCTATGCATGGCAAACACATGGGAGAGCTACTACTCTCCAGCCCTTGGTGGAATAGGCTGGAGGAAGGGTCACCAGCCCACTCTCATGGCCAACAACGCACCCTGGGAACCATTTAGTTTCATCCCTCCCTGATGACTCTTCCAGCATGGGTAGCCCTTCCTTCAACCAGGAGGAAGGGAGGACAAGCCCCCCCACTGGTGTGGCTCATCAGATCAGTGGGACCTCAAGCCTCCCCCACCATGACAAGGTGGCTCCCACTAAGGGGGTCTATGTTGCAAAATGTTTCATACCGTATAACTTTAAGGCAGGGGTTCTTAACCTGTCGCTCACAAGCAATATGTTGCTCTTCAAATGGGCAAATGTTGCTCACAAACAAAGCCTGCTTTTCTAATGCAAAGCAAAAAGTATAATATTTTTCCTGAAATTTTTACTGCTGACTTCAAGATAACATTTTCATTCATGGTCGACATTTTTAGCCATTTAAACGACTTAAATCTGAGGTTGCAAGGAAAAAATAATTTTGTTGTTGCCTTATATGAGGAAATTACGGGATTTAAAAAAAAAAAAAAGCTTTTTCAGGGCCAAGTTTCTAAGGAGAATCTTAATCATTTTCCTGAACTTAAAAAAATGTTTGGCTGAAACTGCTAGCAACTATCCATCACTCGTAGTAAAAGCACTTGAAAACATTAGTGATGAGTTCAAAAAAAGGTTCAAACACTTAAAAGAGCATCTACCAAACTTTCAATTATTGACAAACTACATAAATTTCGAGATTGATGATCTGACAAATTTTCAAACAAGAGGAAATAGCAGCTGCAGAATTAGAACTTATTGATGTTTTTCAATATACCTAAAAATTTTAATTAAGCATTATGAAGTTTGCATGCGTTTAAAGAAATATTTAAATAGTTAAATATTTATCTAATTTAAATTTTAAGTTTAAGTTAAAGGCTGTTTTTAATATATGTTGCTCACTCTGTAATTAAGTGCGAAAAATTTGCTCACTTAAGAAAAAAAGTTAAGAACCCCTGCTTTAAGGCAAAGTCATATAGCTTGGTATTTATTTACTGCTGTTAATTTACATGGCACTAAAAGAACCCCAACTAAAATAAACAGCAGCACTACAAACATTATTTTACCCTACATTTTAAATAGACAACTTAAATAATTTTTTAAATACATGATTCATAATATTAAAACATTTGTTTTTATCCTTCTGAATCAAACTGTGCTTCATGCACCATTTGGTTATTGTTGTGGCTAGTTTTTTCCTAATGCTTCAATATCAAAATTTTTATGCTAATTTGAGGTATTTCAAGGTATAAAGTACCTAGAAAGCTTCCATTTTTCTTACTAACCACTCTGATAACTGGAAGATGTAAACTAACTGGATGCTTTGAAGTGAAAGTTATTCAAGTGCATTGCATTCAGAATGTTAAAATTCAAGAAGTGATTCAAGTACTTGAGTCATCTCTGATCATGGTTTTCTTCCCACAAAGTGTGATTTAAGTCACTTCATGGGCATGCACTTGGTACACAAAGTGCAGTGTACATTAGGGTGGCCCACTTTTCAATTTTTTTTTAAAAGTATAGGTGATCGTGGTTTTTCCCATTATTTGGCACTATACTAGCACATTGGTACCATTTTTACAAAAATTGATCAATACTTAGGGGTCTCACATCGACCTTGAAATTACTAGTTTTTTTAAAAAATGCGTACTTTTTAACTTTTTACTGAATCAAGATAAATCATTAAGTAGGGATGTTTTCTGAATCCTCTTGATGAGAGAAGTCGTTTGGTGGTGCCTGCCAATGTCATACGACTAACGGTTTAAAGGTTGTGCCTGTGTCCAAGTAATACCAATGTGCTAGTATAGTGCCAAATAATGGGAAAAACCACGATCACCCATACTTCCCAAAAAAATGAGTCACCATACCTGGGCAGAATGTATAATATATATAGGTAATTAGAAAATGCACTATCCCTGTGCCAGGTACCTAACCTATTTCTTTTTTTGCAGATCATAACATTTTGAAATTCTGTCTGAGTTCCTCATCCTTTGTCATGGACAAATCGATGGCAACCATAACTGGAAGAACTCTTGAAGCTACAAATAGTCATCAAAAGGAAAGGCGAAAATAACATCGCTACCTTCTCTAAGATCGGCCTCGGAAATTTTTTTAGTTGACCAACCATCGTCCTCCATCAGTGGTAGCAAATTGCCAACAACACGGCAGGTTTTGCAATACTTCTTCAGTGTTATCCAGTACACTGCTAACAGGAAAGACGCATTCAAAGAAACCGTAAACAACGTCTTAAAATTTTGGAACATGGCCCGCATTAAAACAATCACAAAGCTCAACTGCAAATGGAAGCTAGAGGCATTGTGGAAAGAGTGGCACTTACTCCAAAAGAGCAGAAAACAAGAAACTGACGCTGGAGGAAAATGGCAGAAGTTTTCAGACAGTGTGGACAAGCTGTGGGATATCGGAGCATCTGACGCTGTCGAAGATATAAAGAAAAATCGACTGCTACCCACAAGGACAAGAAAGAAGACATTGACTTCTACCTCGATCAACATGGTCCTCGGGTGGCAATGATGAGTGGGAATGATAAAGTTTTCGCTGTAAAAAGAAAGCTACAGGAAGGAAGAAGACATCCTCGCCAGGAGCCGCAAACCTCAAAGTGTGCATGCGAAACCGGAGATGAGGCCATGGAGAATGATGATACTGGCATGTCAGGAGAGTCAGAGACAGAACTAGCGTTCCCCCTGCCGAAAGAGCCAAGTGTGTCTGTCAATCTTCCTCACCGCATCCTTAATGCACCTGCTGTCATGGAAGTAGCTGATCATTTCCGCATGTCCAATAATCAGGTGCGTATTGTGTATAGTATTCATCGATAGCATCAGTTTTAAAGTGTCCCGTAACCCACATGTATTCTTGACAGTTTCCTTTCCACTTTCCATTCTCTACATACAGGGGTTGGACAAAATAATATGAACATCCGCCGATTTCACTGGTTATCTTTACGGACTGCTCAGACACAAAGTAAATGGTGAAATGACTGGCAAACCTATTTAAATGCGTAACAGAGAGGGTATACATCATGTTATAACCCTCACGTTGTTTTTATAGATCTGAGTGAATTATGAATTAGCAGTTATGAAAGACCTGTCAGACTTCCAAAGAGGGCAAATTGTCAGAGCGCGGATGGCTGGTGCATCGGTGACAAAAACCGCTCAGATGTTCAATGTATCCAGAGGAACTGTCTCTATAGTAATGTCTGCATACCAAAACCATGGAAAGACAAGCACCGACAAATGCAATAGTGGATGCAAGAAGAAGCTGTGTGATCGAGACTGCCGGGTGCTAGAGCGCATTGTGACAAAGAACCATAAGACCACAGCTCCAAAAGTGACTGCAGAGCTTAACCAGCATCTTGCAAGCCCGGTATCGACCAGAACTGTACGTCGCGAGCTCCATAGAGCTGGATACCATGGGAGGGCTGCAATTGCCAAACCCTTCCTTTCGCACATCAACATTGAGCGGCGCAGAAAATGGTGTAATGACCATAAGACTTGGTCAATGGACCAGTGGAAGAATGTCCTTTACGCTATTTCCATGTTCCGGTTGAGTTTACATCTGGAGACAGCCTAAAGATGCTTATGACCCCAACCGTTAAGCATGGAGGCGGATCTGTGATGGTTTGGGCAGCAATATCGTGGAATACTCTTGGCCCAGCTGTAGTACTGCATGGTAGGGTTAATGCCCAGGTCTATCTGTCAATATTGGCTGACCAGGTCCATCCCATGGTCCAAACGCTCTTTCCCAATGGCAGCGCCGTCTTCCAGGATGATAATGCACCAATCCACAATGCTGGGGTCGTTAAAATCTGGTTTGAAGAGCATGTTAGTGACGTAGAATGCTTGGATTGGCCTCCACAATCCCTGGATCTTAACATTATCGAGCATCTGTGGTGTCAGTTGGAGCAGCAGGTCAGAAGCCAATTCCCACCACCAGCGTCTTTGGTGGAACTGGAGCAGGGTTTGCTCGAAGAATGGCTCAGGATTCCTCTAGCCACTGTCCAAAAGCTGTATGAATCAATTCACCGACGCATTGCAGCTGTTATTGCCGCTAAAGGAGGACCAACTCCATATTAAGAATAAAAACTGCCATTTATCAAGGTGTTCATATTATTTTGTCCAACCCCTGTAGGTAGTAAGCATTGTGACTGCTATCACACATTTGGCGGATCCACCAGCAGACCTCAATCAGTTCAGCATCTCGAAAGAAATGGCTCGCCGGGAAAGTGTGTCACATTGCCGTGAAGTGGCGACGGCTGTGAAGGACTCCTTCACGCCACCGAGGCATACTGTTGTCCACTGGGATGGCAAAATGGTCAAGGTCAGTTGATTAAGTTTTCATAGCTATCAATTTAGTAATGAGATTCATGAAGCATAATGTCAATTAAAAAGAGAACTGAATGTGAACAAAAATAGGTTACTTTACAACTATGAAATTGAAATATATGGCATGTGTTTCAGAACTTCCTTTGAACAGCGGAGCACCGCCAAGCAATTCTCATCTCCGGGGCTCCTCATTGCACAGAAGGAAAGTTGCTGTCAGTCCCAGCTGTTGCTGATGGCACCGGACTGTCGCAGGCGCAGGCAACCATACATGCTCTCAAAGATTGGGGATGTGAGGAGAGCATCATCGGACTCTGTTTCAACACCACTTCCACCAACACAGGGAGGGTGCAGGGTGCAGTTGTCCGGCTGGAAAACATGCTCAGGCAACCGCTACTCCAGCTGGGATGCCATCATCATGTCCTAGAGCTTATTGTGGGGGCAGTAGCCGTCACCCTGCTCGGAAGGACTACGGCACCAACTGATCCTTTGTTTCAGCAGTTGAAGTGAAGGTTAGTTCATTTTTTGTGCAAGGTAAAGTTAGGACACACATGATATTCCACTAGTTTATAAAACAGCAAGCCAAACCAGACCTTCAGAGTTTTCTCACACAATTTTCTTGTTTATTATTTTTGAAGATGGGACGAGCTCGATCTCTCGACCTACTGCAAGCTGCAGGTCGAGACTCTGGTGGAGAGTACGTGGCTAATAGAACTCCAGGACGTGGCGGTCAGCTTCCTGATCACAGCTTCTGGTTTCATCAGAGACGATTACCGGGAAGTGGCAGAGATCACGCTCCTGGTACTCGGGACACAACCACGCTGTGGCATTCACCTCATGTGCCCAGGAGCCTACCACCACGCAAGATGGATGGCTAAAGTTAGTATTTTCAAACAAAAATAATCTAGAGATAAGTTAAATGTTATTCAAAGATAAACATTTCATTATAACACAAAGTAATTGGTAACAATAAACCTGTCTTACAATGGTGCCTATTCTGTTTCAGGTCATCTACTACACAAAACTGCTGATGTTCAGTAGGCAGCTGGAGCTCAATGCCGAGCTGGTCGACAAACTGCACAGGATCGTGGTGTTCACCACTCTTCTGTACGTACCAGCTTGGTTGGTGGCCCCTGTAGCAGCTGATGCGCCGTTGAATGACCTGGTACTATACCAGCATTTTCTGAGGTATAGGGCAGTGGACTGCGAGGTGGCAGAAGCGTCACTGGCAGTGATGAGGCGGCACTTCTGGTATCTGAGGCCTCAGACCATCAGCTTCGCTCTATGCAGCAACAGATGGCAGAGAAGCTGTCCCACCTCCCTGTACCCAAAGACTTCACATACGAGAATGTCTCAGTCGACGAGATGATGCTACTCCCCGACCTGATCGACGAGTCATCCTGGTTCTTATTTGCAGGTCTGAAGATGTATGGGTCTTCGTGGCTCACCCTGCCAACTGATAAGTGGGACGAGGACGAGAACGAGGACTTTTGTCGTCTGAAGGATGTGATCTCCAATCTCCAGGTCACCAATGACGTCGCTGAAAGAGGAGTCCAACTGATACAAGACTATGCGAACACGGTCACAAAGGACGAGGCACAGCTGCAGGATCTTTTGCAAGTGGTGGAAAAGAACTGGAAAGAGCTCGGCGACTTCAAGAAGTCATCACTCGCCACGATGACATAGCACAGAGGGACAATGTTGCAGCCAGTGACGTGTGATAGTGGGTCAATACAATGCAAAAGTGATTGTTTAAGTTATTGTTTCTTTCTTCCTTATTTGTCTCCTATTTGCTGATTTTTTTGAAAAGTATAGGTGATCGTGGTTTTTCCCATTATTTGGCACTATACTAGCACATTGGTTTTACTTGTATACAGGCACAACTTTTAAACCGTTAGTCGTATGACATTGGAAGGCACACCAAACAACTTCTCTCATCAAGAGGATTCAGACAACATCCCTACTTAATGATTTATCTTGATTCAGTAAAAAGTTAAAAAGTATGCATTTTTAAAAAAACTCTTAATTTCAAGGTCGATGCGAGACCCCTAAATATTGATCAATTTTTGTAAAAATGGTACCAATGTGCTAGTATAGTGCCAAATAATGGGAAAAACTACGATAACCTATACTTTTTAAAAAAAATTGAAAAGTGGGCCACCCTAGTGTACATTCAAGTACCCGAATCACTTTTTGGCAAAAGGCAAAAACAAATAAAAAAAAAGTACTTGAATCACTTTCACTTCCAAGCATCCAATTAATGGTCTGCCTAAATGACCTCAATATGTGGTCCACATGTTCAAGCAATGTAAGTTTTTGAGTCAATACTGATGTGACATTCCAGCTTGTTATGCATGCTTTGGTGGGGTAATAGCAGACATGGGGTTGATTAGGATTCTAATCGCATGATTATGCTGTAATCATAATCATAATCTAATCAACTATTTTTTTTAAATGCCATAATCAAACAATCCAATCAACTGTTTTGAAATGCCATAATCATAATCAAATCATAATCAACATTAGAAAATGCTGTAATCAATGACAGTTATTGATTTGATTCGAGTTTTAGTTAAGTTCTGGTAACACTGTTTGCCAGTCACCTCTCAGTGTTTTGAGAGACCATAGCATACACGTCACTAGTGCCAGAAAGCCAGTCTGCTAGCAATGGGAAAATCACCTGTTTCAGAGCTTAATATCATGTACACCTGATGGCATATGTGAATTACAGGATACTCTGTGTTAACTGGTATTTTATTAACTGGAATTCTTGAAAAATTGGCAAAATTGAAAGACCCCCATTACAAGTCACCCCTAGAGTAACCTGCAATTTTCCCTGCAGCAACCAGTACCTGGCTGGCACATTTTAGTTTTGGTTTTAGTTCAGTTTTAATTAGTTAGTTTGTTCCAGTGAAGAATAAAGTTTAAGTTCAGTTTGAAAAATGTTAAATATTAAGTTCACTTTTGGACTTTGGATAACCCTCAACTGTTTCATCATCATAATGCAACTTCAACCAATTAAGTTTCTATTGGCACATTATCTTGGTGAGTACAACACTTTTCCTTGAAGTTTCAATGTTTTTTTAATTTTTTGGTATTTTTCTTCTATACCTCTTAAGTATCCAGCATATATAATTAACCAGCATGGCCTCAGTCCTGTGGATGCCAGATAACACAGGGTTAACTGTATTTTTTCACCAAAATGTGGCTTTATTTGTCTTCTTTCAGTATATGATCAACTTTTTGTATAGCCACAAAATTACAAACTCTACAGAGACTATAGTCAACTATTCACTCCATTACCATGGCAACTATTGGAACCCTTTCACTGAGCCTATGGTCATCTGGTGAAATCTAGCACAATCTAACAATATCTTTTCGGATGCCATATCTTTTGCATGTGATAATGCAATTTAGCATTATCATAATGCTATGATAGTATTGAGATGAGGGTGTTCCATATACTGATGGCTTTCCTAGTGATTCATTGTAGATTGTCCAATTATAATTCAAAATAAAATACAGTGAATTTGATTAATAATTTCTTGTTTTTTCATATCAACACAGCAAATATGATATACAAAATACATATGCTAATAAAAAAAATTGAGAAAAACAGTTAAAGTTTTGAAACATTCAAATTACTATAACTTTGAGTCAAATTAATGTTTTTTCATGGGGTTCATGTGTCATTTTAAAGGTCTATCAATGTACAATGTGGATGTCATGTCATGATATTGTTATATTGGTGGCAATCTATAATATTAAAAATTGTTTTAATGACTCAGGTGAGCTACAAATTTTTTTTTTTAGAAAATTAGGTTTTCTAACAAACACAAAAAGATCATAAAAATGTAGGAGTATCCAGTTTAAATGGCCACCCAAACAAAGATTTTGCGTGTACTAGCTAGAACAGACATGGTGTGGGGATGCTGCTGATTGGCTTAGTGATGTGACCACTTCCCACTGATCAGCGAAATTAAGCAACGCAACATTGGGTCTGGGTAGTAGTTGGATAGGAGACCATCCTCCACATCCAGACTATGTAGCGACCCATTGTTCAGATGCCACGTAAAGCTGTAGGTCCCCTCCATCATATGACCTTAGACATTGCGAAGGAGGTTAAACAAAACCAATAATTATTATTATTAGGACATTGACTGGCTGGAGTGGGCTGGCAGCTTTGCCACTCCTACACCCACATTATGTTTCATTTTCTATGCTGCCATGTGCATTTCTACACCTTTAAACAAGGCAAATTTCAGAGGTATTAGTGATAAAATATCATTGCATGGACAAAGGACAGAAGAAAATGGTGATACAGAATGGATTTTCGAACATAGGCAGCTTCATCACTCCTACTCCAGATACCTTATATCAGAGGTGGGGAGTCGGAGTCGGGAATCGGGGCTTTTTTGAAGTCGGGAGTTGGTAAAAACGACCGACTCCCGACTCTTTGATTCAATTTCTATATGCCAAAAATTTACCAGAATACTACTCTGCCCTAAATAAATATCTTCCTGAACTAATTCTAGATTCACATTTCCACATTTGATTTATTGTTCTGGTAAATCTTAGCAAATGAATTTCATATTTCTATTTTAGGATACTAGGTACCATATAAAAATTAGCAATATATTAATTATTAATTTAATTAGCCCCTATTAGTAATGAGTCGTGGGCCTAGTAGAAAATCAGCAGTCTTTCAATATTTTAAGCTAAATGAGGATGAAAGTATTTTTATTTGTCAAGTAGAAAAGGATGGTAAAGAGTGTAATGCAAAAATTAGTGCTTACACTGGGAAACATGCTAATGCTCCAACTAGAGCCTCAAACTTGAAGCGCCATCTACGAAACAAACATCCCAATATTTATAAGGTTGTAGATCAGCATGATAAGGAAAGAGTCGGGAGTCAGAGTCAGTTTTTAAAAATACCGACTCAGGAGTCGGGAGTCGATTGTTTTTGGCCGACTCCCCATCCCTGCCTTATATATAGCTATACCAATACCATACTCTTATTACTCATACTCCATAATCACTGTCATAACCATAATGAAGCATGGTAATCATAAACAATCATCATGAAGATTTTTCAAGGCCCACAGTCATAATCAAAAATTTTGTCAGACATGTAATTGTAACCATAATCAAATTTCGTACTCAACCCCATGTCTGGGTAAAAGAAGCTGGAATGTCAATAGTGGTACTAGGTACCATATAAAAATTAGCAATATATTAATTATTAATTTAATTAGCCCCTATTAGTAATGAGTCGTGGGCCTAGTAGAAAATCAGCAGTCTTTCAATATTTTAAGCTAAATGAGGATGAAAGTATTTTTATTTGTCAAGTAGAAAAGGATGGTAAAGTGTGTAATGCAAAAATTAGTGCTTACACTGGGAAACATGCTAATGCTCCAACTAGAGCCTCAAACTTGAAGCGCCATCTACAAAACAAACATCCCAATATTTATAAGGTTGTAGATCAGCATGATAAGGAAAGAGTCGGGAGTCAGAGTCAGTTTTTAAAAATACCGACTCAGGAGTCGGGAGTCGATTGTTTTTGGCCGACTCCCCATCCCTGCCTTATATATAGCTATACCAATACCATACTCTTATTACTCATACTCCATAATCACTGTCATAACCATAATGAAGCATGGTAATCATAAACAATCATCATGAAGATTTTTCAAGGCCCACAGTCATAATCAAAATTTTGTCAGACATGTAATTGTAACCATAATCAAATTTCGTACTCAACCCCATGTCTGGGTAAAAGAAGCTGGAATGTCAATAGTGTTCTGCAGATCTACAGAAGCTAAGGCTATCGAAGACCCTAAAATCCACTCTACAGTTAGCCCAAGAGAAAGGAGAGAGTAGGAGGTTAAAAGAAGAGAATAAGGGGTTAAGTAGCAAAACCTATCATTCGTGAGTTAACATTCATTCAGAAAAAGAGAAAGACTCACCATTATCATCCGCCAGCCACTACCAACAAGTTGGAAAAATAGTCAGAGAGAATAGGAAAGGGGTGAAAGATGAAAAGAAATAAAGTAAGAATGCTTACAAACAATGCAAACTCATGTTGACTCAATATGTATGTATATAATTACAAAAGTAACTTCTTATTTCTCGACAGGGGATTTAAATAGTCCTCTAATTAGACCTACTAAAGTTGAAATGAAATTATCTTTACCTTTATGATGAGTTCACGATCAATAAAAGATAATTTTCCTTCTTCAATAGCAACATCTTTCATCCATTCATCTTTGATCTGCTGACTCTGGAATGATTATTTCCATCAAATTTACATTACTGTTTTACAGATTTTGAAAATATTTCATTGTTGAGAAAAACTTAATTTATCCAATTTAAAAATTAAAAATAGCTAATTCAAAGGAAGTTAAGTTCCTACTTTGAATAAGTTCAATGCTTTACTATAATTCTCTTTCACTAAAGAGCCATAGTAAAAATATGAGTCTTAAATTCAGTAAAGTTAATTTTCACCATTCACTGCATACTGACTGCATCAGTTTTCAGCATCAATGAATGTAAAAAACAAACATTATCAACTGCATTTCATCAATATTGGACTGTTCATTAAAGAAACTGATCTAAACTTTTAAAAGTCATTCTACTTTCTATTCATGCACATATGGAAATTTATTTTTATATCTTCAAAGAATAAATAGTCATTTGCATCCATTCTTTACCTCTTCTTTATCACTGAAGTTTCGATGATCAATTATATCTTCTTCACGATAACTTTTTTCATTGGAATAAATTTCTTCTTCTTTAATTTCAATTTCTTCTTTAATTCTCCAATTTTTTTCTTTAAAATAAAGTTCCTTTTCACAGTTTTGCATTTTAAAACTGACACCACAAATGACAGACACAAAAATTATATTAAAAAATCTTCAGTATGCAATTCATTACTATTTTATAAATTAACAAGAGAAATTCTATATAAAAAAAAAATGATATACATGTATAGATGCCTGGCTCAGAAGAGTACCAGATGAGTTGGGTGTACCTGGCTATGTGCGGTGGAGTGCAAGAAAGCAACTCGCTCCAACACCAAGCCAGGCCTAGAGATGGGGCCACCAGCTTGACCTTTATGTGGAGACCAACACACGGAACATCAATGAGGTGTATATACTATATATACACACACACACACACACACATGTACTCAGTAGTGATCAGTATTGCTAACTATGAATCCACTGACCCCAGGTTTGATTCCTGGCAAAAGCAGGTGATGCACAGCTTACCCAGCTGTTCATCCTTCCAGAAAAAACATGTTGTAGATAAATGGATACCCTGGATGGCCTAGTGGTTAAAACACTGAGTTGCTGATTGGGAGGTTGTAAGATCAAAGTCTGGGCAAGAACTTTATACTTTCTGACCACCCATGGTGGGTCTTGGTTCAGATTCCATGCTAACCCTTTAAGGACTGAAGGTACAAATTGCTAACATTTCAAATACAAGCATTCATAACTTAACCCTACAAAAAATTCAGGGCTTAAAGGGTTAAACTGCAGGTCAAAGGTGGAGCATCAAGCTTGACCTTCACAGAATGAGCAATTCAGGCAGAAGCTAAATGAAAGTAACCATGATTTTATATATATATTTTTTTTGTTTCAAAGTATGACCGCTCATGGCCACCAAAGGAAAGGTGGATAGCAGAGCAAACACAGGATGAAGACTATGGAACAGCTAATGGAAATGAACAATAGACGGGGAGGAGGAGGGGGAAAGAAAAAGAAAAAGAAAAGGCAGAAAGATCATAGCAGAGTCATAGCCAGTAAAGAAGTCGGGAGTGAAAGAGGAAGGAGAACCCGGTTACCAAAAAGTAGGGACCTTCAGATAGAATAGCACCAAGCCTATCACAAGGCCCGATGCTCTCCAAAATGGGAAAATACTCTGCGTGGAGCGCAGAGTAAAGCGGACACTCCACCAGGAGGTGGGCAACTGTAAGTGAAACGTTACAATTGGGACATCGGGGCACCCGATCCCCGGCCATCAAATAGCCATGGGTCACGTGGGTGTGGCCAATACGGAGGTGGGCCAGATCCGCCACCTTATGGCGCGACCGATGGAAGGAAGAGGCCCAACATCCCAATTTGGGTTTTATCTTGCAGAGAGTGTTATTTGTAGCGCCATCCCAGCAACTCCGCCACCGGAAGCGCAAAAACCTACAGAAGCCAGGAATATAATCAGAAAAGGGGAGGGACACAGGTGAAACCTGTAGTTGGCATGCGGAACAGGCAGCTCGATCGGCAGCCTCATTTCCAGCCACGTTAACATGTGCAGGGACCCAGCAAAATACCACCACCTTGCCACCAAAAGCGACAAGGATATTGCGCAGTAGCTGGATTCATCGGACCAGTGGGTGGACAGGGTCAAAACACTCCAGGCCATCCAGAGCAATGCGGGAATCCGAATAGATGACAAATGACCCATCTGGATGCTCCCGCACCACCTCCAGAGCACTCAGAATGACAGAGCTCCGCTGTGAAAATGGAAGCCTCATCAAGGAGACGGGTACATCGGGGAGCAAGGGCAGACGACTGGGGAACAGCCGCAGCCCCAATGCCCCCGATGACCTCAAGCCATCTGTGAAGACCGCAACACATGCAGAGTGACACACTGCATGCTGAAGGAACAGAGACCGAAGCAAGACAGAGTCAGAATCAGCACTGCAAACGGGGCACAATGCCCTACAGCATGCAACAGGGGTGCTCTCCCAAGGTGCAACACCCCTGAAAGAGACCGGTATAACAGATGGAGGAGGAGTGCCCATACCATCGAGGAGGGAAGTCACCATGTTGGTGAAATACCAACCCCCATCCTGGCAGAATGCCCTCTCAACCACCTGGAACAGAGGAGAGTTAGGAAGATGGAGAATCCAGAGATAGTGCTTGGCAATGAGGAACGACCTCCGATCCTCCAAGGGAGGGATGTCGCACTCAACCTGCAGATGATCAACCAGAGAGGAGCGGATGGCACCAGATGACATGTGCAGTCCTCTAGAGAGGACTGGATCCAGTATCTGAAGGGCTGTACAGGAGGCGGAGCCATACACCACACTCCCATAGTCTAATTTTGACTATACCAGGGACACATACAAACAGAGGAGTGTCCGCCTATCCGCACCCCATGTACTATGTGACAGATGTCCCAGCAAATCCAGGGTACGTCTTGTAGACTCGCGCAGCTGGCGAAGGTGGGGAACCCAGCTCAAATGGCTGTCAAAAACCATACCCAGGAAACATACTGATTGAACGAGGGGCAGAGGCTGACCCCCGAGTGTAAGATTAAAGGCTGGAATGGCACCAGATCCCCGTCTCCTCGATGGAAGGAAGGCCACACACGAAGTCTTTGGGGAAGACAACATAAGGCCCACCGAAGACGCCCAGCGTTCAACCCGATTGACTGCGAGTTGGACTTGCCTCTCCATGAAGGACTTATCCCTGCGGCATAGATGGAACAGCGCACCAAGGGTGGAAGGGCTCCCAGTAGCACAGACATCACCAGATTGAAGGAGGAGACGTTCAAGACACCCCTGAGGCACCCCCTCCTCCTGAACATACAGGTCAGATAGGGCCACCCGATTACGGACGCGGAAAGTGCGACAGCAGAGGAAGCTATGTAGAAATGTGGGCAAAAAGCCCACAAAACCAAGAGACTTCAAACAGTCCATGACAACTCCCTGACGGGTCGTGTCATAGGCCTTTTGGACATCAAAAAAGATGGCCAGAACAAGATTCCAGTGGGAAAAGGCCTCCCGTACATCATGACCAAGGAGGAGAAGGGGGTACAGAGTACACCGAAATCGATGAAAGCCATACTGGGTCAGGGGGTATAACCCAAGCGACTCCAGTGTAAAGGAAAGTCGGATGGCCACGATCTTTTCAAGGAGCTTACATAAGCAGCTCATCAAGGCAATAGGCCCAAAGCCTGCCACCTCCACTGGATCCTTCCCCGGCTTAGTTATCAGGACCACAATCACCTCCCTCCCTCCAACTGGAAGGGAATGACCCCTCAACCCACACCCGGTTGAAAAGATCCAGCAAGAAGTGTAGGGCCATCGGGTGCAGATTCCAAATAAAGTCATACAGAATGTCATCAGGGCCAGGGGCGGAAGAACGACGGGTTGCCAAGGCAGCCCGAAGTTCCCGCATTGTAAAGAGATGGTTATAGGGCTCGTTCCCAGGCAGCGGGAATGTAGCATCCAACAAAGGATGATCCACAGCTGAAGGCGAATGGGAAACTGCAGCAAAAGCACCGGCCAGCCAATCAGCCGGATCCGAAAGGAAGCTGTCCCCATCCCGAAGGACAGGGTGACTAGCAGGGACCAGCTTCCCCTTGATACTACGTACCTTCTGACACACAGCAGCACAAGGGGTAGATGAGGAAATGCCAGACACAAAAGCACGCCAAGAGGCCCAATGGGCCAACTTGAGAGTCCAGTGGGCGAAAGCCTTCACCCACCGCATCTCAATCAAGTGGTCCATGCACCGGGTGCGGTGGAAGTGGCGCGTTGCCCTCTTCCTCACACACACCGCCTGGTGACATGCTGGAGTCCACCATGGGACGCTATGCGTCCGCAGGTTACCGGAAGATCGAGGAATAGTCCTCCACGATGCACATCACCACCCACTCGAAGAACTCGAAGCTCTCATCCACACAGAGCCAAAGCTCACACCGAATGGGCAATGATGAATGAGCTCTGAAGATGGCCAGTCGCCCACACAAGGCACCACCTCGGTCGAGACGAGACACCATGCTGCAGTCCGACCGGCTCAGACAGACTGGTAATGATCACTGCCATAAGAGTCCCCAACACCTTCCACGAAAAATCGAGTAAGGCATCAAGGGACACCAAGGAGAGATCAATACAGGTAGATGAACCCATGGGTTCATGGAAGTAGGTAGGTTCACCAGAATTGAGGCACGCGAAGGAAAGTTCCTCCATTAAGGAGAGCAACATACCAGCAACATTAGTCAACCAGACATCTCCCAAAGCCGGGTCGCGACTGTTAAAGTCCCCAAGGAGGAGAAATGGTCAAGGTAGTTGCAACACCAACTCGCAAACCACGTAGCGAGAAGGAGGGTCATGAGGAGGAATATAAATCAAGCAGGCAGTGTACTGGCAATCTAAAAAGAGCCGCACAGCCTGCAAGGAAGTAGGAAGGGGCACACCTCGCGAGGGTAATGAATGATGTACATAAATCGCCACACCCCACCAGCGTGTGTGCTCATCCAGGGTGCAAGGGAAACCAACAGAGCCAGAGAGATGAGGGAGCCCCCGCACAGCCAGGATAGTCTTCTGGAGACAAACACAGGAAGGCTGCTCACTCTCCAGCAGGGATGCAAGGTTCTCCCAGTTAGCTAAAAGCCCCCTACAGTTCCAATGCAAAATGGAACTGTAAGGGGAAGTGGCATCATAAGAAGCAGAGAAATAGCCACAGACCAAGCTGAGCAGCAAACTCAACAGTCCACAACCAGGAACGGAATCGGCTTCCCAGAACAGGGGGGTAGGGGCCACCAACCCTGCAGCTGCTTCACCCATAGTGGAACGAGAGGTGGAAAGTGGAACAGGGAGTTCAGAGGGGGGGCTCCCCTGAGGGGGGGAGAGATGATGAGACAGGCCCAGCCAAAACCCCTGACTCCCCACCAGAGGGGGGCTGGGGAGAACCAGATGTTCGAGGGCTCATCACACCAGACAAGTGTTGATGGGTGGGGGGGAGGAAACGCCCACCACAGGTGGGAGAGGTAGATCCAGGAGAGAGACCCAACCACTCTCAGAAGGAGCCGAAGGGGGAGAGACTCCATGAAGAAGGGCCAGGCTCCTCTCGACCGGGTCCACCATGGGAACCGAGTCAGTAATCAAGGGTGTCATGGGGTGGTATACCTCAACCGACACCCGGACACTAGTTGGGGCACTGGGAGGTGACACCTCACCAGCCTTCCATATAGGGGGTGGGAGGGAATCACAAGCAGATCAGGAGCAGCGCGCCGCTTCCCCTCCGGTGAAGAAGGGGAAGCAGGATGAGCAGCGGTGTAATGGTAACAAGTCTGGCCATGAGAGCCAGAGGGCGAGAGGGGGCCATACAGCTTTAAGGTCAATCCAGCGGAGGCAGAGGCCGCTGAATGACCAGAAGTAGAAGTCTTATCCAAATCCAAGGGCGGGCCAGATTCGTCAACAGGAGGGGAATGAAGTTTTGAAATTGAACCCATAAACAATAGCTTTACAAAAAAAGACAGCCTTGGACCCAAGGCAATGCACCATCCACCGCTGCATCCTTCAAGGCACAGGCCCAACATCCCGGGTAGCCTGCTCCCCAACTTGACTGTCATTTTAAAAACAGCAGATTGGCTCTACTGAGATTTGTCCATTAAGGGCCTAGCAAAGACCCAATCCAGACGCAGCAGCGGTCCTGGTGCCCGTACCATCCCCAGAGCACGGTTCAGCCACGGAGTGATGCCCCCAGCGGGTGCACCCGATGACCCCAAAACTGCAAAATACAAACAGAGGTGGGGGGGGGGGGATACTACAATTGACAGATGCCTAAGACCAAGTCAAGACAAAAGAAATTCCAGGAGAGAAGGGAAAAAAGGGGGAGCAAAAAGAAAAGGAAGGGGGAAAAACCCCCCAAAAAACTAACTAGGTAACTCTTCGCCCACACCCTGCGAGGAGTTGAGGAAACCCCAACAACCCATGAGGTGTACGAGCACCCTCAGCCCAGCAAGCTGGATTATCTAATTGAGGGGGATATATATATATATATATATTATATGTGTGTGTATGTATATAATATATATGTGTGTGTGTGTGTGTGTGTATATATATATATATATATATATGAAAATTGAATGTGACACGTGAAAAATATTTATGATGAATAAAACCACGAAGATGTCATTAGACAAAAGCGCTTGAGCACCATTTTGTGTTTCCTTTCCTTCGTGGTTTTATTCATCATATATATATATATATATATTTTTTTTTTTTTTAAGTTCGGGAAGAACCGATTCGCCTCTATTTAAAAGGGCATATCTCGGCGGAAAAACAAAGAAAAGGTGAGAGGAAAGACAGAGGAAAAAGAAAGGGTGGAGGGGACACTCGAAGTGGAAAAAGACCAAGGATGACAAAGACTGCAGGGTCGAGCCCCATCATCCTTAGGTGCTAGGGCCGGGAGGGCGCACGTGAAACCTCCAGGAACAAGCACGTACAAACGAGCACAAAGAGCACTCATGAGCACGAGCTTAGAACCCCCTTGCGGGGATATATATATATATATATATATACACACACACACACACACACTTCTACAGCTATGCAAAAAGGAAAATAAAAACATGTGCTACCATCAGGTCCTTAAGGAAAGAAAATAATGAACTAAGAGACAATCTAAAAGAAATATCTGAAACATTGATAGCCCAGTGTGAATCGGTATTCAGTACCCCAAAAAGTGACAAAGTGATACCTGACATATATGCATTCTTTGAAGAGCATTTGCAAGGAGAATGTATAACATACTTTGATTTTACCCCAGAAGATGTAGCGAGAGGAAAAGGACAAATGAAATCACATTCAGCTGCAGGTCTGGACAAATGGAATGCACTATTAATTAAAAACTGTAAAAATAAAATAGCTACACCCTTATACCGGATATGGAGAAGATCCCTAGACACTGGGGAAATAATGAACATCTTGAAAAGAGCAAACATTGTCCCCATGAATAAAGGAGGGGATAGATCAGATCTCAAGCAAAGAACTATAAGACCAGTGTCATTGATCTCCCACCTCACCAAAATATTTGAAAGTATAGTCAGAGAAAATCTATGACTTCTTGGAGACACTGGAAAGATTCAATGAAAATCAGCATGGATTCTGATCAGGAAGATCATACCTATCACAACTTATAGGGCACTATAACAATATCCTAGATGCACTTGAAGGCAATGAAAACTACGATGTCATATACACAGATTTTGCTAAAGCTTTCAACAAATGCAGTCATGATATAATAGCACATAAAATTAAATATATGGGAATAACAGGCAAAGTGGGAAAATGGACCTACAACTTCCTCAGAGAATGACTACAGGTGATCAAAATTCAAGGTGTAAGGTGACATAGACAGTGGAGTAAAAAGTAACAATTTCGTAACATCCTTTGCAAACTATACAAAGATTAGCAGAAAAATCAGTGATACAAATGAAGTGGATATCTTGCAGAGGGACACCAACAAAATATACACATGGTCAGAAGACAACAATATGACATTTAACACTGAGAAATTTCAGTTCTTGAGATATGGTAGAAATGAGGAACTTAGACTACATATCATGCTCCAGAGAGACAGGAAATTCAGAGAAGCACGAAAGCAGTTGGCTTGGGGGTAATAATGACCAATGGTGCCAAATTTGAGACACAAAATCAGATAGTGATAAACAAAGCAAGAAGAATTGCAAGACAGGTATGGTACTAAGAACATTCAAAAGAAGGGACAAGACACTAATGATTCCACTGCTGAGAACACTGATCATACCAAAACTTGAATACAGCTGTTTTGACATCTCCATATAAAAAGGAAGAAATACAGACACATTTCACAGCCAAGATTAATGGCTGCAAAGAACTCAACTACTGGGAAAGACTATGTAAACTAAATCTGTTCTCCCTGGAAAGAAGGAGAGGGGTACACCATAATCTACATATGGAAAATGATTGAAAAACTGGTACCAAACCTCAAACTAAACCCAATTACCATCCAAACAATGTTAGAAACTAGGAAAGGCAGCATATGTACAGTGCCCGCGAAAAGTATCCGATCACCCTGGAAATTTGTATTTTTTACATAAAAAACAATGTTTAAATGTATACTAACCTTATATTAGTATTTTGTCATCTGTCCTTTGGTTTGGATGACTTGTTCTAGACGTTTTGGCATGGATTTAATCAAGTTTTGACAAACTTCCACTGATATTTCCTTGCACTATACCTTTTTGATGGCTTCTTGTAATTTTTCGACTGAGCCAGTGTCGTGGCATTCAACCTTATTTTTTATTATTAGCCACATATTTTCTATCGGATTGAGATCTGGACTATTACCAGGCCAATCCAAAATATCAAATTTATTGTCAGTAATCCATTTTGTCACTATTTGGGCCCTGTGACATGGTGCACCATCATGCATGTATGTTTTTGTCCTTTGGATTGCCATTGCCATTGGAAGTTTATCCTGTAGCATTGCTAAATACCGTGCACCATTCATAGTTGTGTTCTTCGGAAGAAAATATAGGTTTCCACGCCCATAGTAACCGAAACAACCCCAAACCATCACACTTGGAGGGTGTTTCATTGTCTTTAGGGTGTATTTAGGGTCCATCCTATTTGAGCCAATGGGCCAGCGAACCTTTTTTGGACAACTTCTGAATGTCAAAAATGTCGACTCATCACTAATAAAACCTTCTTCCAGTCATCAACAGTCCAATGAATATATTTTTTACAAAATGCGACACGTTTTTTACGCATTTTTTCATTAATGAACGGTTTCTTAGCAGCATGGCGAGATGGTAATCCGAGTTCTTTTTGGAGCCGCTCCTGGATAGTTCGTTCAGAAACACCAGATAACAAATTATTCATATTAAATTTTATTTCTTTCGCAGTTATTGTTGGGTTTTTCAATACTAAACGTTTCATAAGTTTGTCTGTTCGTGAATTTGTTTTTCTCGGTCTGCCAGATCGTTTTTTAGGGACTGGCGTGGTTAGGCCGGCATTGTTCTTAGCCCGTGAAACCCATAAATTAACGGTACTTTGGGATATGTTTAATTCCTTAGCTATCTGTCTCTGTGATTTCCCACATGTATGCAAAGCAACAATAGCACCTCAACAATCACTCTTAAGTTGTTTTTTAGCACACATTATATATAAATTTTATTTACACCACTTTCTGTAAAAAATAACAAAATATCAATAAATTTACACAAACAGTGAAATCTGACAACTTTGAGACACAGCCACCCGCAACGAAGGCTACCAGAACACTAATTTGAGAATGCGTTGGATAGCTCTCATATCAGCGAGCAACATCAAAGTTACCAGATGTCGCTAGAACAAATAGAAAGTGAATTATGTGTCTCTGAATATCAAGGGAAAATATTGTATTTTCTTGAGTGATCGGATACTTTTCGCGGGCACTGTAGTGTTCCCAAACTAAAGGGCTGACAAAGAACCTCCTTAACTGCAGGAAAATAGATTGGTTGTCAGGGAGCCAAGACTTTTTAACCAGCTTCCAAAGGACCTCAGAAACATTACAGGGGTCAAAGTTGAAGTGTTCAAGAAAAGACTAAATGCCTGGCTCAGGACAGTACCAGATGAGCCAGGTGTACCTGGCTATATGCAGTGGAGACTGCAAGAGAGCAACTCGCTCCTCCACCAAGCCAGGCCTAGAGGTGGGGCTACCAGCTTGACCTTTGTGTGAAGAGAGACCAACACACAGAACCTGAATTTTATATATATATATATATATATATATATATATATATATATATATATATATATATAATTGTAAAGAAAGGAGTATTCTCAGGAACTGGCATTTAAGGATAAAAATAATTACATTTGGAAAACATGAAGCCACTCAGATCTTTCAAGGTCATCTAAGGCATGAGCTATATTTTAATAAAAAAAAATTGCGCAAAATGTCAATCTCAAGTCAGTTAATTAACATACAACTACCTATTTACTATAATTGGTGTACCAATTAATTGGCACTGGCCAAATATAGCCAATTCCTCTTACCAATTCATTTAAATTTTAAAACTTTCATTACAAAATAATCTATATTTAGAGAAAATTGAACATAAATCTAATATACTATTTCAGAAATGAAGCCTTATATATATTTTATATATATATTTTATATATATATATATATATATATATATATATATATGTAAGTTTTTTGCGCACACCTACAGGTCGCTACAATTGGTGTAGAACAATGCAGTTTTCACCATTCGATGCGTCTTTTTATTCTGCAGTACCCATGCTAAAAAAAAATTCCCTAACATAAATCCTTTCCCCCCCCCCTTTTAGAGGTACAGTTCTTCCCATTTCTTCATTTTTAATCATAATTTTGGCACAAAATGGGGGAGGGGTGGGGTAATGGGGGAGGGTGGGTAATGGGGGAGGGGTGGGGTAATGGGGGAGGGGGTGGGGTTAATGGGGAAACTCAGAAAAATAGATGATATATATATATGTAACCAAAAAAAATTAAATTAATTCCTTTGCAAGGTGCCAGCCCCCTTCAAAAAAATTAAAGTAAATCCTTTGCAAGGTGCCAGCCCCCTTCCCCCCTTGGGGGTAATGGGGGAAGGGTCGGGGTAAATGGGGGAGAGGGGGTGGGGTTAATGGGGAAACTCAGAAAAAAAATGATGACCAACATCAATTCCGGTCAGGAAGATCATGCTTATCACAACTAATGGAACACTATAACAATATTATTGATGCACTCGAAACAATGACAACTATGATTTGGCAGGCCGCAGGGCCCCCAATTACTGTCAGTTCAGTTATTTGGTCAATAAAACTATAGAAATGAACACAGTCATGAAAATCTTAGGCTTCAAATCCAAGCTCATTGTATTAAGATTTGTGAAGCTTTAGATTTTCATGGCTGCGTTCTTTTCTGTAGTTTTATTGAATGAATAATTGGTTTGCCAGTAACTGGAAGGCCGCAGGCACCCCAATTACTGAGGCCCAAGGTGAGAGGAATAGGAATGATATCCAGATAAAGGGCTACTGATGTTCAAAATAAAATACGCCATAGGCCCACAATTCAGCTGAAGCACCACAGATCTAGCAAAATCAGCACGTAGCGCCGACCTTTAGCTAGTAAAATACTATTTGTGATACTTTAAACTCATTTCAAAGTGTAATTACATAAAAATATTTTACATTCACGAAAATGGCAAGGCTTAATAAGTTACTCATAAATTTACATTTTCTCTAACTAGCTAATCTCTATATATTATAAACTATTGTAATCTCTTACTCTATATTAATAATAATTCTACAGCAAGTTGTACTTTATAATTTATATATTAAACTATCTTATTATGTTAACTATTTTAAGTATTTTAATAATTTTATGAACTTGAATTATATTTTTTTATTCAAATTGGCCAACAGATACTCAGGGTTGGCAATAATCACCCCCCCCCCCACCCCGATGAGGTTTTAGCAGGTTTTTTAAATGTTTACTTTGTCAGAATATTTTTAGTTGGATGTGTATTAGAAGTGTACTTTAGGTAAGTACTCCTCTATATACCTACTTACCTTTGTCAATAATCATTGCAAGTGTTACATATTTTTCTTAAAATGTATATTACATATAGGGTGTACATAAAGTCAGGATCTGTTTTTGTGAAGCACTTGGAAATTATATGGAATTCAATCATAAAATGATAAAGTGGTAACATTTATTAAATAATTAAGAGTAGGATTCAACGTGACGCCCATCAGTATCCCTGCACAGCTCAAATCATTCCGCAGCACTTCTAAACACATTCTGGAGCATTTGCAGGGTTATGTTATCTGCAGCAGTTCGTATACGTGTACGTAAGTTCTCAAGACTCGTAATCTTCGTCTGATAGACGTGCAATTTGATAAAGCCCCATGCAAAGAAATCTAAAGGGATTAAATCTGGTGATCTCGCTGGCCAAGGTCTGTTGCTTCCGCATCCGATCCAGTGATTTGGAAAATGTCCATTTAGATAATCCTGAACAATTTTGGCATAGTGACAAGGAGCATCATCATGTTGATAGACGACGGTACTAACAATCCTATCCCCATCGTCTATCAACATGATGGTGCTCCTTGTCACTATGCCAAAACTGTTCAGGATTATCTAAATGGATGTTTTCCAAATCGCTGAATCAGACGCGGAAGCAACAGACCTTGGCCAGTGAGATCACCAGATTTAACCCCTTTAGATTTCTTTGCATGGGGCTTTATCAAATTGCACATCTATCAGACGAAGATTACGAGTCTTGAAAACTTACGTACATGTATACGAACTGCTACAGATAACATAACCCCGCAAATGCTCCAGAATGTGTTTAGAAATGCTGCAGAATGATTTGAGCTGTGCAGGGATAATGATGGGCGTCACATCGAATCCTACTCTTAATTATTTAATAAATGTTACCACTTTATCATTTTATGATCGAATTCCATATAATTTCCAAGTGCTTCACAAAAATAGATCCTGACTTTATGTACACCCTGTATACTGTATACATTGAGAGAGTACCTATTTAGTTACCCAGTAGAGTAGACTAGTGGAAAATAAAAAAGATTGTTCTAACAAGTTAAACCTAAAATTAATTATTTCATGGTGATTAAAAAAATGAAGTTCAGCAAATTATATTTATTTAAAAAAATCATACACTTTATGGTCTTGACAAATTGGACAAAAAGAAACTAAACATGGAGAGAATATTAATAAGAAGCTCATAAAAAAGTAACTCATAAGCTCATTGAAAACTCTCTAAACTTAAAAAGACTAGAAAATCAAGCGATCATTCTGAGGGCAAATTGTTTTCCTTGGGTAACATAAGTTACAAAAATCATAGCTTAGGTCCAAGATATCAAATTTTAATACAGTGAGGACTTGCATAACGAATTTAATTCATTCCAGAAGGTCATTCATTAACTGAAAAATTTGGTCTGCAATGCATTAGTTCAATGGGATTTTCAGTAATTCGTTCCAGAGCCCAAATTTTGACCCTTTTTGCGCTTGTTTACCCATTTTTTAAAGGTTTTTTAGTGTAATGTGTTCTTATTGTTATATTAATGTTATTCTATGTATATATTTTAAATAAACATGCTAAATAAATAAATTAAACACAGTTAAAAATAAAAATATTTTTATTTACCTTGGTCTTGGAGGTGATGAGCTTGAGTGGGCTGGAGATGAGGCTTGGAGGAGGATGGGAATTAATGGTTTCTGGAAGGAGAATCTCCTTCCATTAGGACATCTGGGAGGTCAAATGATTCTCTCCTGGGTGTCCTGTTGCCAGTTGGACCCAGTTGAGGGTCATCAGGATCAACCACATCCACAGAAGATGTTGAAGTTGAAGCAGTGGGGGCTGTTGTAGTCTTGAAGTAGCTGTCAATTTTTCTCCGTTTCTTTTTGCTTTCTGCAAATTCCCTGAAATATGGCAGGACTTTGTCTTTGAAATGACAGATAGCAAGCTCAGTAACTTTAACATTAGGGTGCTTGCTTGCAATGGCCTTCACCTTGCCCCAATGTAACATTAATTCTTTGACTTCAGCAGAAGTTATTTTTTCTTCTGTTTCATCATCCTCCTCACCAGCATCTGACCCTGACTCTGATTCCTTGGCCAACTCCAGAAGATCTTGTGCAGTCAACTCCTTTCCATGGTCTGCAAGAAGTTCTTCAACATCCTCTTGATTGACTTCAAGGCCCATGTCTTGACCCAACTGGACAATTTCAGCCTCTACATTTGGTTCATCTGTTTGAAAACTTTCAAAATCACGCGCAGCAGATGGCCACAACTTCTTCCAGGCAGAGTTCATGCAAATTGTTGAGACTTCTCTCCATGCTCTCACAACATTCTTGACAGCCTCCAAAATGTTGTAATGCTGCTTCCAGAACTGTGTTAAGGTTACAGAATCCTCACTGGAGGCTGCATTATGGCACTGAGCAAACATGAACTTCGTGTATAGCTTCTTGAAGTTTGAAATAACCTGCTGGTCCATAGGTTGGAGCAGTGATGATGTGTTTGGAGGCAGATATTTCACAGTAATGAAGCTGAAACTTGTCTTGACAATTTTGTCCAGATCTGGGTCATGGGCCTTAGCATTGTCAAGAAGCAATAAGACCTTTAAAGGAAGTTTATTGGTCTCCAGGTATTTTTGCACTGTAGGGCCAAAAACTTCCACAATCCACTGATTAAATAGGGTTCTTGTCACCCATGCCTTTTTATTGTGTCGCCAAAACACCCAAGAGTAGATGGGTTCACCTTCTGCTTGAATATCCTGGGATTTTGGGAATGATACACAAGCATAGGCTTAATCTTCAGGTCCCCTGATGCATTCCCAGCGACAAGTAAAGTAAACCGGTCTTTCATTGGTTTATGGCCAGGCAGTTTGGACTCTTCTCTAGTAATGTAGGTCCTGTTCGGTAGCTTTTTCCAAAATAGGCCAGTTTCGTCGGCGTTAAAAACTTGAGGCAAATAATAATCCTCCTCAACAAGTTCTGCAAATTCTATTTTAAATTCCTTTGCTCCCTCAGTATCAGCACTTGCAGCCTCACCATGCCTTATAATGTTCTTAATTCCTGACCTTCTCTTGAAATTTTCAAACCACCCACGACTTGCATTGAATGATTCATATCTTTCAACTGATGCTGGAAGGGATTCCTTAATTTGTTCATATATTTGCACTGCCTTGTCACTAATGAATGCCTTAGTAATGGATTCCCCCTTCATTTCCTTTTCTCTAATCCATATCAGTAAAACTCTCTCCATTTCAGCAATAGCTTCCCTTCCTTTAATAAGTCTACTTGTAGCATCACTTACTTTAGTTTTCATAATTTCTTCCTTCTTAAAAATCGTTGAAACTGTACTGGCAGACAATCCATATTCAGCAGCAAGATCTTTGGTGCTCGTTCCAGATTCACTTTTTTAATAATGTCCTGCTTCATCTGGAGACTGATAGTTTTCCTGGATTTCTTTGGAGCATTAGCAGATGATGAAGGTCTTTTTGGGGCCATGACTACATGTTTTATACACTTATAAAGCTAATAAATTAAAATTTAATAGTGAGCAATTGTGTTATATTATTGTAATAATGTGTGTTATCATAAGCCTACTTGGTTCACTGTAATTCACTTTTTATCTTTATTAAGTGCACTGTAATTAACTTTATTTAGCACTAATAATGCTTAAAAACATTAATTATTATTTATTCACTATATTAATTAATGATGATATAATGATAAATCACTGTAAAGCAAAATTGTAAAAAAAATTGATAGCAATTGTACACAACTGCTCACGACAGCTACCAACCTCCAACTGAACAAAAAACGTGTTATTACATTTTTCGTTACCAAATTCGTTCTGCAAGGTAAAATCGTTATTTAAATCAATGGAGCCTTATGGAGGTAATTCATTAAGCAAAAATTCGCTATTTAAGGTGTTCGTTATGTAAAGCCTCACTGTACCAGCTATTAACTATTCATAATTCTTTAAAACCATAGTGTATGAAATAACAGAATTACTAATCCATTATGCACATTATTTATAGTGAAAAATGCATAAACAAAAAAAATACCCCCCCCCACACACACACCAATAAAACCCAGGTGGGTAGGGTTTTTTCCAACCCTACCTGAGGTATTTGAAATTTTAATGAAAAATTTTGTGGTTTGTAGATGTATTCCTTTCAGAACTGTTAGGAATAATAACATTAGGAAACATTTGTGGTGGAATAAGGAACTTTGTAGCAAACATGTTAAAAAAAAAAAACGGATATGGTAGTGAAATAAATCAGGCTAGAAATAGCAATAAAGATAAATGCAAAAAACTTCACTTTTTTTCTACGTGAAAGTCAAAATATGATAATAAAAACCCACTCTAATAGATAGAGTTTATTTCGACAACAGTTTCAATGCCCACTGGCATTCTCTTTGGGTGGATACAGAAAAACAAATGAACCAAAAACAAGAGGGAAAACAGTCCAGGGACCATTAAGAAACTCACACCTAGGTTAAATCCCATTCTCCTGACACTGGAAGGGCATTTTTATTAAAGGGACCCGCTTATAAGTACATTCACACAAATTTAAAACTATTTTCTTGTTCTATACATACAGATTCTATTATTTTTTTACATAATTATTACATTGATTATTACATTGTTGTTTATTATACAGAAATTATAAACCGAAAAATGAGTGAAAAAGGCAAGAAGGAAACAATCCAGAGACCATTAAGAAATTCGTACCTAGGCTAGATCCCATTCCCCCAACCCCAGAAGGGCATTTTATTAAAGGGTCCCGCTTATAAGTACATTCGCACAAATTAAAACTATCTTCTTGTTCTATATATACATATTCTATTATTTTGACAATTACTGCATTTATTATTGCATTTACCTTTTTTCTTTTTTTTTTTTTTTACACATTACATTTATTTTATTACCTTTATTATTACATTTACATTTATTTCCACATTTATTACTTCCATTATTACATTTATGTTTATTATTCCATTTACATTTTACTGAAAAAACGAATGCACCAAAAGCAGGTAAGGAAACAATCCAGAGACCTTTAAGAAATTCATACTTAGGAATAACATTGCAAAACAGGAATAAGCCTGGTTCTACAGCATTCCCTGTAAAAGTTGTGATTTAGTATATGTAGGAGAAACTGGAAGAAATATTGAAACTCTTATTAAAGAACATAAATATGCCTTCAGAAGCAGGACTGTGGAGTCAGCACATAAAAAACCAACTCCGACAACTCAATTTTTTGTCTATCTGACTCCGAAGGTATATTAATTCTAAATCTGCTATGATGATAATTACACAAGAGGCATTTCATCACCACCACGTGAATCATCAGGCTACTTTTTAAACCCATAACCTGCAAAGTTTGAGTCTAATGGTTGTAGCGATGCCATTATGGCTTTTTTATTTTTTATTTATGAAAAAAACAAAATTCATTGAGCATAAAACAAAACAAAAATTAAATTTAAGACTATGACAAAATAAAAATTTCATTAAATACAATAAAAAATATAAGTGTTCTTAGGAACAGAATTGCTTCTGCCAGATCCTCTTTCATTGAAGCCCTTAAATCTGATTTAATTATTTTCAGTGCGGAAAACAGTCTCTCCACACTGACCTGAGTGGGTGGCATGGCTGTTACTATCATAGCTGTATCTCTTAAAATCTCTGGATATGCGGGGATGACTTCTTGTATTGTCAGTTTAGATGAGCGATCATATTTTTCCACTTCTTTTAGGCCATCAAAAAAATCTTGCTTAAATTTCATTAGTTTAACATCAAAAGGTTGCCTATGCACGTTTAAGCGGCGACACTTTGCTTTTGAGCGTTCAATTTTATCTAAATATTTTTTAAAGTCTAATTCTTCATCATTTGAAGAGGATGAGAGGGACTTACTACTCATATCTTCATCCTGTGGTTCAGGATTTTCCGGTAATAGCCCTTTTATGCGAATTGCAACCTCGCAGAGGGCCTCTTTTGCTTTAGCAATTTGGTCTTCGGTCAACAAAATTCGGTTCATTGGATCTATGTAGACAGCAGCTAATAAGATCTCATTTTCCAGTAGCAGACCCTCTCTTTTCTTCATTGAGGATACAATTCCATCAGCAATTAATCCTCCAGTTTGGGATATAGACGAAATAATAAATTTTTCCATTCCCACAGGAATGTACCAGGAGTTAAATCCTCTGCTGTTAGGTTAAGTGGCTATGGATTGTGAATGATCCATAAAGATGTTTTGTTTGTTTATTTTGTTAAAGCCATGGTGATTAAGCTCAGGTCAACCCTTCGGAGGCGTGGAACACCGAAGTTTAAAGAATAACCACACACACACACACAAAATAAAGTGTAATTTGCCAAGGGTTGCCAAGTGTCCTTTATTTCAAAGGAGTTCTTTATTTCAGCTCGTGTCCTTGTCTTTTGATAAACTCGGAAAGGATGCCATATGTCCTTTAATTCAGTAATTGACTCAAAATTTTATTCATCACTAAAAATTTGTGACAGATATTTTCAAACTTAATTAATTCATTAATCGGGAGAAGTGAGATTCAACATTCAGATGTGATTTCTAGTAAATCAGAATTGGCAATCCTGCCCCCATTGCCCATTGCCATTGTCATCCTTGCTGGAGAGGAATGAGGAAGGCATCACCCACTAACATATTTTTTGTGCTTTGCCAAATTGCCATATTGCCATTTCAAACTATTCTATAGCACTGCCTTGAAATATTTGAGAGAGAAATTTGATTTCAGCAAAAATTCATTTTTTGGTATACTATCCAACCTTTGCTTCCAAGACAATGCATACCCAGAATATAAAGCTTTTATAGAAGTAGTGAAGAATTTTAAAATGATTGATAAACTGGGTTTGAACATGGATGATTTGTTTGATGAGCCTTCTATTCTCCAAATAGGGTTACCAACCATCCTTTTTTGAAAAGGACAGTCCATTTTTGTAGATTTTTGCCCTTGTCCTTTCTTGAGTTCGGAAAGGATGCCATTTGTCCTTTTCTGATAACAATCTTATTCTAAACAACAGTTTTATAATAAAACTTTTATTTAAAAGGAAATAATTATAAAGTCTTAAGTCGAGTAACATTTTATAAATTCATTTCTTCACTTAAATGTTAACGTTCCGTATAGCGGAAAAGTATAAATTTAAAAATAAATATTGTTACCATAAATTTTGTCAATGCATGACTCAATGGGTCAATATCTGTATATCAATAAAAATATTTACTTTAAGAAAATATGCAATAAAAAAGCATGCAGTATAAATTGTAATAAATTATAAATAAAATTTTACTTCTTTCCCTAACCTTGTAGACAGTATATTGGAATTGATGTTCTTGTCCTTTTTTTCAAACTTCATGGAGTTGGCAACCCTATCTCCAAACTAACTTTGAAGCTATTTCCAACACTGAAAGTTAAGAACTGCTTAACTACGGCAGGTAAATGGCACCTCATCTTAAAAAGCAATGGTTTTAAATGTATATTTTCAAAGTGGTGCCCTATGCTTTGTTGGTGCCTGGAACATCAGCATATTGCCAAAGAATTTTCAGTGTAATGAATGCTAAGTGGCGAGATGACAAACAGATGTTCAGTAGAATTAATAAAAAGTAAACTTTTGATTTATTTCAATTTAAAAGACAATTGTGCTGATTTTGCTGGCAAAATAAAAAATGATACAGCTTTACTGAATTCAGGCTGATCGAAGTCAAGATAAGTACAATTTTATAAATAAATAAAGGTTTCATTCATTATAATGATTTGTAAATATTTTCCCTGTCTTTAATTCACAAAATATAATAAAGAAATTTAAAAATGTTTCATTTCAATACAGTAGTGTGATTTTACAAGTGTACGACTTTCTAGACATATTTTATCTATGAATATAATAAAGAAATTGTAAAAAATATTGCACAAGTAAATTTTTATCATGATAAGCAATGGAATATACGGTAGCGTGCAAGTGTCCTTTATTCAAGATCTGTTGACTTAGCAACCCTAATTGTAAATTATTTAAAGTAAAGTTAATTTATCAACCAATGATGAGGCGTCAAAATGAAACTTCCAACCAAAAAGTACAGGTAACACCGGAGTGATCTTACACAAGTCAAAAAAAAACAATTCCTGAATCCAGGATCAATCTCAACTGCCGTGGTTTCAATAATAAATAATTTGAACTTTGATTGATTGATTGATTGATTGTTTGAAGTTTTATATGGAGGAGCTCAGCCAATAAGGCTATTTACATCCTCCAAGACCAAAACACCTTGTTCCAGGAGAACTTCCACTGTTCCTACATCAAGTGCTGGGTCTATTATTATTGGGATGAGACAGCAATAGAGAAAGCACACCATTACCTTCTTCAGTTCTGGGGCCAATTCCAGAACACTCAGAAAGGGATGAATATGAGGCCTGTTAGTACTACTAAACATGAACTGATAAAAATGGAACCAAGTACTAAGTCAACAGTAACAGCCAGATGGAGTAACTAGGAGGTAACAGATTAATAAACCTGTGGGAATGAAAATCAGTATACAATGCAAGATTTAAAACTCTCTCAACCGCCCAGATGCCACTACAAACTTGAATACTTGGTCCATAGTGAAGTGTATCAATGGGGGAGAAAAACTATCCCCACCTAATAGGACTGATAAAGTAAAGTTCCTGACACCATATTGCAAAAGAGAGAATCTTAATTTTTTCCTTTGCCTAGTATAACATGGACAAAAAAGAAAGAAATGGGACAGTGTCTCTGGTAAATTACAACTAACACATAATGGGGAGAAAGCTAGTCCAATCCAGTGTAAGTAAACCTGAAGGCCTACATGGCCAGAACGGAATCTAAATATTATAGAAGCTTTATAGTGGGGTCATTCTCTGTCAGATCAACCAGTGCCTAACACCCTCATCTCTCAGATTTTGCTGAAATTTGGTTTATAGGGAGTTTGTGGGCCCTGAATCCATTTCTGAAATTATAAGGTCAATCCGACCAACGGTTCAAGAGATATGACCTCGGGAAATTTGAGGTCACTTGCGAGGTCACTAACATTTGGCGACCCATAACTTGGGTAATAATGGTCACAATTATATAAAAGTATATATATTTAGAATCAGAAAATGACAAGGAATCCAAATATGCAAGTTTTAGAACTCTAGGTTGAAAAATTAAAAAGTTACACTGTAACCAAAATTTGAGGTCACGATTTGACCTCTGGGGTATCAAATGAGAATTTTTTTTTTAAATGTAAAAAATGAAGGCATAGGCATTGGCTATTAGAATCAGCAAAAAAAAGTTTGTTTATGTTAGTATTTTTCATGTAACTAACATATAAGTGAACACCATATTCATAAGTTGTGCGTCAATTCTACCTATTTTTTCACACTTAAGCTCATAATTTGACCTATAGAAATTAAAATTACATTTTTTTATAGATATAAAAACAAAGGCAAAAAATGTAAAATTGTATTTCACTGCTAATCTACACTGGCAATAATAGTTATAATAGTGAAAGGGGAAGACCTACTTAGAGGATTCATGTGCTAGCCTAATACAATTTTTGCATGCTCGATGCTCTCATCAATTTCTTTTTGTGGAAAAATGTATTGAATTCTGCTACCTCCTCTTAGGGTAGGACAACTCATTACAGTTAATATATGATGTCCTGGCACTGCACATGAATCCTTGTTTGATGGATAATAATATGCACTTGATCCTGATGACCCAGAGGGATGTAGAAAGTTCACAGTGAAATCATCAAACTCTTCACAATATTCCTCCACAATTCCATACCAAACTTGCATGTCATAAATGCAGCCAACATACTCTCCTGGTTTGACACATTTTAGGTTACCAAGCATTGCAGGTTCATTAGTAAAATGACTTTTCCTTATTCTTTTCTTTTCTCCAATGCCACTTGAAATGGGATACACCATCAGTTCTTCCTTGTTTAGGGGAACAAATCTATGATATTTCTGAGTTCCAGGAATAGCCCTACTATCCTTGAATCGATGTTCCAACCGTTCTTCTGCATCTTTCAAATCAGCTGTAGTTACAAAGAAAAAATTATCTTCTGCTCAAGTTTTCTTCACAAAACTGAAACATGTGTTCTGGTGTAAGAATTTGCCTCTCTGTAGTTCTCTGCAAACTGGCACGAGCAGTAGCTCTTTTCACTTTTCCTCCAATCCCATCACATGCATTTTTGCCATGGGATGTAGCAAAGAAGTGCCATTCACAAGACAGACCAAAATCCTCTTCATGGTAACAGAGATTTGTGAAGTTGTATCTCTTCTTATATTGGCCAGCACATCCATCTGAGAAATAGTGCACCTTCTTCAATTGTGGGCATCTGAATTTAACATATGTCATAAGCTTCAATATGAATGAGTAAACCATTATAGTGTTGTGTTTTAGTGATGCAGATAAGAAACAGACACTAAAATGGCTAAGTTCCTGGTCTGCAGATGATCTATAATAGATGACAAAAGGGTGAACTGTACACTGTGAATTGTCCCAGTGAAACCCTTGTGCAGCATCCTGGACAATGAAAGAATAATTCTCAGAGAAATCACCTACTATAACTACCTCGCTCTGAGGTGGTAGTGTTTCTTTCAACTGCTTGAAGTACTGTGATTGTTGCTGAGCAACAAAGTGATGACGAACCATGCGGGATATTTTCATGCTTAGGGATGATAAGTATTCATGAAGTGGCTCCACCTTATCAACCATTGTACAACGGTCAACAGTCACCCATTGCTTGTAAGATATTTCATTTGGAGCTGATTTCACACTGTCAAGTAACTCAAGAAAATCCAGGACACCCTCTTCTCTTGGGCAATCATTGCAAAGATGCATCATGCAAGTCTCTCTTTCTGTACTGCAGACACTGTAATCCATAAGATCCTTGTATGAAAGACCTCTTTCTCCCAATGCAGCCAGCTGCAATTTTGGATTTTGATGGTATGTGCAGACACAGACAGAATGAATCCCACCACTACCAGCAAGCACACAATATGATGGCCGTAATTTTGCAAATGTGGAAAATCCTATTTTGGGATTCTTTTCATCATTTTTATATAGTTCAAACATCTCTCTTAAATAGTATAGTGGGGTTTTTCATTATCAGTGTCCAGCAGTTCACACACAACAATGAGTCTTTTTTCACTCTTCCAGCACATTTTTCAACAAGTACATCAGTCACTTTTCTAAGATTGATTGTTATGCGTTTCTTGTGTTTTTGAATAGGGTCCTGGCAGTATTTCAAGTGCCGAACCATTGTATTTTGATCTGTAAAGATATAGGATTTACAATTAGGTAATATATATTTTTTAGAAAATATATAGCTATACACACTTAATATTTTAGGCCTTGATGTCACTGAGGCTCATTAAAACACCATACCCACCAGCCACCCACAGTGCTGGCTGGAACTGTACTAACCTGTAGACAAGGAATTTTGCAACTATCTGTGTTGATTCTGCACTTAGACAAGTAGCAACATGTTTCAATAGGTTTGTTTAGGCTACATGTGAGCTTAGTCTTCCCCTTTCACTATTATAACTATTATTGCCAGTGTAGATTAGCAGTGAAATACAATTTTTATTAAATTCTTTGAGCTTGAGGTCAAATTGATAGCTAAGATATAAAAATTCCTTGAAATGACAAGCAATTTATAAATATGGTGTTCACTTATAAGTTAGTTACATGAAAAGTACCAACATAAACAAACTTTTTATGATTGTTTCTATTAGTCAAGAACTCTGACTTTGTTTTTTATATCTATAAAAAATGTAATTTTAATTTCTATAGGTCAAATTATGAGCTTAAGTGTGAAAAAATAGGTAGAATTGACGCACAACTTATGAATATGGTGTTCACTTATATGTTAGTTACATGAAAAATACTAACAAACAAACTTTTTTTTGCTGATTCTAATAGCCAATGCCTATGCCTTCATTTTTTACATTTAAAAAAAAATTCTCATTTGATACCCCAGAGGTCAAATCGTGACCTCAAATTTTGGTTACAGTATAACTTTTTTATTTTTCAACCTAGAGTTCTAAGACTTGCATATTTGGATTCCTTGTCGTTTTCTGATTCTAAATATATATACTTTTATATAATTATGACAATTATTACCCAAGTTATGGCTCGCCAAATGTTAGTAACCTCGCGAGTGACCTCAAATTGCCCGAGGTCATATCTCTTGAACCGTTGGTTGGATTGACCTTATAATTTCAGAAATGGATTCAGGGCTCACAAACTCCCTATAAACCAAATTTCAGCAAAATCTGAGAGATGAGGGTGTTAATTTCATTTTTTTTTGGTTGATCTGACAGAGAATGACCCAGTGGGAAGAAGGTACAGGCCAATTTCTTATGCCCCAGGAAGGCTTAAACATTCCATAGAGAGTTGAGTGCCGTAATCTCTCCCATTGGGTTTTGTAATCATTTTGCACTGCCACTTTAGCTACTGCAAAACCCTCGCCTGGATAGAAATATAGCGAAGTTATAGCAGGGAGGGAATGAGCAGCCCTGGCCAGCGTATCAACCATCTCATTACCTGTAATTCCAACATGGCTCGGAACCCACTGGAAGGAAACCAGAATACCTGAAACAGAGAGGGTCTTCAGTAAAGAATGGATAGAAGTTGTTAAAGCCAGATATGTAGTGAGTGTGGGTGAGTTGATCAGGTGAAGAGAGGTCTGGGAGTCTGTAATTATTAGGACATTACAAGCATTACTTCTGGATACTAAAAAACACAATGCCTGTTGGATGGCAAATAACTCTGCTACCTGTATACTATGATTGGGGGATAGTTTCCAGGAAAAACACCTTTTATGATTCGAAATGAAAACAGCTGATGAACAAGATGGTCCAGGCACATCTATCTTAGATCAATCAGTATAAATATACAAGTAATCTAGATACTTCTCTTCCAAGTATGCTGTGAAACACTGCACAATCACTTCTTTGGGGACAGGAGGTTCATATAAAAATGGGAGAGAGACAGGTTGGTACCAAATGCAATCTCCAAGGTGGGAAAGAAGGGAATACTGGAACTGTAAAAAATTTAAAATGTAATTGATACTTATTAAGAAGTCCAGTTGCTCTAAAGAAGAATGGCGGCTTATTTGCCACAGTCCAGTCCACTGCAAGGATCAAAGGATAATCCACCTCAAATGACTGACGTAAGGGGTGGGAAAATGGGGAAGCCAGAATACTGAAGTACTTCCTCAGTGTAGAGACTTGACTTGACTTGACTTGATGTTTTATTGCTGACTTAGGGTCCTTTTAAATAGTCCCATGATCAGCAAGACTATAAATTAAAGCAAATTCGGTAATTGTTAAATTATTGCAAGATGAAAAATAGAAAACAGGAGTTAGCACAATGCAGCATATAGTATACGAGATAATAACCATATAATTATATGTATATAACGTGTGGTACAAGTAATTTGATAAATTAGGTAATATGGTACAGTATGTGTTGTAGCAACGTTAAATGCGTTTGATATAACCAGAGTCTTTTAGAAATATTAATAGAGTCTTTTGGATTTGATATTGTAGAGGGGGACTGAAGCCACCACCTCCAAGGAGAATTTGTAGTGTCATGTTCTTGACACCTATTTTAGATAGTTTGTGCTGCATTTTCGTTCTTAGCGAGTGGTATTTCCAACAAGTGAAGAGAATATGAGGAACAGTTTCTGGAACATGGCAAGAAACACAAAATGGGGAGTTTGCTATACCTAGCCTATAAAAATGGTCATTTAGGCCTGTGTGTTGCACCCTCAGGCGTGTCAACACTACTTCAGATCGTCGGCAAGATATTGATGCCCAAGGCCAGGTCTCCAAATCTTTTTTTATAAGACCAAGAGGTGTTAGGGTCCTGTTCCTTTGCCAGGTTTCTCTCCTTTCCTGTTCCAAGACATTTTTGGCATGAAGAAGAAGATCAGATAGAGGAACTGGTCTGACTGTTATGCGGGGAAGTGAATGCCCAAGTTTAGCTAACCGATCCACTTTCTCGTTCGATATGACACCACAATGGGCAGGGGTCCACTGAAAAGACACATGAATACCCCTGCCACACAGTGACCTCACAGCTGACACAATATCTGAAGTTATTTCCGTGTAATTACCATGAGGTAATGAATGAAGGGCTGATAATGAGTCGACACAGAAAACAAATGCACCAGGAAGATGCGCATTTTCAATGAGCCACCTAAGGCCCATCTGGATTGCTACCAATTCTGCCGATAACACTGAGAGTATATCAGATAGGTGCCAAAAGCACTCAACCTGTAAAGATGGAATATAGAATGCGGCAGCAACAGATACTGTACCAGTATTTGTAAGCACTGTTCGAGACCCATCTGTAAAGATCTGGATTGATTGTTCATGTCTAATTTCCAAAGTACTATAAAATGCAGCACGAAGAAGATGGGGTGCGTCCTTCTTAGTAACAGGTAGGACAAGGTCTGTAGAGATTGGTAAATTGCAATTGGTTTCCCAAGGTGGGAAGGGAGGGAGACAGGGGACATAGTTTGGAGAAGGAAGATCAATACCACGCAAAATCAGTGCTGACATAGCTCTGATTATATAGGAGCCCCTAGAAACTATATGCCATGGCAGCATGCGATGTTTTGGGAAGTCATCTATGACTTCCAGTAAAACAGGATGTTGGGAGTCTGCCCCATAGAATCGATAAAGTGTGGTCAGTAGTAAGAGGGTACGTCTTTCTTCCAGGGTCCAAACATTGAGTTCACAATGCAGAGATATTATTGGTGTAGAGCGTAGAGCTCCAGTAATTATCCTTAAAGCTGAATTCTGCAATACATCAAGTTTCTTTAAATGAACTGTAGCAGCAGAACCATACAAAATTGCTCCATATTCTATCTTACTACGAATAAAGGCAGAATAAAATGATAGCAGGATTTGTCGTTGACAACCCCAAGATGATCCAGTGAGTGTTTTTAAAATGTTTAATCTAGAAGAACAGTTTGTAACAAGATGTTCAATATGAGGCTTCCAAGTAAGGTAGGGAGCATCAAAATAAAGACCTAGAAATTTCTGAATTCTGACAAAAGGAATGGGGGCAAGGTTGAAAATTAAGTTAGGAAGAGTTCTGATCTTTTTTCTGGTATAAATTTGGAAAGAGGATTTCAGGGGGCTAACGCTAAATCCCCATTCAGCAGTCCAAGCATTAATTCTATCCAAAGCAGCTTGAATCCCAGAAATAGCTTCGTCGAGGGTACCAGCACTATGAAAAATTGCCAAATCATCTGCAAAAGCAGAGAGTTTAACAGGTTCCAAGGAGGGAAGGTCAGATAACATGATTGAAAATAGCAAGGGACTCAGAATAGATCCCTGTGGTACACCCACTGAGGAGGCCACAGAGGGAGAGAAGCAACCCTGCAGACAGACCTGATATGTTCTATTCTCCAGAAATGCCCGAAGCCACTGCAACAACTTTCCAGTGATACCCAAATTTGCCAACTTGAAAAGCAATTCTTTGTGAGAGACCGAATCAAAGGCACTCTTGAGATCAATGAAGACAACTACACATACTGATTTTGTAACTAATACTTCTTTGATGACATGTTCTAGCCTAAGTAGTTGATCAATGACACTTCTGCCTTTACGGAATCCACTTTGAAAGGGTGAGAGGAGGTGGTGTGATTCCACATAGTAATACAGTCTATTGTAGACCATTTTTTCCATAATTTTACAATGTGTGTTTAAGAGAGAAATGGGCCTATATGATTGTAAGAAGGTTAAATCTTTATTTGCCTTTGGTATTGGCATAATAAGTGCATGCCCCCAGGGAGGTGGGATTATACTGAATTCCCATGAGTGATTAAAAAGTGTTAGCAATTGTAAATGAAACTGAGGGGGAGCATATTTGTAAAATTCATACGGTATATCATCGGAACCAGCAGCCTTATTGTCTGGGAGAGTTATTAAAACAGAAGCAAGTTCATGAAGATGGAAAGGAACATCCAGATCATCCATAGGGGTATTCATACTTGATGAGATAAACTCAGTTTGAGAGGCTGTATTTAAATGTTGAAAGGAACCATGAAACATGGTAGAAAAATAGTTACTAAAAGCGAGGGCCTTGTCCTCGGGGGCTAATGGTTTGTTGTCAATTTGAACGGGGAATTGATGGTATATTCTGACTCCCCTAACAGAGTTAAATCTCCTCCACACTTGTGAGATTGGAGCGTGGCAATTTAGAGAGGAGCAGAAAACTTTCCAGGAGTCACGTTTTGCTTTTTTAATAATTCTTTTAGCCTGTGCAGTTCTTTTCTTACAGTCTATTAAATTGGGGATTGTACAATTCCTGTGGTAGCGTCTCTTTGCTAGGCGGCGTAAAGCTACTGCCCGTGAGCAGGCTTCGTTCCACCAAGGCTTATTTGCTGTCAGTTTGGGTTTCCCTGATGATTTGGTGAACAGAGTAGAGGCAAGATGATTTAAATCATCTGCAATGGATTGGGGAGTAACTGGATTGTCAGATGTTGCATGGGTATCACAAAAGGAGAAGAGCACTTTTGACCAATTTCTCCAATCAAAGTTACGGGGAATCTTCCACTTTGTTCGGAGGGTAATACTGTCAGAAGCAGCTGCAAGGGGGAGAGAAGCTATTACTGGAAGATGGTCACTGCCAATATCGGCCAAGGTCTTGATTTCGATCACACTGAGGAAAGATACAGACCCAATGCACAGGTCCAAGGACGAGGGGGAACCGGAGAATGAATCATAAAAAGTAACTAAATGAGGAGGGCTAAGTAAACATAAAGTGGGAGAATTCAAGATATAGTTAAAGAGGTCCTTCCCAGCCTGATTGGGTGTGCCACAAGACCAAGAAGGATGCTTGCCGTTAAGATCTCCACAGATTATGATCTTTGAGGCTGGGGGGCTTTGGGAGATGTAAAAGTCTAACTCTGAGGGAGACAAAACCTGATAACCATGAGGGTTGTAAATACCAAATACTGTGAGCCAGCTATTGTCAAGATAAGCTTTACAGGCTAGGATCCCAAACTGACCATTTGGATATTCTTGCAATGGGAATGGTAAAAGTGTACAATCATTGCGTAGTAGTAGTAGTACCCCACCACCATGACCATGGGTCCTATCTTTCCTAATAATACAGTATCCTGGAAACCTGGGATTAATGTGAGATTTCAACCAAGATTCACATACAAAACAAAGTGCGGGACGCTGCTTATACAACATTAACTTAAACTCACTAAGGTTACTAAGTAGACTACGAGCATTCCAAAATATTAAAGAAAACCTATTATCCATGTTTGTTTTGGGATGGTGAAGCTGGTTTCAGAGATGAACGAGTATTTTTGATAGAGGTACTAGAAAATGCTTTCATGAAAAGTTTTCGCACTCTTGATGCAGGATGGGGACCTGCAATAGAAGTAGTTTTACAGGTGGCAACAATATCATTTATAAGAGTAGTTAGTGTATCAAGGGGAATAAAGTCCAATATACTGGTTTTTTGTGGAGTAACTTTAGTCTTACTTTCTATTTCCTTGGAAGCCATAGTTTGTGTGGACATGCCATGCTTAATTGGTGCAGGGAGAGTTTCCGTAGGAGCTGAAGTTTGTGTGGACATGTCACACATAATTGGTTTAGGGGGGGGTGGAGGTAAACTCTTGTAGTTAATAATTGGTGGGGAGACATTTGCATGAACCTCAACATGATGAGAAGGCCCAGCACCAGAGGTAAGCTCCAACCTAGCCGGTTTGGGACCCCTACTGCCATGGGACAATCCATCATTGGAGGGCACTGATACAGCACTGGGGATAGGGTGAACCTTGGTGTTTCGAGTAACTTTATGGACTAACTTGACAGCTGTACTATAGCTCATCTCATGTTTTTTAACCATTTTTGAAACTAAATTTGCTTCTGTGAATGCTGGGCATTCAGTTGAAGAAGCCATATGAGGGCCATCACAATTGAAGCAACGATGTACAGACTGTACCTGACAAGTATCTGTTCTGTGGGGACCTGCGCATACTGCACAATGATCAGTGGTAGCTCGACAAGATTGAGCTATATGTCCAAAAAGTTGACATTTAAAACATCGAATAGGCCTAGGTACAAATTCTTTAACTCTATATCTTTCATAATAAAGGTACAGATGAGGAGGAATAGGCCCCTCAAACTCCACTTTAACTGGCGGGGACAATGATAAATTTGAGCCCAAAGAATTCCTGTTTTTTGGAGGCTGGAAGCGGGAAACAGATTTTATTTTTATAGTAGGATTACTATATTCAAGCTCAGATAATATCTCTGAGTCCATTAAGGAATTATCTATATTGTATACTATTCCATAATTGCCCTGTTTGCTTGCGGGCAATCGGCAAGACACTTGGAATGTACCAAATGTGGTGATCTTCTGCAGAGAAAGGGTATCATAAGACTGTTGGTCAAGATCAATTGCCAAACAATGGCGAAGAGGATTCGGGCGGAACCCAGTGATCCTAAGTGAACTCAATATAGAATCCCTAAGCTGCCCAACCACCTTAATTTTGCTTTGCAAAAATTCCTCCACTGCCTGATGATGACAAGCATCATCAAACCATAGCACAATAGTCCTAACAACAGTCTCTGAAGAGATCTGGGGAGCAAAATCACTCAGTGAAAGTTTATTGATTTCAGCTAGGCCCATTCGTTGTGGAACTATATTCTTATACGGCCTTCGGAAGGCATCAGCCAATTTACCATTCTGACAAGCTGAAATGGAGCCAACTGGATCTGGTGATAGACCCAGATTCTGAGTAACCTTTCCCATTCCTTCCTCAGAAACAGTGTCGAAACCAGAAGTACCAGGAGCAGCTTCTTGGGATGGGCCTATTGTAGTAGACCTGATCTCAGTTTCAGTAAAAAGAGGCGTATATTGCCTTGTTGAACTTGGGCTTGCCTTAGCCCGCTTTTTAGAACTTCTGGTCTTCTGGCTCTGCCAGCCCAAAAATTCAGCTGTGGCATCTGCAACAGCAGTTTCCAATTCACAAGAATCTAAGGGGTCAAAAATACTAATGTCATTACCAACACTAGATCTAGATGAATTTGGACTTCCAGGAGGAGACTTTTTACGTTTGGTTTGCTTAAGCCTATTGTCTCGTTTAGCATTTCTAGAAGCCTTAGGCTGCTGAGAAACAGCTAAAGGAATATCCATTTCAGAGTTTGAGTCGCTTAACTGATCGGGGTCAAGGTTCTCAAGGTTATGGGATGGGCCAGACCTAGGCTGAGCCTGAGTCTCAACTCCAAGCCCTGATGCATCTCGTGATGAACGATCGTGTTCAGCCATACGACCCTCCTCAAGACCGAGGTACAGGCGCAGGCTTACCTACGATTAACAAACCAGGTGGCCTAGGGCCCAAGTTAGGTCCCTAGGCCTAATAGTATGTTACCCTACACCAAAATAACCACAAAAAGGTATAATAAGGCCTGGCTAAAAGCCTAGACCTAGCTAGTTAAAAATAAAATTCTTTGAAAGATTCAGAAACGCCAATAATTCCAATTCAAGTATATATATTGTAATCACTTAAAATTTTAAGCTTCCCTCCTGTTTTCAGTAATATATAATTTGAACTTTTTGTTTACAAGCAATTCTAGGTACGTCCGATTACTACCGAAAATGCTCCAACTCCAGTGTAGAGAGATCTCTATCATATTGAAGGGCATGGAGACATTTGAACTTTTTGTTTACAAGCAATTCTAGGTACGTCCGATTACTACAAAGATTCACCAAAAAGTCTCATACAAATTTGCAGACAAAAATAACCTAAGTGGTCCAAGGATGAAATTGAGCAATGGCAAAACACTGTAACAGCAAGTTTTAATTCCACTGTTTCACATCATTGGGTGTAGTAGCCTGAAATTTTTATTATTATTATTAGTCTGTTTTCTGCGCAGCCAACCACGAAGGGTCATTCACACACACACATACATGTACAGTATTGCACTAAATTATAAGTGACTAGAGATTTTGTGAATAAGGAGAGCATGAACTACGAGATGAAAAAGGATGTTGCAGAAGCCAACTCCATCTTCAGTTCTGTGCCTATTTTCAGAATACACAAGGACAGAATGATAATATGGCCTGTTAGTAAGCTAACTAATGCGGTGAAATTATGAGGGTTTAAATTAACAACTACTGCATCATCTATTAGTAGGAGAAATGACAATCACAGGTATATTATTAATGATCACTAACATTAACCTATCACAGCAACACAATACCACATTGGAAAAAATATACAAAGGTAGCAATGAATGCAGTGGCGGTTCCTCATATGGGCAATATGGGCAGCCGCACAGGGCGGCATTTGTGGAGGGGCGGCATGAGCGCCTGCAAAAAAAATAAAAATAAAAATAAGAATAAATAAATAAAGAAATAAATAAAAATAAAAAATAAAATAAAATAAATAATAAAAGATCAATGACTTTGCATCAAGGAAGGTAAGAAGAGTCAGGCTTTAGATGGCAGTTGTGCTGTGGTGCAATTTATTTTGTTTCTTTTTCAAAGTGTAGCATAATAATTACCCTCTCTTAAGTGTCTTATTCTATTTATGTGATAGAGCATTTGTACAATTTAGAAATTTGATTCTCTAGTTTATTTATGGCAGTTGTGCAATTTAATTTGTATTTTTCCTGTTCATAGTATCATAATTACATTCTCTTAAGTGAGTTATTCTATTTACGTGATGAAGGACTTGTAAAATTCAGAAATTTGAGTCTTTGTTTTGGTTCTGAAGTTCCAACAATTAGTCCAATAAAAAGTTATTTTGTGAAAGAGTTATGTCTGTCCTTTATTTTGGGGGATTCGAATGTGTGTGTGTTGGCGAACAGGGGGGGGGGGGCGCTGAAGGTGAGGTTCGCCCAGGGCGTCATGTAAGCTAGGACCGCCACTGAATGAATGGATCAAATGCTATCATAAAAGTTGGTGATACGAAGGAAGATTAGTATTATTTTAAGAGGAAAGTCCTCCAATTGGAGGATAAGAAGTGACAAATTCCTGTTATATCTTCTGCAATATTCAATCAAAGGAAACCAATCTCACTAAAAAACTGGGCACTCAATGAAAAGATGATGTAAAGTAATTAGCACTTGGCAAGAAGTACAAAAGGTTCTACGAATGTTAGAAAAATAATGTTGATGAGTAAAGTAACAGGTTCCCAGATTCACCCTTGCCAGTATAACTTCATCCCGTCGTGACAGTCCCTTGGGGGATGAATGTCCATTAGCTACTTTAATTAGGGTCCCATCTCTTATATTAAAGTGTTGCTCACAGTGATTCTGTCACAGTGAGTTAATGGTCTTCCTTATTTTGATTCTAATTTGTGAAAAAGTTACTAAAGTCTCATACTCTGTGCCGTAGATATGTGCAGCACTTCTTGCAATCTCATCAGCATATTCGTTTCCCACAATCCCTTTATGACCAGGAATCCAAATAAAATGAACCTCTGTTGGGTTCAAGAGATGCAAGAGGTGTATTATTTGATACGGATGATAGTTCTCGACAGAGGTGTTAGATATAGCTGAGAGAGAAAATAGTGAATCACTGCAGATGATAGTTTTATTAGTACTCAAAACCGGTCACCCCTGCTTCAACGCAGCCTAAGTAGTTCAATCGTGACATCGCTTCGGCTATCCGAAATAGGAAAGTAGCGTATAGGAGGGCGAAGGCCAATCGTTCCCACGAGAACACTGAAGCATATGTCCGCCTGTGTAGGGAAGTGAAGGCGAAGGTTAGGCTAGCGAAACGTAACGAAGAACTACGGGTGGCAAGCCTCTGCAAGGGGAACCCTAAGGAATGCTTCAGTTATGTTAATAGTAGAAAGCCCATTAGAAGCATGATGGGTCCGTTAAAGGACGGAAGCGGCGTTCTGCGAACCTCCGACGCGGACATCGCTAATGTGCTTAATGAGTACTTTGCGGGAGTGTTCACCAGGGAGGATACCCGCGTCATCCCCGAGCCAGGCGTGAGGAACGAAGGTGCTGACCTGGATAGTGTTAGATGTACCGCGACAGTCGTTGCCGATAGAATAGACAAACTGAGCGCGTTTAAGGCTCCTGGGCCAGACCAGTTTCTCCCCAGTGTTGCGAGAAGTGCGCGACCAGGTAGCTCCCCACCTGGCTACAGTCTTCAACAAATCGTTGGAGATGGGCCAGGTGCCTGGTGACTAGAGGGAAGCCAACGTGACCCCTATCTTTAAGAAAGGGGATCACGAAAGTTTAGGGAACTATCGTCCCATTAGTCTCACTTCAGTTGTAGGTAAATTATTAGAAGGGATAATAGCCGATAGGATCGTTGACCATTTGGATTCCTACAAGCTGCTTGGGGACTCCCAACATGGGTTTAGACGGCATAGGTCGTGTCTCACCAACTTGCTCGAGTTTTTCCACGTCATGTTGAGTGAGTACGATAAGAGTAGGGCGATTGATATACTTTATCTCGACTTTCAGAAAGCCTTTGATAAGGTACCTCACCGCCGGCTAATGGCGAAAGTGCGCGCGCTGGGTATCGGTGGGGAAATAGGTAGGTGGATTGAAAACTGGCTGAGGAATAGGCGGCAGAGGGTGGTAATTAAAGGGGCTAGCTCGGGTTGGGCCTCGGTCACTAGTGGGGTTCCTCAGGGTTCCGTTTTGGGGCCACTGTTGTTTATCATTTACATAAATGATATCGACGGTGGCATCGTCAGTCGGATCGCCAAATTCGCTGATGACACCAAGCTTGGGGCCAATGTTGGGACGCCCGAAGCGATCGAGCAACTGCGTGCGGACCTAGGTAGGATAGGAGAGTGGTCCGAAAAATGGCAAATGCCGTTTAACTTGGGTAAATGCAAAGTGATGCACATTCGCTACGCCAATCCCAAGTCGGACTACTCGATGTTGGGTAGTAATATCGAGGTGACTCATTTAGAAAAGGACTTGGGTGTGCTAATTAGCAGCGACCTTAAGTTTACGAAACAGTGTGTAGAGGTGGAAAAGAAAGCCCAGAAACTATTGGGTTATATCAGGAGGCAATTTCAGTTTCGGAACAAGGAGATTGTGCTCTCACTGTACAATTCCCTTGTTCGGCCGCACCTGGAGTATGCTGTGCAGTTCTGGTCGCCCACCCTCAGGAAAGATATTGAGAGGCTGGAGCAAGTGCAGGCGAGGGCCACAAAGTTAATCCCTTTCGTTAGGCATATGGGCTACAATCGACGGTTACGCGCCCTGAACTTGTTTTCGCTTGAAACTCGGAGGCTGCGCGGTCAACTGATCCAGGTTTTCAAGCTCTTACGCGGGTTCAACGATGTCGATTTTAGAAGTATGTTTAGTTTAAATGATAACCCAACTCGCAACAATGGTTGGAAGTTGGATTTGAAACGGTTTAGGACTAGTGTGTGTGGGAATTATTTTACGTATAAGATATGTGACACATGGAACAGGTTACCTTCGGAAGTTGTGAACAGTTCCTCTGTGGATCAGTTCAAGAAAAGGTTAGACCAAATCTTGCACAGTATTTGAGTGTGTACAAAATTTTCCCTGGCACCCGTTGCCATTGGTACCTCCTCGGTATGGGCCGCAAGGCCTTTTGACTCAGGCAGAGCTGGGCACTTGCGTTTTTTTTTGCGGTACTGCGGTACTACCGTGTTGGTCGGTACCGCGGAAAGTACCGCGGGAAATTTGAATGCGGTAGCGGTACTGCTGTACTTTCAGCGATCCTTTGCGGTACTGCGTTACGCGGTACCGGTTTGGTAGTGCGGTAGTAGTACCGCAGTACCGCAAAAAAACGCAAAAAAAAACGCAAGTGCCCAGCTCTGCAAGTTTTGAGGTACTTCTTTTCTTTGTAACTCCTTGTAACTCTATATATATATATATATATATATATATATATATATATCTCTCTCTCTCTCTCTATATATATATATATATATATATTATATACTGTATATATATATATATATAATATATAATATATATATATACCGTATATCTCTCTCTCTCTCTCTCTATATATATATATATATATATATATATATATATATATATATATATATATCCCTATCTATCTATCTATCTCTATATATATATATATATATATAATATATATATATATATATATATATATATATATATATATATATATATATATATCTCCCTATCTATATATACACATCTCTGTCTCTATCTCTCTCTATTTACTCCGCAGGGGGTATAAAGGTTATGCACATTTCTTCTGGATGTTGTAAACTTTATACTTGGGGTGTGACAGCCCTCCGGTCCCGAGTCGTGGGATTCTAGAGGAACTGGCTGCCAGCTCCTTTAGGTTCTCTCTCTCTTTCGGGAGGGCGGGTAAAGCAGGCCCGGATCTAGAAGAATGGGGGCCCGTGGCTAATTTTTTTTTGGGGGCCCCCTTGGCTACAATTTTTATTATATAAGGATTATAAGCTTTGTTTACGAGGAAAATTAAAGGTTTTCAGAACAAACATATTACTTTACTTTATTTATTTAGTTTTCAGAACAAACATATTACTTTACAAATATTTTACTTTATTTTACATATTATATTTTCCTGAATTAATAATTTTATACACACCTACCTACTGATTATGAGCTGGCAACCGATTGAACCGACGAGCCTTTTTTTGTGCAAATTCATTAATAATATTTCGAAAATCGACTTCTTTGGCCAGAGCATGTTCAACACAGAGAATTGCCAGTGACTGTAATCGCTTTTGCTTCATTGTTGAACGTGTGCAACATTTCAGTCGCTTTAACTTAGAAAAACTCCGTCCGCCGGTACAATTGGTCACCATCAATGACAAGTACATTCTGTATGCATTTAAGACATTGGGGAAAACTTCTCCAAATTTGGAGGCCCCCCTCAAATGCGGGGCCCGTGGCTGCAGCCCACCCCTAGATCCGGGTCTGGGGTAAAGTATTTTGCACAATCCCGTCCCGTGGGTTACTAGGACCCCATCCCATCCCTACTCTGTCCTTTTAGCTTACGTTAAGGTTGTTCTCCTCTGACTGCAAAAAAAAAACCTTTTAGTAGCAAGTCTTTTTCTCTTCTTTTACTATTAGGACCCTACTGCTACCTCATGCGTGGGAAGAGAGGCTTTGGAACCTCTATAAATAACACCATTTAACGCTCGTAGGTTGTGAGACTGGGATGGAGGGGTCCCAGGCATAGGGGCGCGATGATTGGAGTGTGGCTAGTGCCCCGTTAAGCCCATTCCTAACGCGTAATGGCCTGACCAGCCCCCTGCGACCGTTCTTTGGTGACCAATTGATGGTGCTTGGCTGTACTGCTCTGAGGTGAGAGAGCTTTACTGCCCAGCTGGCTGCCAGGCCAGCTTAAATTCTCGGGCGTAGCCTCTGGGTCTGGTGGGATATCCCTTGAACACTGGATTCTAAGAGTCTGGCCGCTTGTGAGTGACAAGTAAGACTTAGTAAGGGGCTGCATCTCGCTGCCGCTCCTGGCGGAAAATCCGTGACGCCTGCGTTGCGAGTGTTTGTCAGTTGGTAGCTGCGACACATTTGGGACTGTCCGGCCCTGGGGAGACCTTTGGTCGGTGCGGCAGCAGGAGAGGTGTAGTCTTCTGGAAGGGATGAACGTCACTTGCAAATAGGTGGATGCGTCTACGCGCGGGATGAATTCACCCCCCCTTTTTATATACTGGTCAGAACGTTTTTGGATAGTTTTCATTGCTAGAACGCTTTATCTTATTCAGAGTATTCAGAAAAAAAAAGAAAGAAAATATGGCAGGGCCAGCTAAAAAAAAGAGAGAAAATATGGCAGGGCCAGCTAAATTGAAAGCAGAATGCTTTAAATGTAAAGTTAATCATTGGTGCGTTGACTTCCCTGAAGGTAGTATCAGCGATATCACATCCCTTAGTGTATGTTTGTTTTGTAAACTTAGAGACAACCACGAAAAGGAAGTTAAAGAGCTAAAGGAATTTTCGAGATGAGACTGATCATAATATATATAATAAATGTACACACACACACACACACACATGTATATATATATATATATATATATATATAAATAACCTATTGTATATTTTCGCCTGTCTGTCTGTCTGTCTGTCTGTCTGTCTGTCTGTCTGCAAGCGCAAACCGTTTGACTTAGAGCTACCAAATTTGGCACGGGAAGCTCTTATGGGAAGAAGAATGTCAACACAAAGTCGGTCAGCCTGTCTGTCTGTGTACTACGGGCGGAAATGTGAAGCTCAAGATTTTCATGACTTCTTTTCTATAGTTTTATTGACCAAATAATTGAACCGACAGTAATTGGGAGTTCAATTATTTGGTCAGGGGGGTTTTGGGGGATATCTGATCAGATTCAGAAATCTTGACACAATATGAAGCTCAAAACTTTCACGGCTGCGTTCTTTTCTGTAGTTTAGCCTGTCTGTGAAATTTATCCCGGGCAGTAATGGGGAGGGGGTTAGCCCCCAAGTTGCATAAAAGGAGGCGAGGGGTTTTTGGGGGGCATTCAGTTAACCCGGGCAACGCCGGGTACCTCACCTAGTATAATATATAATCTTATATATATTTTCGCCTGTTTCTGTCTGTCCTTTACGCAAGCGCAAACCGTTTGACCTAGAGCTACCAAATTTAGCACGGGAACCTCTTATGGGATGAAGAAGGTCAACACAGTCGGTCAGCCTGTCTGTTTGTATGTTAGCGGAACTATCCGGCGTTGCCGGGGTGGATGTTGAACGCTATAAGCTAACGAAAATATCACGATTTAACCTAACCAATCGTCAAGGGACCTAACCGGGCAACGCCGGGTACCTCGCCTAGTACTATATATACACACTATATAATATGCGTCCTTTCTACATGTAGCGGAGTATTTTGTCGTTGCAGCTTAGGTGTAGATTTTAGCTTTACCGTTTCGTCGTTTCAACTTAGGCTTCCGGCAGGTTGTCTTGTGGTATTTTAGGTGAAAGCAGTTGCTGGCCACAAATTTGCAAATGTTGCACATGTACACCCTTTTATTCTTTGGCGTAACGGTCACACGTCTAGTTGTGTGTTGTGTTTTGTTTTGGGTCGCCCACTTACACATTTTATTTTTTTAGGTGATTTACATCAACCCACACATTGATGATCATGCCTCGAAAGTGTAAAAATCACCCCAACAATTTATGTTGTGTGTGTGGCTTGTTCACGACTAAATTACAACGGCGTACAATCATGATGGATCTTCGAAAAACTTACCGGGTATACTTCGGCTGTCCACTAGGCCAGAGTTTTTCAAACTTTTTGAAACCACGGAACCATAATTTAAAAAAAAAAAATCACAGAACCTTGGCCAACATGTAAAATTTTAATGACATAAGACAAATGGTAATAAAACAATTTATGCAATTTATGAAATTTACATATACAGTTATATGAATTTCACAAAGAAAAATATATAAGTTTAGAAATTTATAAGAAAAAGACTTACTTTTATTAACCTATTTATTTTAAGTTCCCCTCCCCACATTACTGTCAGCATAAAAGAAATTATGAGTATAATTAGCACGGATAACAAAAAATGGAATCATTATTTGTAGCCTACTACTGATGAACTTACATTTTCGTTAGTAAAGATCTTTATAAAACATCATCATATATTTGTATAATACGCATTGTGAAAGCTAACACATATATACACTGCATTTAATAACATTACTGTGATCATAACTTCCATGAACTGAGAAAACTAAACCTAAAATAGAGAAAAACTCACCAAATCAATCAGACCAGTGCTTGTGGTCATCAGCAGTGGTGGGCACCGTTAACCAAAAAGTTAACTTCGTTAACCGCTAATCCGTTAACCAAAAAGTTAACTTCGTTAACCGTTAAACATGTAACGGAAGTTACCGATAAACCGTTAACGTTAACTTTTATTATTAAAAAAATGAAAAACACAATATATATATATAATTTAATTTTCCCTCTTCTTCTCGTTCTCCATTTTGTCCATGAGATGCATGTTGCCCTTCATGAAAATTAGCATATCAAAGTTTTCATCAGACAGGGATGATCTCTTGGCCCTCAGGATGTCCTTGCCCATAGAGAACAAACGCTCCACTGCAGCACTGGAGGGGATGGCAGAGATACTAAAGAGTAAACAGCCTCTGGCGCCACACGCTCACATTTACTTCTCAACGCCATCTATTATCTCATAAAGAAACTAATTCACATTGGGACTTCAAAGTACCGGCAGGATCAACCGGGTAGAAAAATAATTAGGGAGATTTTAAAGATGTGGTACCTAGAAGTACCGCCAGGACATAAAGGGTTAAGGTGAAAACGCTCCCATTGTAAGACATCAATTGACTTAATTTATGTCATCAAAGTGACATGAGAATTGAAATCTTACCTGATCAGTTTTATGGTTCTTGAAATGTATCAAGGAGACTACTAATAAGGTACTCACAGACATATTATAAATATACATGACTTACTTGACAACGATTATTTTTAAATATTCACTAGCACAAACATGTTGCGCAAGAGACAGACTGCAAATGGAACGAATGTAGTTATTTGTTGTAATTGTTACATATATATTATTGAAAGTGCCTTAAAATGCTCGTGATATTTCTTGAAAGAAGTTGAAACATTCAACTCAAATGGCAAATCTTTCCGCCTGATTTTACAGTCGACAATGTTTTGCTCAAACCAATGCCATAAATAACTACCACATTTGGTAAGACAAACTGTGGCGACGGAAACAAATATATCGCCTGATTTTGCACTGCGGAAATGGAAATTCGTTCATCACTATTAACAGTGGCGGATTAATTGCGCACCTGCTCAGCACTGAAAATAATAGAAACTTTTAAACGTTTATTTATGAATTTTTTGGGTTAACGGACTTGAGTTAACGGAAGTTAAATGTAACGAAAGTTAATTAGTCCGATAATGATTTTCAAAGTTAACTTAAAAGTTAAATCGTTAACGAAAAAGTTAACTTCATTAATTAACGATTAACGGATTAACGGTTTGGTGCCCAGCTTTGGTCATCAGCTGTGTTTTGTTCATAAAATGAACTTCTGTTTCTCATTGTGGTTGCAAGAGGGAAACACTTATTCTGGATATCTCATCGTTTGAATTAAAATTTTCTCTCGCTTTGCCTACGCCTTTCAAAACACAATCACTGAGTTGATATTATTTTATCTTACCTCTCTCTCCTTCTCAGTCTCTCATAACATGCCCCATGGAACCCCATCAAGTTCTCGCGGAACACAGTTTGAAAACCCCCGCACTAGGCGACCAAGATAAGGGGTGGACGTCACATGTTATCTGTACTGCTTGTTCGAATGGATTACGTGACTGGTTGAACCAAAAGAAAAAGTCGATGCCCTGCGGTACACATGATATGGAGGGAGCCGAAAGAAAGGGTTCAGCGTTGCGCCACCAAACTAATTCCGTCATTGCGCAACAAGCCTTATGAAGATAGGATAAGAGAGTCAGACTTGCATTCACTCGAAACTAGGAGATTAAGGGGTGGGGGGAGCTTACTGAAGTTTTCAAAATCGTTAATAAAATCGATAACGTAAATTTTGAGAAACTGTTCATTTTCGATAATAACAATACTCGTAATAATACTCGTACAATACTCGTTTAGATAGGCATTTTAAAAATATTAGCGCTGTTTAATATAAAAAAAACAATTAGTAACAAGAGCTCTGTGGGTGGTGATCGGGGATGAGTCTGTTTACGACTGATGCCAGCTTGTGACATGCCAGCGTGCGATATGCCAACGAAAAGAAAAAATTAGACTAACACGCACTTAGATGTAGCTCGTAGCGTAAACTAACCCACTTTTTGTTATTCTTTATACTTTTTTTTTCCTCTCCTCATTTGCATGTCTAACTCTCTTCATAGCATGTCTGTAGTTTGCATGGTATGATAGTGTTTGAGTTAAGAATGTGTTGCATGGTTTGTAATGGGTTCTTATTTTACTTCTTTTCATCTTCCACCCTTTTCCGGCGGAGTGGGCTGCATCCTCTACCTCCCTATGGAGTAGAGGACCAGTCTGTAACTGGTGGAGGTATGTGTTGCTTTGAGTTAAAAGTGTGTTACATGGTTTGTAATGCGTTCTTATTTTACTTCTTTCACCCCTTTCTGGCAGAGTGGGCTGCATCCTCTACCTCCCTATGGAATGGAGCAGTAGCGAATTATAATGGGGGCAAAGGGGGCATTTGCCCCCGGCCCCAAGAAACTATGTAAACGCTATAATCTACCGTTGAAATAATTGGTCGACCATGAGCAAGAAAAAAAAATTCTAGATTCCGCTTTACAAAACCTAGTTTAGTATCCCATTTATGTGAACAAAGTATACTTTTTCTGTAATCACATCTTTGTTTTTGTTTCGTTTTCGGTTGATCGATCCCAGTCAGCCGATCACATCACTCATGTATGATGTATCAGGTAAAGAATTGTTTTTTTCTAGTGACACCGGCCCGAAAATATTCATTGCCCCCGGCCCTAACAATGCTTAATCCGGCCCTGGAGTGGAGGACCGGTCTGCAACAGCTGGAGGTATTCTCTTCGACTATTTTTCCGACTTGTCGGCAGTGGCCGGCGGATGATGATGTTGTCCTTCTTTCTCTTTTTCTGAATGAATTTTAACCCACGAGTGATAGGTTTTGCTACTTACTTAACCCCCTACTCTCTTTTTTTTAACCCCTTTCTTCTTTCTCTCGGGCTAACCTTAGAGTGGATCTTAGGGACTTTGTTAGCCTTAGCTTCTGTAGATCTGTAAAACATCGTTTATCCGAACGTAGACTCAGCGATCAGACCGATCCCTCATGATGACACAATGCCGATTCCGGTACCTCCACAGCATGGACTCGATTCTTTAGAAAACGAAAGGGAATCCGACGAAGGTGCGATTGGCGGAGATTCGGGACCTTTGGCCGATCTTGACTACACACCTGACGAAGAGCAATTGGAGCCGGAGAGGCTTACTCAAAATGAGTTAAATGACCTCATAGAGACCTAGCCCTCCCCAAAGAGAAATCAGAACTTCTTTCCTCGAGACTCGAGCAGAAACACTTACTTGAGAAGAACGTCCGAGTGTGTCACTATCGAAAACTAAACCATGATTTGGCGACATTCTTTACAGTAGACGGTCCGCTCTGCTATTGCCATGATATCAATGGACTTTTCGAGAACTTGTCACAGGTACACACGATCTGAGTGGCGCATCTTCATTTATTCCTCACAGCGAAGATTGAAAGCGGTTCTCCTGCATAATGGGAACTTAAAGCCGTCCATCCCGATCGCCCACTCCGTTCATCTAAAGGAGACATACGATAACATTAATATACTACTCGAAGCAATCCAACACAGCACTCATCAATGGAATATCTGTGGTGATCTCAAAGTCATTGGTATGTTAATGGGCATGCAAGGAGGGTTCAAGAAATACTGTTTCCTATGCCTATGGGACAGCCGTGCTACCGCGGAACATTACATCAGACGTGACTGGCATCAAAGAAGCACATACGAGAAGCCAGGAACGGGCAGAGTCCAGTTTGTTCCTTTAGTTGATTCAAAGATTATTTTCCTGCCACCTCTCCACATTAATTTCGGCTTAATGAACATTTTTGTGAAAGTGATGGGTAAGGCGTATTCGAGAGGGTTTCCGATACCTTGTTCAGAAATTTGCAAACATCAGTGCCGCGAAATTGAAGGAGGGAATCTTTGTGAGGCCCCAAATCAGGGAGGTTCTGCAGGATGAAGGCTTTGAAGAAAGCCTCAATGCCTTAGAACTAAAAGCATGGCAGGCAATTCCCTCTAATTTTTTTTAGTCCGTGTGCGCAAGAAATTTTCGTTGTGCATACATTTAGATTCATGGTGAAAAATTGTGCAAACTTTTCTGAGCGCTATTATCTTCAAAATGAAATATATACAGGGTGTACATAAAGTCAGGATCTATTTTTGTGAAGCACTTGGAAATTATATGGAATTCAATCATAAAATGATAAAGTGGTAACATTTATTAAATAATTAAGAGTAGGATTCGACGTGACGCCCATCAGTATCCCTGCACAGCTTAAATCGTTCCGCAGCATTTCTAAACACATTCTGGAGCATTTGCGGGGTTATGTTATCTGCAGCAGTTCGTATACGTGTACGTAAGTTTTCAAGACTCGTAATCTTCGTCTGATAGACGTGCGATTTGATAAAGCCCCATGCAAAGAAATCTAAAGGGGTTAAATCTGGTGATCTCGCTGGCCAAGGTCTTTTGCTTCCGCGTCCGATCCAGCGATTTGGAAAACGTCCATTTAGATAATCCTGAAAAATTTTGGCATAGTGACAAGGAGCACCATCATGTTGATAGACGACGGTACTAACAATCCTATCCCCAATCAGCTGAGGTTCAAGGAATTGCTGCAACATGTCCAGATAAATAAGCCCCGTAATGTAGCTTCAGCAAAGAAAAAAGGACCATAAACCTTAGATTTTGTTAAACCCATCCAGACATTAACTTTAGGTGAGTCTCTTTCCCAATTTTGGACGAAATCATTCGGTCTTTCATCTGCCCAAATTCGACAGTTATGGTGATTTACTTTTCCACACGTATGGAAAGTGGCTTCATCACTAAAGAGAATGTTGTCCATTAAATTATCACTCCAGATTTGTTCTACGAGATCAGCACACACAGCACTTCGTCGAGGGAAATCTTCCTCATGTAAACCATGTAAAACCTGCAAATGATAGCTTTTCTTCTGCAAATTAACTTTCAGAATTTTGTGCACAGATGACGTCGGGAGGCCGAGTCTGTGTGATGCAGCACGAACGGACGTACGTGGCTCCTCATTGATAATTCCGCATACTGCATTCACGGTAAGATCTGACATACACGGTCGTCCTGATTTTGCTTCATCATTTACAGATCCCGTTCGTTTAAATTTGTTCACCAATTTTCGTATTGTCTTGTCTATTGGCCCCGGCTTATGAAATCTTCTAAACTTCTCTCTGATGTCATTGTATTTCTTTCCCTCGATTCGCCAAATTACTATTGCCACACGCTCTTCTGTATTCATTCTAAGGGCTTCTGAAAAGAAAAATAGAAAAAAATAATTATTTCACAAAAATAGATCCTGACTTTATGTACACCCTGTATAAATATTAACTACTTAATAAATATTATTTCCATAAGGTGATAGCTTGATCATTACGGTACTATTAAATGGATATTAAAACACTGTTTACAATATTATATATTCTTAAAAAAGAAAACATTTTATCCATTCTAAAAATATGAATAAAATAAAAAATAGTAAAATAAAATTCAACAAAACAAAGAAATAAAATAAAAATAACATTAATTGAAAATGACTATTTTAGTTATCATTTCTCAAAACAATTTTTAGCATTTAGAAATTTAAAATAGACTATCAAGATTAATACATGATTTTATCCATTCACAAAATAGGAATAAAATAAAAAATAATTTTATTTTTTATGAATTATGAGATAATTACTATTCGTTTTTATGCAAAAATAAGAAAGAGAAGGTTTATATTCAATGCGTTAATGTATAAAAGAAAAAATGCAAATACATAGAATAAAAAAAATCTGAATTGCGCGGACGTCGGCGAAGTCGGGCGGAAGGGGTTAATATCATACTTAAAAGAGCGACTATAGAGTATGTTGATGCAAATGGTCAGACCTTGTGTGACGGTATATTTTTAAAATTACTTCATTTACTGTCGTGACTCATGATACACTTGAGCCTGTGCGCATTTTATTTTGCTGTGTGCGCGGGTTTCACAACGCGTGTGCGCGCGCACACGCGCACACCTTAGAGGGAACATTGATGGCAGGCTTTCCAAATGGATTTGTGGAAACTTCTTGGGTAACCACAAGTCTCCCGCATACAAAGATTCAGAAACTGCTCGATGCATATTAAGAAATGGGCTGTCGCATGTCCTTAAAAATACATTTTTTACATTCGCATCTAGATTTCTTTCCCGAAAACTTTGGCGCGGTGAGTGACGAACAGGGAGAACGCTTTCATCAAGACATCCAGTCAATGGAAAATCACCACCAAGGTTTCTGGAACGAAAGTATGCTGGCAGACTACTGCTGGATGTTGTACCGCGACGATCCGGACAAGGTTTACAAAAGAAAATCGTACTCGCAACGCTTTTAGGTTGTGTACATTTATTTTCATGAATAAAGTTGTACTTTTACGATAAATTGTGTTGAAATTAACACCAGTCATATCGTACTAGCAACGTTTTTAGATTGGTATACATTTCTTTTTATGAATAAAGTTGTACTTTTACAATAAATTGTATTGAAATTAACAAGTCATATTTTAATAACTTGATGTGCTAGAGAAAAACCGAAAACAGATTTGGAATCAGCGTACAAAACCGATCTAAAAAAGGGTATATACATCTTTGATGAGAGAAAAAAGTTCAATTTTGTCGACCAGTGTTATCTGGCAATTTTATGTATATTGTTGTTACACGAGACCATTAACTGAAAAAGATCATTTGTATACATATGAGAAAATAATTATACAACAAACAAAACATCTTTGTTGCGGATCATTCCCAATCCATAGCCATTTAACCTAACATTCAAGTACAATCTTACGTATTATACACTGAACGTAAGACAAAAATAAGGCCAACATATACATTTAACCCAACATACAATATGCATATATAATCTTTGCTACATTACAAAACTATGGTATTGTAAACCAGCAGTTGTCTGAACCAAGACTGCTATATAGGTGAGAAGTATACAGTATCTGAAGACAGGACATTGCATAACAACACATTAGAGCTGTTTTGGACCATAGTAATGAAATTATATATATTCTTCCGGATTAACATTTGGCTGGTAGGTAGGTTACACGTGGTAAACATAAAACTGGCACTGCACCATTTTGGTTCCCTACATAGCATACAAAAAAAATTTATTATAAGCAACAGAGTTTATTCATAGCAGCTTTTGTATCGTTCGAGCACAGATGGGATGTATACAATGCAGTACAGTAAGTTCTAAAAAGATAAATTTTAACCGATTCTGAACACATACCAAATTTCTTTACTAGCATGTTACCCTGTACATACAGCTTTTTACATTGCCTCTCAATATCAAGTTCATCTCGCAGCTTGACAGGTATGGTGTGACCATTCATTTCAAAAGACCCACATGATACATGTTTCAGTAAAGTACACCTAAAAATCAAAATATAACTCTGCTCCATTATAGGTGATGTCATTTTGTATACCATATTATTTTTCACATATATCTAATAGTACTCTCAGTCCATGGGGAGAAGGTGACAGAAGAACAAGGTCATCAGTATATATTAAATTATTAATTTTTTCCTTTCCAATGACACAGCCAGTCAGGCATGAGGTAATACTGTAGGTAGTACAGTAGTAATAGACTATTACACGATTTTTCAAGTAATAGTAATAGATCATAATTGTTTGGCTGTAACAGTAATAGAAGGCAAAGTAATAGATAATAGTCTATTACTTTTCTATTACAGTGGCAATGGACATATTGTGTGAACAAAGAACTGAAAAATGAACTAAATCTACTCTAAACTAAAACAAACATGTATGGGAACTAAAATTGTGGCAAATTTTTCCTTCAATAAAGTAAAATTTATCAAGACCTACAGTCTCTGAAATTGTAATGATTTGGTTGAAACAAATATTTGTTAACACACTGCTTCTAATTGCATTTAAATAGGCATAAAGATCCTTTACAAATGAGTGAAGTACCCCACATACAAAAGTAATAGTAATAGATGGAAAATAAAGTAATAGTAATGGAAGAAATCAAAAGTAATAGTAATAGTAATAGATATCCAGTAATAGACACCATGTCTGCAGCCAGTACGTGCAGTTTTTAGTTAATTGGTAAGGTCATCCATGTACAGGGTGGGCCGTAAGTTTCCATACATAGGAAAATTTAAACGTTTGTTTTTATGTTTCAGATACCCTAAGAATATGCGTTTGTAAGATCTTGTTTACTGATGAAGCAAATTTTTACGTCAATGGAGAGGTTAATCGGCAAAACATACGTTATTGGAGTAATGCTAACCCTAACTGGCTGAGTCCGACGAAGATGCAAGGTGCCGGTAAAGTGATGGTGTGGGCCGGGATATGGGGTGACAGAATTATTGGACCAATTTTTGTCAGTGGAAATCTTAATGCCGAAAGGTATCTTAACATGTTGCAAGAAGAGATTTTCCCATCCCTGCTAAACGAGGAAGGTAACTTCCCAGTTTACTTCCAGCAAGATGGAGCTCCACCTCATTATGGTCTTCACGTGCGTCGTTATTTGGATCAGCAGTTTCCGGATGCTTGGATTGGTCGGCGTGGTCCTGTGGAGTGGCCTCCCAGATCTCACCCCCCTTGATTTCTATCTTTGGGGGCACTTGAAGGCCATGGTGTATCAGGAAAAGATACGAGACATAAATCATCTAAAGGAACGTATCACCAACGCCATTACAAACATAACGTCAACTGTGCTAATGCGTGTTCATCAACAGTGGGGAACACGTATTGAAATGTGTTTTCAAAACAATGGCAACCATGTAGAGCATATTATATAAATAAAAATGGTTGTCCATAAAAAAATGTTTATTTTTCCTATGTATGGAAACTTACGGCCCACCCTGTATATACAGAAAAGATAGGGTTATAATATACCCCCTTGACAAACACCATTAGTTACCTTAAAACCTGGTGATACAGTGCTTTTCCATCTTACAAACATGGTCTGCTCTGTATGCCAGAATGCAAGTATCCTAAGTATATATTTAGGTACTGCTCGACACAAGAGTTTCTTGAAAAGTTTGTGATGGTTAACTCTATCAAATGCTTTTCATGCATCCAGAAAATAGGAATATACATTGCTACTTCACATCTTGTACTTTAGGACAGCTTCCTTTAGCATATAAATACCAATGTCAGTACCATGTTTCACTCTAAAGCCAAACTGATTGTCAAAAGTTTGCAAGTAAGTACTTATCCAACTATAAATGACATATTCTAACACCTTGGAAAGTATACTGGCAAGTGCTATTGGCCTATAATTATTCTTATTACAGATACTAGCACCCTTATTTTTAACAATTGGCAACAATACAACTGATAAAATGGACTGTAGCACTGAGTGTAGCAAGTACCCATGTATCATACAGCTTGTGAAACACATTCCAAGCATAGGTATTAAACGAAGGCTACAACATTTTAAATGTTCTGTTTGTATGCCATTTAGGCCGCAACTTTTGTTATCATTTAACTTATGAATAACCTGCTAGGTTTCTGAGTCATTAATTAGTAGCTCCTCAGAGCATTTTACATTTAGGCATATATTTAGTCTCCCCCCCCCGAGACAATTAAATAGGGTTTCATAATGTTTTTTTTTGCACCATGTACACCCTCTATTACATTTGGCAAGGTAAGATTACTAATGTTAATTTTATTAACCTTCTTCCAGAATTCCTTACTGGAAGTATTGCTATTGCCTAATTTCCTGGCTAGAGTTTTTCTTCAAAGATTCTCTTCATTTTTCCTTATAAATCTAAGAGCACCCTTGAATCTAGCACAAGTTCTATTTTTCAGTTGGAAGAGTTCCCCCTACCTAGGTTTCCCCATAGCAACCCATTCCACGAATACATTTTTTGCTACATCATACAAATCAGCACAGTATTCTGACCACCCTGGATTGTCATTTACTTTTCCCCATTTTTTATTCTTAAAACTACTGGAGCAGGGATCTCGCCCCAGCCCACCTCAGCCGCTTTCGGGCAAGTCAAGTTCCACCCAGGACTTGTCCCTAAAACCCGGCTTCTTACTCTCCCCATATGCCCCCTCACCCGCTGTCGGCCCACCTCCCCACGGAGAGCCCCGTGGCGGACGGGGAAGCCGGCATTCACGGCCATCCTATCGACCGTTGAATATCCCAGTCCATTTCGACTCTACAGCCTCCCTTTCCCTTCCAAGTATCCACAAATTCCTGGTGATCCGGCCTACATCTGGGTCCCTTCCGGCCAACTCTGAACGGACGTTCCAGGTGATCCGAACCCACAGCAACTCCAGCTGCTATGATGTACGCCCACAGAGGGATGGCTCCCTCCTCGTAAAATCACGCTCAGCCGCAGAAACAACAGCCCTACTCTCCGTCACTGAGGTCCTTGGATGCTCGGTGTCCGTTTCCCCACACCCTCGCCTGAACCAGAGTCAGGGCACTATTTACGCCACCCGCCTATTGTCGATCGCAGTGAACGAGCTCCTGGAGGACTTCGCACGCCAGGGAGTCACCCCCTCCCCCATCCCGCGTCTGCTCCTTACTTTCAATACCTTAATCCCTCCCGACCGCACTGTATCGGGTATGGGAGACCGCGCGTCATGCGAGTTTTCTGTCCGCCCATACATCCCAGACCCGACCAGTTGCTTTAAATGCAACAAGGACACGTTAGTTCTGTTTGTCGGCAGCCGCATCAATTGTGTGTTCATTGTGGACAAATCGCTCACCCTGACAGGTACCCCTACACTCCTAAATGCTCCAACTGTGAAGGCGCACACCCGTCTTCATCCCGCGAATGCCTTTTCTTCAAGTTTGAGAAGGAGGTCCGAGGCCTGCAGGTAATGGACTTCCTTAGCCCCCGTGAGGCACGAGACAGGGTGCGGAGTCGGGAGATGAGGCCGGGGGTGTCTTACGCCGCTGCTCTCGGCTCTGTCATCTCGGCACGCCGCCGAAACCCCCATCGACCACTACTCCCTATCCCTCCCAAAGGAAATCCTCGCAGGACCCGACGGTCTCCTGTCCCCCCCACCATCCCTCCTCCCCTCCTCTTCACGCACCTCACCTGCCACAAACCCCCGAAGAGTCTGGGACCAGGACATCCAGGCCCCATCCACCTCAAACCCTGCCCTCCCAGTACTCTGCACACGCCCGAACCTACCGCCCAGAGCAAGCCGACGAGGCGGAGACGCCGGAGCGAGTCGCCAGACCCTCCGGCCTTTCAACGTCTCTCTTCCTCTTCCCCTAGAACCAAGAAGACAGCTCGGACCCTCACACCGCCCACTACGACTAAAATGCCCATCTCTCCCCACCGTGCAAGTCCCACCACTCTACCCACACAGACTCTGACAATAGTTGCCGAAATCAATGACCCGCCCCCTACGACGAGACCAAATTTGAATATCCTCTCCCCCGAGGATCCAGTGGATGCGGCCCTGGCATATCTACACGGTGTGACCGAGGGGAGCTCGGCCGCGCCCATGAGTCTCATGGATTTGCCCTTGCCTCCTGATGCCATTTTTTCCACCCCTCCACGAGACCACTCTGGTTCACCTTCCACCCCCACAGTACCTACTCCCCTAACATCCCCGGCCCCCTCCTTGTTGGCCACCCTGAGTACGCCCTCCCTCCACCCACATGGTCCTTCTGGTACCCCCGATCGCCACCTAGGGTCCGCCATGAGACCCCGGACAGGCGTCACTTTGAGAAGTAAAGTGCCGCCTCCTGGCCCGACCACAGAAGCCCGCCAAAACACTACCGACCCTCTTAGCCCACGACGTTCCTGACTGCCGTGATCCACGCCTCCGATCTCACTCGGCCGACTCGACCACGCAACCTCCGCGGGGATCGACTGGCCGACCGATTCCTTCCCTGGTGAACGGTAGATAACCAGCCATGCTCCTGACCCATCCTTCACCTTCGCGAACTCCAGATCTCCCTTCACACTCCAACCTCCTAGCACCTACACCTTTACCCATCCCCCTTCATCAACTAATGGATCCCCCGAAAACCACAATAGTACAATGGAACTGCAGAGGAATATTCGCGAACTATGAAGGCCTTAACTCCTTGATTGCCACTTCTCGTCCGGTGTGTGTGTGTCTCCAGGAGCTAATCCTGGGGACCAGGCCCATACCCTGCCCTACTGGATATTCCTGCATCGCCACCCCGCCTCCTACCTGCACTCGAAGGGGGGGCTGCCATTCTCATACACCACGCAGTCCCCTTCCACAATCTATCCATTCCCCGCTACAGGTGATTGCCGCCCGGCTCTCCCTGGATAGACAGTACACCGTCTGCTCAATCTACCTCCCTCCCCACGCTCAAGTCTCCCGCGATGATCTGGTGGAAGTCGTACAACAACTCCCCAGGCCCTTTCTACTACTGGGCGATTTCAATAGTCGCCACCCCTTGTGGGGCGATACACACTCCACCTATATGGCCCCAACCCTGATTACTGTCATGACCGAGCTCTCCTTCGAGTGCCTCAATGATGGCTCTCCTACAATCTACCATGCCACTATCCTATCCTGTATAGACCTGTCCCTCGTTTCGACTGATGCCCTCCTAGATTTCACATGGCAAGTCTTCCAAGAGGACTATGGAAGTGACCATTTCCCCATTCAACTCACGCTCAATCGGCCCGACCAGACTGTTCGGTTACCGGTAAGGTGGATTACTCCCAACGCGAATTGGGCCAGCTTCCGTGACAATACATATACAACCCTTACAACTAACCATTTCCCATCCATCGACGAGTGCATCGCATATTTCGAGTCCGTCGTTATAGCGGCGGCAAGCACTAACATCCCACGATCCTCCGCCTACCCCTGCGCCCGACGGGTGCCTTGGTGGACCCCGGAGTGCGCGGAGGCCGTGCGCGCCAAGAAGGCTACTCGGCGCTTCTACCAGACGCGACTCCCCATCCATCGCACGGAGATGCAGCGGGCCAGGACCATCGCCCGCCGCACAATGAAGACAGCGCGCCGAGCCTCTTGGCGTGCCTTTGTGTCCGGTATCACCGCCACCACACCTTCGGCTACCATCTGGAAGAAGGTACAGGGTGTCGAGAGGCAACATGTCCCCTCCCGACCCCCGGTCCTCCGGACTAACGACGGACTCCTATACGAGCCCAAGTCGGTGGCAAACCACCTCGCTTCTACCTTCGCCGCCGTTTCTTCCTCTGCAGTCGATTCCGTACCCGCCCCTAACGATAGCCTCTCTCCACCGTCCATAGACAGCACCTACAACCGATTGTTTACCATGCGTGAACTACAGGTGGCACTGGCCTCTCGGTACTCGGGACGGCATGATCCAGCACATCCACACAACCTTACAAATTTTCCTGCTAGACCTATACAATCGCATATGGATAGAGGGCGCCTTCCCCTCCAAGTGGAAGGAGGCCCACGTCATCCCTATCCCCAAAACTGGCAGATTCCCTGGACGCCACAAACTACAGACCAATCGCCCTGACGTGTTGTGCCTGCAAAATCCTTGAAAAAATGGTCGCTACGCGATTATCGTTCGTCCTTGAAAATAGCAATTCCTTCCCGGCTACCCAGTCCGGCTTCAGACAATTCCGCTTCACCACTGATCCCCTCCTGCTCCTCAGCCGTGACATACAGGATGCCTTCGACAATGGACAGTTCGTACTGTCAATTTTTTTCGACATTCAGAAGGCCTATGACACCACCTGTCGAACAATGATCCTCAGTCAGCTCCGACATCTAGGCCTCGTCGGAGCCATGCCGACCTTCATCAAGGGCTTCCTTTCCTTCCGAACCTTTAAAGTCCGGGTGGGCTCAGTCCTTTCTGACACCTTCGTGCAGGAGGACGGAGTCCCACAGGGAAGTACCCTCAGTGTTCTCTGCTTCTCCGTCGTCATGAACATGGTCTCAAAATGCCTTCCACCCACCATCCGCTCTTCCATCTACGCGGATGACCTTGCGATCTACTTCGCAGGGCGAGAACTGTCCGTCGTTCAACGGCAAATGCACTCGCCATCTACCGGGTGGAAAGGTGGGCGACGTCGGTGGGTTTCCGCCTCTCCATCCCCAAGTACAAGTGCATGCTCTTCAGTAGAAGGCCCACAACCCTTCCTCTTCCCTCTGTCACATCATACGGTAGTCCTCTTGAGGTGATACCCTCCACGCGTTTTCTGGGCATGACCCGAGACCGACGGCTCAACTGGGTTCCCCATCTCAAGCACCTAAAGCAATCCCTTCGACGCCCCCTCGCTCTCCTGGATCACCTCTCCCACACCACATGGGGTGCAGATCGACGCCCTCTTCTTCGCCTTTACACTTCCATGGTACAGTCGAAGCTGGACTATGGTAGTGCAGTTTACGGTTCAGCCTCCAACGCCCGCCTCCGTATCTTGGACCCGGTACTTAATAGAGGCCTCCGCCTCGCCACCGGTGCTTTCCGCTCCTCCCCAGCCTCCACGTGGACGGCAATTATCTCCCTCTCGCCCTCCGACGGGGTCTATCCTCATGAGGACATACCTCCGTGCACAGAGGCTACCTTATTCGCTTCTGGGCACGGCGGTTTCTGAACTACCACCCCAGGGACGGAGCTGGCACTTAACTGAAGTGGTCCGTTCTTTCCTTGACCTTTTCAACATGCCCGCCCCCTCAGTTATCCCAATTTCATACAGCATCTACCCCCCCTGTCTCCTCACCCTCACCCCTATCAAGTTTTGCAGGGATCTGTGTCCTACCGAAAAATATCACGAGCGCCACTGTATACAGGTCACTCTTCCGTAAACACGCAACCCAACACCCGGACGCAGTCGCCACTTATACAGATAGTTCCCGCTCGGAAGCTGGTGCGGCCTCCTCAGCAGTGATTCTGTCCCAGCCGCTTTCCCGGGGCGTCAGCCTGCCCCGCGAGGCCTCCATTGTTTCGGCGGAACTTTTCGCGATTACGGAGGCCCTCGACATTGTGTGCACCCACTCTGCCAGCTCTTTCGTCATTTATTCAGATTCCCAAAGCGCACTTCTCTCCCTAGAAAGATTTAACAATCCTCCTCACCCGCTCATCTGTACCATCCAGCAAACCCTTCACTTTTTAACGGCCTTCCAACACAAGACAGTCGCCTTCTGCTGGGTTCCGGCTCATGCCGGTATCCAGGGTAACGAGGCGGCGGACCGCACGGCAAAGACGACCTGCTCACTGCCGGCCTCCTCCCCTTCTCCGACTTCTTCCCGACTCTCCGCTCCATATGGCAGCGGGAATGGGACCAGGCCACACAAAATAAACTCCGCATGATCAAGCCACAAATAGGATACTGGGCCTCCTCATTCCACCGGTCCCGCCATAAAGAAGTAATTCTAGCCCGTCTGTGCCTAGGCCACACCCGCATCACCCACGGACACCTTATGGCGAAATCGCCAGCCCCGCTTTGCCCTACCTGCCATGCCCCTATCACTGTCATACACCTCCTGGTGGAATGCCCAAACTTGTCCGCTCTTCATCGCAGGTGTTCCCCTCTCTCGGCCGAAAATCCCATACCCAACCGTCTACGATCCATACTCGCCGAAGGCCCCCACTTTTCAACAGAAGCGATTTTCTTCCTCCTCACTCACTCTCCCATCTGCTCCATTGCATCTAAGACCATACCCCTCCTACCCACTATCCAGCAACTGACCCTTACTCACCCCCTAGTCTACCACCCCCAACACAGAAACACCACCACCCACTGCCTCGCCGAGATATGTACCGCTTTCTATAGGTACGAATCGGCGGTAAATTAGAAAAAAAAAAATTATATATACGGTATATATATGGGCTACGTTGCGGCCATTGTCGTAACACCGCTTCCTGGAGATTAGCGAAGTTAAGCGACATTGGGTCTGGGTAGTAGTTGGAGGATGGGAGACTGTCCTCCATGCCCAGATTATGTAGTGACCCATGGTTCGGATCCCACGTAAAGCTGTAGGTCCCCTCCATCATATGACCTTAGATGTTGCGAAGGAGATTAAACGACCCCAATTAAAATAAAATTATTATATATATATATATATATATATATATATATATATATATATATATAGAAACTACTTCAAACCTGATATTTTGTCCTATTCTCCTCATCCTTTTTAATTGGTCAAGAGGGCCCACCACAGTTCACATACACCTGTTATGTGAGTTGTCTATTTTCTGTTCCACATAACACTGCTGGCATCAATAACTGCTTTCTGTACATGATCCAGTTGTTATTATTTTATCACAGAAAATATTTACTTGGGAGTCTTGAACTCAACATTCTGTATTCTCAAATGTCTTTCAAGATTAGATTTTATAGCTGCACTATAAGAGCATTCCTCACACTTAAAAGGTTTTTCACTTTTTTGGTTTATACTCTTTTTAGTATTTTTAATAGCTATAAGTGGGCTTCCACCCAAAGCCAAACACTTCAACTATGTCTGAACTTGGCCTAACATTGATTTGCTGCTAGGATTGTTTTCTCTTTTCCAATGGTCCAGTTTATTGTGTCATACCAACATAGGTTTCTTGTTTGACCCATTGTCTATTGTAACTGCTGGGGTCTCCTCTGGGACTGAGAAAAGTTGCACCATTGTTCCCCTCAACTACCCTGGTGCATATGTGGGTTGAGAGAACCTTTTTATCCTGGGCAATGTCCTGCCAGTGTGAGAGCTTTCCTTAGTAGACATTACATCCCATTCTTATTTGTGGAAAGCTACATACAGGTGGGAGGGGTTTCCCCTGCACCTGTCCCTTATTTTTAGTTGCCTTTTACGACATGCTGGACCAGGTGGGAAGTACAATATTCTTTAAATCCCCTATCCCCAGTGATAGGATGAACCCTTAAATGATCTTGTTTTTCATGCTGTCCTATAGGCAGAGCTGTGACTAGCGCCGCTAGTTTTTTAATAGCGCCACCACTAGCGTCGCTATATTTTCAAACTACTAGTGCATTTACCAGCGCCGCTAGTTTTTTAAATAAAACTTAACGCTATGCGCTAGCGCTAATTTTTATTTCAAAAATGAATTTAAAGTCCTTCTATTCCATACGAGTTTGAACGTTTCAAACATGTATGAACATGTATGCTGGCGGCGGTTCCCTCATTCTGCATTGCTTGCTTGTCAGTTATTAGTCATACAGCGGGTGAACAAAATGCCTATATGGGTGTCCTTTTGCCCACGTTGTAACGCCTGTCTCGCCAAACTGAAGATCATTGTTGAAGATTCACAGCACACATGCCAACCGCTTGCAATGGCTCTTGTGAATGGCATAGAAAATCGTTTCCAACAAGCATTCAACAACAACGATTACATCGCTGCCGCTGCCGCCCATCCTAGCTTTAAACAGATATGGAGTGATTCACTGGAGAAGGAGGAGGAGGTGCAGCAAATGTTGACGACTCGTCTTGCTGACTGCATGAAAAGTAACATGGAAATTAGGCTAATTAGCACACCCGAAGCTGCCGGTTCCAGCACGGAAGAGGAAGACAATTTGTTCAGTTGTTTCGAAAAAGATAGTAATATGCATAAAACTATGCTACAACAAAGTAATGAACAAGTACGTGTCTTTTTATCAAAACAGCCTTCCACTAAGAAATGTTTCAAAGCAACAGACTATACATCTTCCTTCCCTTTCGATTCATTCAAAAAACTATTTATCCGATTAAACACTTCAATTCCGTCAAGTGCAGCAGTGGAAAGGATTTTTTCGACAGGAAAAGATATATCAAAGCCGAAAAGGTCCTCGTTGTCCGATTCAAATTTTGAAAAACTGTTGTTACTAAAATTAAATAAATAATTGTCCTAGGTCGTTGTAATAAAGTACTACTGAAACAAGTTGATACCTAAATTAGCTTGATTATATTGTATTGTTTTTTTCTACTTGATTTGAATAATTACAAATATATTACTTGAAATACTTCTGTTGTATATATGATATATCAAATAATTAAATAAAAGCAATGTATTGTTTTCTATGGTATTAGGTATTTTTTATTTGTTATAGCTAGATTTAAATAAATATACTGGATTTAAATAAATAAAAAGTTTTGTTACACTGGATTTAAATAAATAAAAAGCTTTGGTTCTACAGTATAATTGTTTCATTTAAACATTCTTTTTGACAATATTACTGCATAGAAGTGTAACTAACATAATAGGTATTTTTTATTTGTTATAGCTTATATTGAAAACTAGCGCTAGCGCTAGCGTCGCTAAATTTTGAAATGACTAGCATTAGCGCTAGCGCCGCTATTATTTTGCCTCACTAGCGCTAGTGCTAGCAGCGCTAGTTTTCATGAGTAGCGCGCACAGCTTTGCCTATAGGAACAAATACTACACTTGAAACGTTTTTCTCCAGTGCCAGTGTGTATTCTTAAATGCCTTTGAAGATTAGTTCTTTGTGATGAACCATAGGAACAAATACTACATTTAAAAGGTTTCTCTCCACTGTGTATCCTTAATGCCTTTGAAGATTAGTTCTGTGTGATGAACCATAGGAACAAATACTACATTTAAAAAGTTTCTCTCCAATGTGTGTTCTCAAATGAATTTTAATGTCAGATTTAGTTATTGCACGATAAGAGCATTCCTCACACTTGAAAGGTTCTTCTCTTTTTTGATTTATACTCTTTTTAGTATTTTTAATAGCTGTAAGTGGGGCTTCCACCTGAAGCCAAACACTTCAACTATGTCTGAACTTGGCCTAGTGTTGATTTGCTGCTAGGATTACATTCTTTTCTTTTCTCCAATGGTCCAGTTTATTGTGTCATACTGACATAGGTTTCTTGTTGGACCCATTGTCCATAACTGCTGGGGTCCAGGGTCAATACTGTGACCCAGTGGGGTCCCCCACATTGATCCCTTTGGTGAAGTTTCTTCTCTGGGACTGAGAAAAGTTGCACCATTGCTCTCCTCACCTACCCTGGTGCGTAAGCAGGTTGAGGGGACCTTTTTATACATCCTGCCAGTGTGTGAGCTTTCCTTAGTAGACATTATATCCCTCTCTTTTTTGTGAAAGCTACATACAGGTGGGACCAGTATGAACTCTTAAATGCCGTTGAAAATGACTTTTCCGTGCTGCAGTGTAAGAACAAGTATCACATTTAAAAGGTTTTTCTCCAGTATGAACTTTTAAATGCTGTTCAAGATTACTTTGCTGTGCGGTAGTGTAAGAACAAATATCACATTTAAAAGGTTTTTCTTTCTTGGTTTATACTCCTTTTAGTATTTTCAATAGCTGTAAGTGGGGCTTCCACCTGAAGCCAAACACCAACTACATCTGAACTTGACTTAGCATTGATTTGCTGCTAAGATTACGTTCTTTTCTTTTCTCCAATGGTCCAGTTTATTGTGTCATATCAACATATGTTTTTGTTGGGCCCATTGTCTGATGGAAAAGCTGGGGTCCAGGGTCAATACCTTGACCTGGTGGGTTCCCCGACATTGATCCCTTTGGTGAAGAATCTTCTCCTCTGGGACTGAGAAAAGTTGCACCATTGCTCACCTCACCCACCCTAGTGCGTAAGCGGGTTGAGGGGACCTTTTTATCCTGGGTGATTTCCTGCCAGTGTGTGAGCTTTCCTTAGTAGACATTACATCCCATTCTTGTTTGTGGAAAGCTACCTACAGGTGGAAGGGGTTTCGCCCGCACTCATCCCTTATTTTTAGTTGCCTTTTACGACACGCTGGGACCATGTGGGAAGTACTCTTTCAAATCCCCTATCCCCAGGTTTTTCTCTTTTTTGGTTTATACTCCTTTTAGTATTTTTAATAGTTGTAAGTGGGGCTTCCACCTGAAGCCAAATACTTCAACTATATCTGAACTTGGCTTAACGTTGATTTTCCGCTAGCCCAGTATGAACCCTTAAATGCTGTTGAAGACTATTTCTGTGCGCTGCAGTGTAAGAAGACATATCACATTTAAAAAGTTTTTCTCCAGTATGAACTCTTACATGCTGTTGAAGAGTACTTTTGCATGCTGCAGTGTGAGAACAAATATCATATTTAAAAGGTTTTTCTCTTTTGGTTTATACTCTTTTTAGTATTTTTAATAGCTGTAAGTGGGGCTTCCACCCGAAGCCAAACACTTTAACTATATCTGAACTTAGCCTAGTGTTGATTTGCTGCTAAGATTAAGTTCTTTTCTTTTCTCCAATGGTCGTTTATTGTGTCATACCGACATATGTTTTTGTTGGACCCATTGTCCGATGTAACTGCTGGGGTCCAGGGTCAAAACCTTGACCTGGTGGGATCCCCCGCGTTGATCCCTTTGGTGAAGTTTCTTCTACTCTGGGATTGAGAAAAGTTGCACCATTGCTCTCCTCACCCACCCTGGTGCATAAGCAGATTGTTCCTTAACAAATCTTTTGCGACTTTTCCTAGCTATTAAGGTGGCTGGTACTCTTTCAGTTTCTACTTCTTCCGTCATATTGTTGCCTCCAAAGTGCTGAGCCAGTTTGGTTATTGAAGTATGTTGTGTTGCCCTTGTGTTATGGTGTTCACGGACCAGAGCTATTGTAGGACTACTCAAACTTTTTAGATACTGCCCAATGCTGATGGTCGATGATCGGTGCAGCTGGTTAACCTCAGTCAATCCCATTCCTCCCAGTTTTCTTGGTAGGTACAATCTGGGAAGACATTGGTTCCGGTATGTTGTTCTGTTTAGAGTGAGGATCTTTCTGGTCTTAACATCCAGTTTATTTAGTTCTGATTGTGGCCAGTCTATGATCTCTACACTATAATTGATAACAGGGATGGCGAGTTGGTTTATGGCTGTTATTTTATTCTTTGATGTTAGTTGGGTTTTGCAGATCTTTTTCAGTCTTCGTACATACTCTCCACTGATTTTCAATCACATTTGCTGGTGTTCTATATTTCCACTTTCTTCTATCCCAAGATATTTGTAGGAACTATCCTCTTCCAAGTCTTTCATCTCAGTGTCTCCTCCTAAATTGATGTTATGGGTTTGTATTTTCCTACCCCCTTTAAGTGTACACTTAGCACTTATCCAATCCGAACTTCATTTTGATGTCACCGGAGAAAGCATGGACGATCCTTAATAGGCATTCCAGGTTTTGGTCAGAGTCTGCGTACAGCTTCAAATCATCCATAAACAGGAGATGGTTCAGTACACTGTCAGGATTTCTTCGCCTAGTTTGACTGAGGTTGTAGCCCTTATTATTATTGCTAAGTAGTTTGCTAAGGGGGTCCAGGGTGAGGCAGAATAGCAAGGGTGATAAGCTGTCCCCCTGGAATATACCCCTCAATCTTGACATGGGGAATGGATATTAGAGTGCTAATAATGGTAGGGTGAATTTTGTACAGTTTAAGGCATTCCAAAATCCATGAGTGTGGGACACTATCAAATGCCTTCTGATAGTCTATCCATGCCATACTAAGGTTTCTGCCTCTCTTTTTACAGTCTTCAAGGATAGTTTTGTTGATGAGCAGCTGCTCCTTTGTACCTAAGCAGTTTCTTCTACATCCTTTCTGTTCTTTTTCCAGATAGTCTCCAGCATCCAGGTGTTCATACATACTGTCTGCAATTAGGCCTGTAAAAAGTTTATAGGTGGTGGTGAGACAGCAGATTGGGCAGTATTTATTTGGGAGATTTGTCTCACGAGTCTTAGGGATGAGGGTTGTGTCTCCTCTTGTAAGCCATTCTGGTGTTTCTTCTACTCCCTGCAAAATCCTGTGAAAGGCGGCAGTATAATGATGGTGTAATGCCGTGACCTGTTTCAGCCAGAAATTCGGGAGCTTGTCTAGGCCAGGTTTTTTAAAGTTGGAGAATTTTGCCAGTTTCCTTCTTATCTTGTCTTCTGTCATAAATAACTCCTCCATTTCTGGTTTACCCTCATTTGCCACCCTGATGGTCTCTATCCAAGCAGCATCCTGATTATGCTCTTCAGGGGTTTTAAAGAGGCGTTTCCAGTATGTCTCCAGCTGGGTTTGATCTGGTGGTTCATGAACTATTATTCTTTCCCTAATGAGATTTTGGTAAAAGCCTGTAGGGTTTGATGAAAATTGTTTGTTATGGTTCTTCATGTCAATCTGCTTTTGTGTATTCCTGCTTCTATTGGCTATGGCTGGGATTTTTCCCTCCAATTCCAGCGCCTTGTCACGTAATTGATTATCTCTCAGGTTATACTTCCTCTTTATTTTCCCTATTTGTTTTTTGAGTTTTCCCTGTTGTGTGGGTGCTTGGAAACATTGCTTTAATTGGTTCAATTCTCGTCTGGCTTGTGTAAGTTGTTTAGTTAATTTAACTTTCCAAGGAGGGGGTTTTGGATTGCACCTTTGGCTGGGGGACTTTGGACTAAAGTTTGGGACAAGTTTCTGTTGCATGTATAGGCCAACAGCGTAATTTACTTGGTTAAGTTCAGTTAGGTCTGTATTGACTAGAACTAGTCTATTAACTGCAACATTTACTCTGCATAGTAGTTGTTTAAACTTTCTATTTTTACTAAGTTTGATCAATCGGGGCCAGCTTTCCATATGCATGGTTTTAGCATTTTCAATTGTATTTGCTAACTCCTCCTCCACTTCCATTTGCTGTAGGTCCATATCTTCATATCGTGGTGGTGGTAGTGGCGGTGATGGTGGTGATGGTGATGGTGGTGGTGGTGGGGGAGGGGTTCTTGATCTGGCTGGGGAAGGGAATGATGAGTCAGAGGATCCAGGTGAACTGGGTGGTGAACCACCCAGTCCCATTTGCTGAGTTGGATTGGTTACAAAATGTTGGCTGATGTGTTGTCTGTTTTGTGTGTCCTCTGAACTACCAGATGCTTCATCATCACTATTTTGGGTAGCTTCAAGGCACTGTAATAGTGGGATAGGGTTCATTATTGGGCTGGAATCATTTTGAATGAGTTTATCTATTTCATCATTCATATATTCCATTTCTTGGTCACTAAATGCCCTCTGTGTTATGAAGTTGTGCTTCTGAGTAGTCAACCTTGCAGCTGGAGTCTCTCTCTTACATGGGCAAAAGTGGAAGAAGATCTCTCTCCATTCCCTTGTGATGTCCTTCTGCCTCTCGTGTTTCTTTTTGGCATACTTTGTAGCCCATATCAGTATCCATTTCTCTTCTCTTGTCCACAATCTTTTCATTTTTACCTCTCTTTCTTCTCCTTCTCTGGCAATGTAATCCTCAGTTGCTTCCCTAAGAGCATTTTGTTTAATATTACTAATTTCTTCCTCTGTAAGGTACTTATGCACTTGTGAGGCTAATGATTGTAGTTTCTTGACAGAGGTATTTTTCTTTTCTTCAGGTAAGTTGGAATTCCTGATTTGTTCCACTAGGATTATGTTCTTCTGCCTACTCCATTTCTCAAACCTTGAGTATTCAGAGCAGTGTAAAATTATTTTCTTTTCTTCAATAGTCCATTTTATTGTGTTGTACCTTCTCGGGTTTTGTTTTGGGGCCATTTTCCATTGGAACTGCTGGGGTCCAGGGTCATTACTCTGGCCTGATGGGGTCCCCTGCATTGATCCCTTTGGAGAAGCTGCTTCTCCTCTGGGGTTAAGAAAAGTTGCGCCATTGCTCTCCTCACCCACCCTGGCGCGTAAGCAGGTTGAGGGGACCTTTTTTTCCTGGGTGACATCCTGCCAGCGTAAATTTTCCTTAGTAAACATCTCATTTTTGTTAAAGCTTTTAGCTAGGGTTAGTGTCCTTATAGCGGTCACTTCCTCATGGCTGTATCACATTTAAAAGGCTTTTCTCTAGTATGAACTTTTAAATGCTTTCCAAGACCACTTTTGCGTGCTGTAGTGTAAGAACAATTATCACATTTAAAAGGTTTTTCTCCAGTATGAACTCTTAAATGCCGTTGAAGACTACTTCTGTGTGCTGCAGTGTAAGAACAAATATCACATTTAAAAGGTTTCTCTCTAGTATGAACTCTTAAATGCACTTGAAGACTACTTTTGCATGCTGCAGTGTAAGAACAAATATCACATTTAAAAGGTTTTTCTCCAGTATGAACTTTTAAATGCTGTTTAAGAGTAGTTTTCTGTGTTGTACTGTAAGAACAAATATCACATATAAAAGGTTTTTCTCCAGTATGAACTCTTAAATGCTGTTGAAGACTACTTCTGTGTGCTGCAGTGTAAGAACAAATATCACATTTAAAAGGTTTCTCTCTAGTATGAACTCTTAAATGCACTTGAAGACTACTTTTGCATGCTGCAGTGTAAGAACAAATATCACATTTAAAAGGTTTTTCTCCAGTATGAACTCTTAAATGCTGCTGAAGATTACTTTTCTGTGTTGTAGTATAAGAACAAATATCACATTTAAAAGGTCTTTCTCCAGTATGAACTCTTAAATGCTGCTGAAGAGCATTTTTCAGTGCTGTAGTGTAAAAACAAGTATCACATTTAAAAGGTTTTTCTCCAGTATGAACTTTTAAATGCTGTTCAAGATTAATTTTCTGTGAAGTAGTGTAAGAACAAGTATCACATTTAAAAGGTTTTTCTCCAGTATGAACTTTTAAATGCTGTTTAAGATTAATTTTCTGTGAAGTAGTGTAAGAACAAGTATCACATATAAAAGGTTTTTCTCGAGTATGAATTTTTAAATGCTGTTGAAGAGTATACTTCCGTGCTGTAGTATAAGAACAAATATCACATTTAAAAGGTTTTTCTCCAGTATGAACTTTTAAATGCTGTTTAAGAGTAAATTTCTGTGTTGTACTGTAAGAGCAAATATCACATTCAAAAGGTTTTTCTCTAGTATGGACTCTGAAATGCTGTTGAAGATTAGTTTTGTGTGCTGTAGTGTAAGAACAAATATCACATTTAAAAGGTTTTTCTCCAGTATGAACTTTTAAATGCTGTTGAAGAGTACATTTCTGTGCTGCAGTGTAAGAACAAATATCACATTTAAAAGGTTTTTCTCCAGTATGAATTCTTAAATGCCGTTGAAGAGTACATTTCTGTGCTGTAGTATAAGAACAAATATCACATTTAAAAGCTTTTTCTCCAGTATGAACTCTTAAATGAATTTTAAGATTTTTCTTTAACTTTGTCTGATAAGTGTAAATACAACACTTTTCTCCAATATGAACATTTAAGTGTGACTTAAGGCTATGTTTTACCTTTGTCTCATAAGGGCAAATAGAACACTTAAATATATTCTCTTGTGTAAAGATGTCTTTTTGAGTCTCATTTTTCTTAAAGCTAACTAAATTAATGACATTATCCGTAATGGATGCAGAAATTTCTTTCATTTGATTATCAACAACCAAATATTTGGTTTTGTGAAGGTCAGATTTTGCTTTTGAGTTCCGCTTCTCATCAGGCCCCTGCAATTGTGAAAATCAAGTTAATTACATCACACACCATAAGAGGAGTCCAGGATTTTATTAAAGAATCTTATCCTCCTTCATAAAAATTAACTTTCAAATGGATTCACGTTTCAGTCAGAGTGATGGAAGCAAATAAAAACTTCGTTTTATGAATGAAGTCTAATGATGACTTACGGAGTAGTCCCTACATGCCTACTTGGGATTTTTTTTTTTTTTTCTATACAATGAGGAGCCAAGGGGCAAATGCCTTCAAAAATGACCTCTCCACCCACAGAGAAACAAAACCAAAATCAAGGTCCAAGGTTTTTGAGATGTCTGGACACTTTACATTTCAAAGATTGGAAGCCATAGAGGGGGAAAGATGGATTGAGGAAGATTGTTCCAGAGTTGATCAGTTGGGTATATAAAACATTGAAAACACTAATTGACCCTTGCATTAGAGGAAAAGGAATGAGAATGTATTAAAAGTCTAGTACTGCATGCTCTTCTTAGAGGAGAGAGAGAGAGAGAGAGAGAGAGAGAGAGAGAGAGAGAGAGAGAGAGAGAGAGAGAGAGTACCTCAAAAGGCCTTGTGGCCCATACCGAGGAGGTACCAATGGCAACAGTGCCAGGAAAAATTTTCTAAACACTCAAAGTGTGCAAGATTTGGTCTAACCTTTTCTTGAAATGATCCACAGAGGAACTGTTCACAACTTCTGAAGGTAACCTGTTCCACATGTCACAGATCTTATACGTAAAGTAAGTCCCACACACACTAGTCGTAAACCGTTTCAAATCCAACTTCCAACCATTGTTGCGAGTTGGGTTATCATTTAAACTAAATATGCTTCTAAAATCGACATCGTTGAACCTGCGTAAGAGCTTGAAAACCTCGATCAGTTCACCACGCACTGTTTGGTAAACTTAAGGTCGCTGCTAATTAGCACACCCAAGTCCTTTTCAAAATCAGTCGCCTCAATATTGTTCCCCAACATCAAGTAGTCCAACTTGGGATTGGCATAGCCAATGTGCATCACTTTGCATTTACCAAAGTTAAATGGCATTTGCCATTTTTCGGACCACTCTCCTATCCTACCTAGGTCCACATGCAGTTCCTCAATCGCTTCGGGCATCCCAACATTGGCCCCAAGCTTGGTGTCATCAGCGAATTTGGTGATCTGACTGACGATGCCACCGTCGATATCATTTATGTAAATGATAAACAACAGTGGCCCCAAAATGGAACCCTGAGGAACCCCACTAGTGACTGAGGCCCAACTCGAACTAACCCCTTTAATTACAACCCTCTGCTGAGAGAGAGAGAGTTACAAGGAAAAGTAGTATCTCAAAAGGCCTTGCAGCCCATACCTACGAGGTACCAATGGCAACGGGTGCCAGGGAAAATTTTCTACACACTCAAATAGTGTGCAAAATTTGGTCTAACCTTTTCTTGAACTGATCCACAGAGGAACTGTTCACAGCTTCTGAAGGTAACCTGTTCCACATGTTAATTTGTTATACAAGTTTATATCCTTATCAACGGGGTAGTGAGGTGGTCTATATATTAGAAGTAGCTGCACTACTTTATTATTTAGGTTTAGATCAATTCCCAACATTTTATGAGCAGATACGATATTACTGTTTACCGGGTGCAGGGAGTCCCAAGCATACAAAAGTACACTGCCGCCTTCCCTTCCGTTCCTATCTTTGTGAAACAATTTGTAACCTACCATTTCAAATTCTCGTACAAAATCCCTTGATTCAGAATGAATCCAGGATTCCGTTATTCCAATGATATCAAAGTTCTCAGTTTTGACAAGCGCTATAATTTCCATTAGTTTGTTTCTAATTGACCTAGCACTGAAGAGCACAGTTTTGAGTGATTTTAAGTTGTGATTTTTCCTAACTGGCCTGAGTTGTTTCCTGATGCAGTTAAACTAACTACTAGGGGAGTGGGACTAACTACTAGGGGAGTGGGACTAACTGCTGTTGGATGGGGACTAACTGCTGTTGGATGGGGAGACCAGTAACCGAGTGCGGTGAAGAAACTGCAAGGCTTGTACAGCACACCTAACCTCTTCAAAGCTGTTTTAGAAAGAGTATATATGTGATCTTTCCAGGAAAAATCATAAGAAAAGGAAATACCAAGAATGTTAAGAGAAGAGGAAGGACCAAGTTGTGTATTGTTGAAGATAAGGGGATTGTCAAGTGGAAGATTGACAAATGATCTGGAAACAAGACAGTTGTTTTACAAAGAAAGCTAGAAATGCTCAGTATATAAAGTACTTACAAATTAAATCCAATGTCTTATTCTGAAAATTTTAGTAAAGTTTAAAATAGGAAAAGGAGAGAGGCTTATATGAGTTTAAAAATCATGTAGAATAATGTCACTAATTTGTTAAAGCTAAGCAACATACCATACCTTGAAAGTATTATGGAATGGTTTCAAAGTCTTTGGATGAAAATTTGTAAATATATAATTAGAAAAGGGTTAGCAAAATATTAATAACATTTAAGAATTTTCAGTTTATTAATTCTTTTAAAACTCAGTTTCAGAGAAATCATGATTTTCAAATCAATCAATCTCTCTCACCACTATGAAATTACAAACTTATAGCTAAGTGACAAATTTACCCAAGAAAAAGTAAATGAACTAGTATAGCTATACCCTGCCTTATGCATTTCTGACTTACACATTTTTTCATTTACACGATTTCATATGAACAATGATCCAGAAACATTTTTCTGAGTTACATGCCCTTTCTTAGATTTATGTGACCACCAATGTGACTGCACAGTGGGTCAAAAACTGGTTAATGTGCAGTTTGGTGAGAGCATGTGTGTGAGTAGAGTCAGGTAGCCAGTTCCAATACCATGCATAGTAAGATTTCTTTCATTTTCAATGCTATCACTTGTTTTTCATGCATTTTTCTCTGTTAAATGTTTTTGTCATAATACAGGGTGTACATAAAGTCAGGATCTATTTTTGTGAAGCACTTGGAAATTATATGGAATTCAATCATAAAATGATAGTGGTAACATTTATTAAATAATTAAGAGTAGGATTCGACGTGTCACCCATCAGTATCCCTGCACAGCTCAAATCATTCCGCAGCATTTCTAAACACATTCTGGAGCATTTGCGGGGTTATGTTATCTGCAGCAGTTCGTATACGTAAGTTTTCAAGACTCGTAATCTTCGTCTGATAGACGTGCAATTTGATAAAGCCCCATGCAAAGAAATCTAAAGGGGTTAAATCTGGTGATCTCGCTGGCCAAGGTCTGTTGCTTCCACGTCCGATCCAGCAATTTGGAAAACGTCCATTTAGATAATCCTGAACAATTTTGGCATAGTGACAAGGAGCACCATCATGTTGATAGATAACGCGGATAGGATTGTTAGTACCGTCGTCTATCAACATGATGGTGCTCCTTGTCACTATGCCAAAATTGTTCAGGATTATCTAAATGGCCATTTCCCAAATCGCTGGATCGGACGCGGAAGCAAGAGACCTTGGCCAGCGAGATCACCAGATTTAACCGCTTTAGATTTCTTTGCATGGGGCTTTATCAAATCGCACGTCTATCAGATGAAGATTACAAGTCTTGAAAACTTACATACACGTATACGAACTGCTGCAGATAACATAACCCCGCAAATGCTCCAGAATGTGTTTAGAAATGCTGTGGAATGATTTGAGCTGTGCAGGGATACTGATGGGCGTCACGTCGAATCCTACTCTTAATTATTTAATAAATGTTACCACTATCATTTTATCATTGAATTCCATATAATTTCCAAGTGCTTCACAAAAATAGATCCTGACTTTATGTACACCCTGTATAACAAAAATAAATAAAAATAATCCCTTATTTTATAAAGTGATTTTAGGCATTTCTATTGGAAAAATCTTTTCAACTTATGCAAGCACTTTCAAAAATGCATCTATGTATAGTGTTGCAGTGAAGAGTCAGTGGTTCCCAACCTAGGGGTAAAGACATATAATCCAGAAGTTATAAAAAATAATATCTAATAACTGGGGTAATGGAGCTAAATTAAAATTGGGTTCTGGGTAACTATACAAAAAGGTTAGGAATCAATAGATATAGGGTTTTGTTGAGTCTTATTTCTTAAGCCTTTTCATTTTTAAATTTATGTATTTTTTTTATCTTTCCAGCCACTCAGCTTTCACAGCCTCTAGTTAAGAGTGTCAAGTCAATCTAGTCAAATATAGACAGATACAGTAGTTACTGTAAAAGTGCTCAATCAGTTTAATAAAGGCCTCTTGCTAGAAACAGCTCTGAATCTAGTGTTAAAACCTAGTCCAGTATTTAGCCCTTAGAATCCTGCGTTGAACTTGAGAAAAGGTGAAATCATAGTCCATTACTTAAGCCAGAAGGTATGGTTTTGAAGTTTAGCACTAAGGATCCAGAACTTGGTTATCCTTCTAGGCAGACAATCCAATGTTGTGCATGTGAGCCCAAATCACTTGAAGCATTGCAACTATGTACTCTTTTCCTACAACTTTGGCTTATAAACCTTTACTTAAAGTATTGTGTGTGAATACATTAAGTGTCTGTACATGTTATCTTGTTCAAATAAAGAGATAAACAAGTGAGAACTCCAGTGAATACAATAGTCAAAATCTAGGTAGTTAAGACCCCCCCAAAGTTTAAGATCAAGTTATTTAGAATTCTAGTGTTTTATACATAAATCATCTCTATGCTCATTATCATAACTAACCTTATTAACCCCATCATCATTTAATTTAAGATTAAAGTTTCTTATTGTCTAGAATCTCCAAAGTGAATTGTAAATAATTAATGTTAAGGTTTTTGTTCAAGTGTAGAAATGAAAGGTTTCAAGTTGTTCTATTAAATCAAGTTATAAATAAAATGGAAAAACTTAATCTTCTAGATTGCTTTCTACAAATCATTAAATATCAGTTGTGGTACATGATGGGGAGATCAAAGTAGTAGCATATTATATTTAGTAATAATACAATATTCAAAAGTATTTTCTGAAACAGTTGAGTCTGAATTAAAATGGCATAGTAACCCATTAGGACACAGTGTCAGTTCAAAATTAAAATTCTCAGGCAAAGGTCAAGCTTTAACCGATTGATACTTAGATACACATTTTCTATCACTTGCAGATCCAAAATGGAGAGAGAGGGGATACTTTTATATTTTTTCACATATAATTTTAGAATTTTGGTCATTTTAGTGGATAAATATTACATATATATTCAGTTGAGGATTTTGCTAAAAAAATTGTCTTGCCTTCTCATTTACACACTGGCCAATATAATTCATCAGCGTCAAAAATTTCCTAAGTCACTTTTTGACATTTTTGAGTTTTTGTTGCTAATGCCATATAAAAAAAATTGGGCATCTTTTGGTACAAATTTCGTCCTTGTAGGATGAACTATAAGGGTGATATTTGCAAAAATTCATATTTTCTTAAGTCATAAGTAATTTAATTTAGAACCCTTTTTTTTTATTTTTCTCAAAACCACAAAAAATTACTTAGGAAAATATGGTATGACTCTGATGATTATGCAACTACATCATCACCAATAAATAACTTGAAACACTCAATTACTTTTTCATGATCAAACACAATATTTGGATTTACACTGGAATAAGAGCGCTGTAATGGAGGCTTCTCCGATGGCCTTTTGTCTTCAAACAAATTTGGAACATGAGTCCAGTTTTTCTCTAGTTGAATAGGCTCATTTTCCCATTCACTCTCAACACTGGTGTCACTAAAATCACTAAGCCAATCACTATCCTCTTCCTCAGTAGGAATGTAATCAGAATCAGTGTCACTAACATCTATTTCACTCATTATGAGTGATTATGATAAACACAGGTCAACCACCACCCGTAAACACTACTGAAGGGCATAAATGACGTGATGTTTATAATGTTAGCCCCACCCACAAATTATACTCATTTGTGATTGGTTGAAAGATTTGAGTCAATAAACTCCTCTCACAACTCAGAAATCCCCCAGTAATATTCTCCTAAGAATATTAAAGCGGTAGAAAAATTAAATGCATATGGATAACGCACATTACCCATGGGATATTGGCATGGGCATCTCATGGATAATGCATGTTTTCCATTGGGGCCAGCGGGTTAAAGTCATGTCTTCAAGAGTTCATTTCTAGTGAAGCTGATGAGTTACCCTCTATAAAAGTTTTCCACATTTGTTCATCACAACCACTGTCATAACACTGCTTCCCATTGATCAGCTAAGTTAAGCAATATTGGGTCTGGGTAGTAATTGAATGAGACCATCCTCTGCATCCAAATTATGTAGTGACTCATGGTTTAGATGCCATGTAAAACTGGAGGTCCCCTCCATCCAGGGATGCCAAGAGCTGCCCCGGGGAAGGATTGGTATATGGGCCCCCCCTGTTTATTCAGTATTTTACTATGAATGTTTTTTGTGCACATAAGCAAACTGATTATATGTCCAAGTCACTATTTAAAAAACACAGTATGAATAAACAACTCAGAAGAAAATGACCATTTTATTTTTCAAATCAATTATATTAATTCTATCACCATACAATTTACAAATGCAGTACCAGTCCATGCAGTAAGACAATTGTTTACTGCAAGATTTTAATGATTAGAAGTGTACTTTCTTTGCTTTCTCTTGTAAAGTGGTAAACGATTCTGATGAAAATTAAAGTACAAGCTAACTGGTTCCCAGCTCTGTCAGTCAGTCTTGGGCATTGGTGGACCACAGATAATATTTTACATTTCAGTTTGACTATGATAATCTCTATAAAATGTATGTTCATTAATTATATTTTCTCTGTTATTTAATCAATTGCTTTATTAATATTTTTAGATTTTATCCCCCCCTTTCTGGGCCCTGGGGATTTATACTGGCTTCCCCACCCTCTCTGTGACCCTGGACAAGATAAAAAGTCATACACTGGAATAAGGTTTACTAAATTTGGTAATATTTTAAAGTCAAGGTAAAATTCTTGAATTAATTTTCAGTAGCATAAGTCTTACCTGTACTGTGCTTTTTATTTCTGTTCATTCTTGTCTATGCTAAAGTCCCTTCTTTTCTTTTATCTGTCTGAACACTTTTACCTGGCTCCCCCTCCTAACATCCCAGCATACACAATTTGCTTTCCATTAAACTTGAATGCACTGTGGTAGTCCTGTTCTTCCTGCTTGACATTTTCATAAATTTATTTATTTATTTATTTATTGTTAAAATTAACCCTGGCATTACAACAACCAAGTTATTTGATGCCAAATGTCATAGTAAAAAAAAAAAAAAAAAAAAAAAAATTATCAGCAAAAATGAATCGTAAAAATTTGAGGCGGCCAGCTTCCTCAATAAAATACAAAAATCTCACTCCCGGGGAAAGCCACATCAGGTCCAAGCATCTAAGGGAGGAGGTAATCACCACCCTCCCCCTGCAATGAGAAAGATGTTTCCTCGTGAGGGCACTGAGAGTGGGGCACTCGAGGAGCAAGTGCCAGCTGCTGAGGGGAGTGCCACACCCACATTCCAGCCTTGACTCCCCAGCCATCAGGTAACTGTGTGTTAGGCATGGGTCGCTGATGCAGAGACGTGTCAGGGCCATCTCCCATCTCCTGGGATACAACCATGGCCCAACAAGATCTGTGATCTCTCGCATCTTATTTGGGGCAGTGTCCTCCCACCTCCTCTGCCAGGAGTCTAGGTCAGATACATACACCTCTGGGAACAGATCACGGTATAGGAGGGAACAGTGGACAGGTGTTCATTGCCCTGCACACTAACCTGTGCAGGGACTGAGCAGAAACTAACCACATGGCCACAAAGCCCAATTAAAATCAGCCACTCTAAAATATCTACAACAATGGGGTGCTGACTAGTAAAAGACTCAAGAGCCATAAGGACTCCCCTGGAGTCACTAAAAATAGTAAAATGCCTCCCACCACAATTAAATACATTCTTTAGGGCTAAAAGAATGGCTGATAACTTGGCAGTAAAAGCAGATGCTAAGGCAGGGAGACTACCCCAGTGGCTAAATTCAGGAAAGACAACCTCAAACCCAATGCCAGCATCAGATTTGGTGCCATCAGTAAAAACAATTTATTATCTCCAAATCAATATGGCTTCCGTAATAATAAAACAACGGAAATGGTTGTTTTAAATCTTATAGAAAATGTAAATATAGTTGAGAATAAAGAAATAATGATATCAATATTTATGGATTTGAGTAAGGCGTTTGATGTAATAGACCATAATATTCTACTTAATAAATTATATTGTTGCAGCTTTACTGTAGAGGAGCAATCAGTGATTGGTTTAAAAGTTATTTGTCCAATAGATATCATTTTGTATCAGTAAATAAGGTTTGCTCAACTAAAGCGCTTGTCAAACATGGTGTGCCACAGGGCTCAGTTCTGGGTCCACTGTTATTTTTATTATATATAAATGACCTTCCACATTCATCTGATATACTGAATGTCATAATGTTTGCAGATGATACAACTGTCTCTTTTTCTTGCAAAGATGTTAATACAGCTAAGAATATATTTAATTCAGAATTCATCAGTGTAATGAAATAGTTGACCACCAATAAACTCTTCCTAAATACCAGTAAAACAAATTTCATGATTTTTACTAATAAAAGAAATGTATATCTTGATGAAAATCTTGGTATAATGCTAGATAAGAATTTGCAATGGAGTGATCATGTAAATTATATTGCGAAAAAGACTTCAAGGAGCATTGCTATAATGTTTAAACTTAGAAATGTAGTCCCTAAACAAGTTTTATTGGCTCTTTATCATACTCATGTTCTTCCTTCTATAACATACTGCACCCTTGTTTGGGGAAACTCTGCTAACAACGCATTAAATGGTATCTTTGTCATCCAGAAATGAGCAATAAGGTTATTATCTAATGCCAATTGCCTTGATCACTCTAGTGCATTATTTAAAGAGATAAACCTACTAAAGCTCAACGATATAACCAAACTTGCACATTTCATTTTTATTTACAAGTGTAAGAACAAAATCATTAATTTGCAATGGGTAAATAGATATTTTGTAACTCATCAAGAAATCCACTTGTATCAGACCAGAAATAGATCAAAGCTTGTTATACCTCAATTTAGATTGTCTTCATCTCAAAAACTACCCATTTTCATTGGATTGAAACTATGGAATGACTTGCATGCTGATATAAAAAATATTGTGAATGTAAATTTGTTTAAAACCAAGTTGAAATCCCGATTAATAATGGCATACTAACAAAAATCTAGGATTAATGTCCACTAATATTGTAATACATGTTTTAACTATTAATAATACTTATTTACTTATTTATTTATTATTAATAACACTGGTATGCATCAATTTTGCTGCCAAGGGTTTTGTAAGTGATTCTTATAGAGTTTTTCCTGCTGATTTCGAATCTGCAATCCATTTTTCTCAATCAGCTCAGGTTATCCGGCTATGGCCTCATAAGTAAAATAGAATTTTTTGTGATTTTGTCAAAGCGGAATTGGAACAGTAACATCTATCATCACTTGTTTCACTTGTATAATATCTTTTTTTACTTTTCAGGCATATAGATAAAATATTTCATAATGAATAGAGCATGTAAAAATGATCCCAATAGATTCTGCTACATATGTGGGACGGTTACCATGCCAAATAACCAGTCCCAAATCACTAAATTTGTGAAGACAATGTATAGAGCATACTTTGGAATTAAGCTAGGGGACCAGGACAAAAATTTTGCCCCTCATATGTGCTGCAAGACGTGCATTGAAAATTTGAGAAGATGGAGCAAAGGCAGAGCGAAATCTTTGCCTTTTGGAATTCCCATGATTTGGAGAGAAGGAAAGGATCACGTGACAGATTGCTATTTCTGCATGACAAACCTCCAAGGTGGGCTTATAAATTTATTTTTCTTAAATATTTTGAAATCCTCGTATGAAACGACATAATATTCACCATAATGTAATATTCACCATATACAGGGTGTCCCAAAAGTCCCTATCTATTTTGTTGAAATAGGCTGAATTTCAAATGAATGTTTTAATGACATGATTGCATGCACCTTTCTAGGCAAATACATGCATTAGATTTCCATTTTAATTATTTTTAAATTTTTAAATTTTTAATTAATTTCAGAACCTCAACTTCTTGAAGATGGCATTCTCGACAATGTAGTCTTTCAGCAGGATGGGGCACCATGTCATTATGCCAGAATTATTCAGACATACCTAAACGAGCGTTTTCCAAATCGTTGGATTGGACGTGGGGGAAATAGACCCTGGGCAGCGCGATCTCCGGATTTGACCCCTTTGGATTTCTTTTTGGGGTTTCATTAAATCAGAGGTCTATCGCAGAAATATTCGAGATTTACCAGATCTGCGAGATCGCATTAGGCAAGCAGTTGAGAAAATAACCCCTGAAATGCTCGGAAATGTGTTCCGCAATGCAGCTGACCGCTTTGAGATTTGCAGAGATAGATAGAGCACATGTGGAAACTACTAATTAAAGATTTTAATGGTGTAATACTTGTAATTTGTATAGAAATACATCTGTATTCAAGTCAGTGTGACATTTATTTTGAAATTCAGCCTATTTCAACAAAATTGATAGGGACTTTTGGGACACCCTGTATAGCATAATATTCACCATAATGGTAATCATACATTTACATATACATATTGTTATAGAAAATACATTTACACATACATATTGTTATACAAGTTACGTTTACATATACAATGATTGTATATTTTCTTTCTTTTTCATTCATATTGTCCCCGAAGGGACAATATGAATGAAAAAGAAAGAAAATATACAGACTCCATTGACCTATTTCATATCTTACAGACCGCAGCCTTCCCTCACGAGCCGCCACTGTCTGAATGCTTCTTCTATTTCATATGCAAGTTTTATATCCATGTTTCTGTATTTCTATTTTCAGGAGTTAATAAGAAGAATAAACACATTGTTGTATACCCTGACATTCCTTCTACTATGAGACCTGTACCCCATGGTCCTGGAATTCCAATACCTGACCCACCTCAAACCCTGGACTTCGATGATTCTGATGATGAATCAATGACCAATGACCAGTCCCAGTCGTATATACACCTCAAAATACCGCTTCAAATGAGCCGAGGCCTCTCAACCAGGCCAAACTTAATGATCTTACCAGGGATTTAGGACTTTCCAAATTAGCTGCCGAGATCTTGGGCTCACGACTTCGAGAGGACAACTTGCTGGCTCCGGGAACAACATTCTCCTGGTATAGGAAATGAGAGGAAGAATTCCGCAAGTTTTTTGCAGTGCACGAAAATACCTTCCTTAATGTACTGCTGCAATGTTGAGGGGCTAATCGAATCCTTGGGCCTGCCATATAACACATCAGAATGGAGGCTATTTATAGACTCGTCTAAACAAAGTTTGAAAGCAGTACTTCTCAACATTGGGAATAGGGTTGCATCAGTCCCTGTAGCACATTCCGTACAACTTACTGAGAGCTACAATAACATGAAAATTTTACTGGATGCTCTCGTATACGACCAACATAACTGGAGGATCTGTGGAGATTTGAAGGTAATACTAATATCATAAGTAAACTATTGCTATTGACTATGTTGTTTTTCCAAAGGTTATTTGAGAGCGTATAAGAACACTTAACTTCCCCACAGAAGTGATACAGTCCAATGCATAGATTTTTTTATCTGCTAGAACAAATTCTCTAAATTCTTTAAATATTTTCATTTTTTTTCAGATTGTGGCATTTGTATTGGGAATGCAAGGGGGACACACGAAATACCCATGTTTCCTCTGCAAATGGGATAGCTGAGCGGATGAGAAGCACTATGCTCAGCGTGAATGGGCATCCAGAGAGAATTTTGAACCTGGGTCGCATAATGTCATTTCAGTGCCCCTTGTACCACCAACAAAAATTTTGCTCCCACCACTTCATATTAAGCTGGGCTTGATGAAAAATTTCATCAAATCAATGAATAAGGAGGGTTCAGCATTCTGATATCTCGAGAGTAAATTTCCTCATATATCTGATGCTAAACTAAATGCTGGGGTTTTTGATGGTCCTCAAATTCGAACTTTGATCAATGATACTCAGTTCAAAAACGCAATGACTCCAACTGAGAAGAATGCCTGGCAGGCATTCAAATCAGTTGTCACTGATTTTCTTGGCAAGTGTAGAAGTCCAGAATACAAGTCCATTGTCGAAAACTTGATGGAAGCTTTCAAAGCTCATGGGTCGCGCATGTCCATAAAAATGCACTTTTTGTGGTCCCACTTGGACTATTTTCCTGAAAATTGCGGGGATTATAATGAGGAACAGGGTGAATGATTTCACCAAGATATCAAAATAATGGGAGAGAGGTACCAGGGAAACTGGGATATCAATATGCTGGCGGACTATTGCTGGTGTTTGAAGCGAGACATGCCTGAAGAAAAACACAGACGCAAAGCCAAAAAAACTTCATTCCTTCCTCAATAAACTTTTTTCCATATTCATTGTATGAATAAAAGTATTTATTCACACAATGTTTTCATTTTTCACGAGTGTTCTTATAATATTACTCGTATCTACAGTGTTTAAGCTAAAAAAATCAATAAATTTAGGGATAAAATTGGACTTATAATAAATGACCAATAGAGAAAAAACCTGACCTGATTGAGGAAAACAAATGTCATTTTCGAATTCAGCATGGTCGAATTATATAATATGAGTTGAAAAAACCCTCACAGCAGACAAAAAAATTTCATATGCATACCAGTATAATTAATAACAACTAGCTGCTTATTTTTAATAAGAGCCCAGTAAAGCCTAAGGGCCAAATTAAATAAAATAAAGTCGAGCTTCACAATTATTCATGTCATTGTACATTGAAAAAATTTATTTATTTTTTTATTATTAATAAAGGTTATTCTATCTAACAGGCACTGAGTCCATATGATATGAAGTATGGTCCAAAAACATATTTCTTAAAATAAGGTCAGCCCAGTCCTCCTTGGTACCAATAAAATGCTGACAGAACCTCACCTTGGGCAATACCCAGGGTGCAAGCTTCAGTGGTGCCACAGGATGGACTGGGACCCGTGGGAGGGAGAGGGAGAGGTCAGCCACCACCAATCTCACCCTAAAACCAAAGGGTCAGGGAGACTTCGGGTGGGCTTCATAAAAACCATTAAAATGTTCATTAAAAATAGAGAATAATATTACCTTTTACGTTACTAACTTCCATAGAATACCGGTAATCTCTATGGGTGATGTAAACATCTGTGTTCCTCAAACAGTATAATGAGGTACAAAAGTCAATAGTTGAACTGAAACACCAACACGTGGTGTCAAATCAGAAAAACACGATTTCAATAGAACAGTTCCGGTCAGAGTTAGATGTGTTGAAAGAGATGCTCCTCCCAAAGCCCAGTTACTCGGAAGTAGTTCAGCAAGCCAGATCTCCAAGAAGCGCGTCGGACAGCGAAGGAAATTAAATCCCCACCTCCAACTCCCCCCCTGAAGGTGGGATGGAAACGCAGCATGCAAGGGTAGCGGTCAACCCCCCTCCCATTCAGGAAAGGACCCCGATCTCACAATGAGGAACAGGGACGATTCAATGCCGAGAGTCGAGGCATCATTGCCCTCTTCCCTGCCTCCCACTGCAGAGGAGAGGTGTTTGATTATGCTTCGCTCCATGCGCAGTTCCCCTCCTCCCACCGAAGGAGGCATGCGTGGCCATCAGGGTATAAACACTGCTAACAGACCCTCACCAAGCCACAGAGTAAGGGAGGGGCCTCCTATCCCCGAGGCAGGCGGACCCTGCCTCAGGGAGATCGAGGAAGCACGATGGGTGGGTAACTGTTAATAGGCACCCATCCCAAAGGTCTCCTCAACCAGTCTCCACAACGAGGCCACCGATGGAGAATCTCACCCTATTTGTGTCGCAAATTCAGCTCTTGAACGAGGCAAGTGATATTCAACACATGATAGAAGAAATCATTGGTGAACACAGTATAGTGATAGTTAATAAACTAAACACGAGATCCCCAAATTATAACTCTCTTAAAGTAATAATTAAACGTGTAAATGCGCATTTCAACCCATATAATATGAGTCAATGGCCAGATGGTATTATTGTTAAGTTTATTCACTTTTCCAGGAGATTTGATAACAGGCAAAATAATAATAATAATAATAATAATAATAATAATAATAATAATAATAAAATAAAAATAATAATAGGCACCCTAATGGTAATGCCCGAAAGTTGTACTGTGTATAATAATAATAATCTTACTAATAATAAATTCTCTATCAGTCATGGCAGATAACTTGTTGAAAATAGTCTCATATAATGTAAGGTCAGTGAGGAATTCAACTGTAGATGTTCATAAAATCTGCGACAGTGCAGATTTGATACTCCTGCAGGAGCACTGGCTACCTAAGCAAGAGCTAAAATTCCTCTCTACCATCCATGATGACTTTATGTACCATGCGTCATCAGCAGTAGACTTGTTAGATGAATTAATGTACAGTAGGCCTTTTGGTGGTGTTGCTTTCTTATTAAGGAAAAAATTTTCAAAACATATGATTTTTAACAAGCGATAATGTAAGGTTGTTAGGCATTGAATTACAAGTGAACAATGATTGTATATTAATTGTAAACTGCTATTTACCATACAACAACGGCAGTAATCTAGATGAATACATTGATTTGCTGTACAAAATTAAGTCATTATCAGATAACCCTAAATATTCTCACTGTATAATAATGGGCGATTTTAATGCACATGTGAACTCGGAATTCTTTGTAGAATTGGGTAACATGTGCGAGTCAGCCAATTTAACAGAGCTGGGCACCGCAAACTCAAAATCACTTCCGCAATCGCAAATCCGCAAACTCAAACCTTACCTTCCGCAGCCGCAAATCCACAAACTGCTTGCCATTTTTGGTGCCGCAAACGCAAATCCGCAAACACAAACCATATTTCCAATTTTTACAGTGCTGGGCACTTTCGCAAACACTTCCGCAAACCGCAAATTCCGCAATCGCAATTTTAACTATAAAAAGTATCCAAAACATTAAAGAGGTATAAAAAGTTTGGATCAAATGTAGAATTCGGACCCCAGCCTTCTTTAGTTAGCTTTATAAGGCTAACTAACGAAAATATCATGACCTAACCTAACCAATCATCAAGGGCGTACAGTTAACCTAACGATTGGTTAGGTTAGGTTGTGATATTTTAGTTAGTTAGCCTTATAAAGCTAACTAAAGAAGGCTGGGGTCCGAATTCTACATTTGATCCAAAAGTTTTTATATCTTTTTAATGTTTAATGTTTTAGCCTTGTTTTTATTAAAAACAAGGCTAAATAATTTATTACAATAAATCAATATTGTAGAAAAAATAAAAATACTACATGTATTGATATATTATATTGAACAAAAACACCTCCTGCAAGTAAATAGTAAATAAATTAAATAATAAATTAAATCATTTGAATTTCATAAATTTTGAGACTTAGACACATTAGAGAAGACTGTACTGTAACTGTAGTAACTGTACACACATTACATTACACAAGTTAAATTAAGTTAACACTGTGACTGTACACAACTTGAACTCACTGTACAACTCAACCCCTCTAGCCTCTACAAGTGTACGCCTCTGGCTTTGTCAACAAGTTCAGTCGTCCTCCTCCAGTAACTGAGCCAAATCCAGTTTTAATAAGTCCATGTTCCCCTTCATGAACACGAGACGTTCGAAGTTGTCAGAGGTCAGGCTGGCCCTTTTGGGCTTCATTATATCTGACCCCTGGGAGAACAGTCTCTCCACAGCCGCAGAGCTGGGGATGGCCGTGTTATACTTGAGGAAAACATGAACCCAGGCATTGCGGTGAAGTTTGGGGAACATGCTCTGCTCCAGCTCATTGTTCTTCTCCTTGTCAGAGGACCAACTGTCCAACTCTTTCGCCAACTTGTTGGAGAGGCGATTGGAGTTGCTGTTGCTGGTCTCCCTCTCCAGTGACAGCAGTGTCACAGCACTAGCGGGCTTGGCCAGTGGCCACGTGGGAAATTTGCGGAAAGATTTGCGTTTGCAGTCTTAGTTCTGCAACGCAAATTCACTAATTTGCGATGACAGCCGCAAACGCAAATCCGCAAATGAAAAACATACTTCCGCAATTGAGGAATTTGCGGTTTGCGGAAGTGTTTGCAGAAGTGCCCAGCTCTGCAATTTAAGTATAAGTGATGTAGATGTATTAGGGGTAGCCAGTGGTAATTTTACATACGTTAGCGATATGAGTGGTACCACCAGGTGGATTGATCATTGTCTCACTAGTAATAATCTAAAGGATCGAATTGTTAGAGTTCATATTTTGCATGATTTCCTTCTTTCTGATCATAGACCATTAGAAATATTAATTAACGTTACCAATTTATGCGCAACACGACTTAACAAGAACTCAATAGGTAAGAATAATCGTGTCGATTGGTCCAATGTTAATATGCAGCAGAGAATAGAATACTCCTGCACAAACCTAGGCAGGTGGCTGGTGCAGGCCAAATTTGTGCAGCTGCTGGGTAAATCCAGGTTAAATAGACAGATAAACAACACAGTCATGTCTTCAATTTGCATGAAACTTGGTCTGGGGGTGTTTTTTAATGAAAAAAACAAACTCCCAAATTTTTTTGAAAATTGGTCAAATAGGTCAAAATTTAGGGTCAGGTCAAATTTTGGCCAAATTGTGACCTAAGAATTTTTTAAATCCCTATATCTCAGCTTCTAATTGTCATAGCTTAATAAACTTTATATGGATGGAAGCAGAATAAACTCTAGTTTCCAAAAATGGTAGTTTCATTTGGATAATTTAATAAAAAAAAAAATTTTTTTTTTAAAACAAACATTTCAGGATTTGACATTGAAGGGATCAATTTAAAAAAAAATTTTATTGAAGAAAAAATGTTGCCTGAGCAAAGATCTACCATAATCAGCAATAAAAAGTTAGCTTATAGGCCATTATATAGCTTAAAACTTAATTTTATTAATACTGGCTTTCTTCATTTTTTATTTTTCTATTTTCAGACTTTAATAACTATATATTGAAAGATACAGGTGTACCTAAATATCTACCTAAATAACTTAAAAAAATGCCAAAAAATATGAAATTATATTGTTGTGATCCTTTAAAAAAAAAAAAAAAAAAGAATTTTCAATAATATTAAAAAGTTACGGAACTTATGGCTTCTGTAAGTTATGGAGTTTTTCAAAAGGATCAGCTATTGTGTAGCAATTGCTACACCTTAATAAGAAGTCAACCTGGAATACTGGAATCTGTACCAGCACCAGCAGAAGAGGCTGTACTGCTACAAGAACTGTGTCCTTTACCAGCAAATGAAGAATCCTTTGAGCGCAGTAGTAGCTCATCTACAAATATTTCTACGGCTCCACCTGTTGAGGAAATTTTTTTGGAAGATCCACAACATAATAAGGATATACTTAGCGATAAAATATTACCATATTTAGATGAGAGCCCCATAAAAACAGGTAAATACCATATCTTTAAATAACCATATATTTATTTTTATATAATTAATGAAATCTTTCAATAAACATATTTAATTTTTATCTAATTAATAAACCAAGTCTCAGTTAGACAATATACATTACATATATAATTTAATAATATTTGTATCTCAATTGTAATTTTATGTAATTCTTTATAGCTGGATTAGTCACAACAAAAACAAAAAAAGGCCACTTCAAAATTTCAGGCAACATCAGGAAAAGTTAGTAGTAGTATAGAATCTGCCTACGGGACTTCCATCCAGGAAGACACTGTTGCTAACCCTTCCAAAAAGGGTTGTTGGGATGATGATTTAAAAAGGCAAAAAGTTTATTATACATTAAAAACATGTAACTATTGTTATTTATATGTACAATACATAATGAAACAATAGATTTTTTTGAGAATAAAATAAAATTTAATACTTAATTTACTAACTTAACTTAGATTTTTACTCATTTCTTTTTTTTTTTATAATTTTAGGTATGAAAATGTCATGCAAGAGCTTAAAGACATTTATTTCTACAACTGATCGCAAGATTAAATTACAAATTATATCTTTATATCCATTTTCAATTGAAAAAACATCAGAATTCTTTGAAACTTCTACGTATATGGTGAGAAAAAGTCGGAGTTTGCAAAAAGAATATGGTATATTACCGCATGTTCCGAGTCTGTCGAAAGGAAAGGTCATAACCAGTGAAGTGAAGAAGATTGTAAGAGAATTTTACAAGAGTGATGATTATAGCTGAATGTGTCCAGGAATGAAGGATTATAAATTTACTATTAATGAAAATGGAGAAAAAGTGAAGATGCAATGTAATTTATGTGAATTATTCTGAGAATATATAAAAAATGAAGCTAATCCAAAAATCAGATTTAGCTCTTTTGCAAACTTAAGACCTTCTTGGTGTGTACTCGCAGGTCAGAGCGGTACACACAGTGTGTGTGTATGTACATACCATCAAATCCCAAAGCTGCAGATAACAGCTTTGGGGATTAAAGATTTAGACTACAAAAGGTGCTGATGGCCTTATTGGTCTGTAACATAGAAGATGAAGATTGTATGATGGGAGAGAGTGTGGACAGCTGCATGATTAAAGACAAAGTTGAATCTCCACAAGATTTTGTGGAATCATTGAGTAAAAATATTACAAAACTAACTAGGCATCATTTCACAAACAAAAGCCAATCCAATTACTTTAAAGAGATAAAAGAAAATATGAAAGAAAATGAAGCCATTCTTGTAGGGGACTTCGCAGAAAACTTTTCTTTTATTGTTCAGGATGCGGCACAAGGGTTTCACTGGGAAACTTCCCAGTGTACCATGCATCCTTTCGTATATTATTATAAACTTTCAAAAATTCACTACTTTACTGATGGCTGTGCATGCTGGTATAAAAATAAATTAAACTTTTTTAATTTATGCCACCACAAAGCCAATTTTGGAATAGACAGTGTGGAATTTTTTTGCTATATTGCACGGAAAGAGCATGTGCAATGGAATAGGTGGCACTGTGAAAAGATCAGTAGCAAAAGCCAGTTTACAACGGCCGATTGATAATAAAATTTTAACTCCCAAAGACTTCTTTGAATTTTGCTCAACTAATTTAGATTCCACAATAATTTTTTTTATGTATCCAGAAATGAAGTTACAGAAATAGAAAATTCCCTATGAGAGCGTCTCAATTTACCGATTATCCCAATTAAAGGTGCCCAAAAATTACATAGATTTATCCCTTTGTCAGCAAACACTTTAAAAGTATATTCGTTATCTAATAGTCTTCAGTCAGAAAAAATAAGAAAAATTGTTAGTGGAGAAGTAGATCATGATGGAGAAGCTGGTGATATCGAAGGAGAGTTAAGCAAAAAAGAAATAGAAGTAGGCTCTTTTGTCGGTTGTGTGTATGAAAAAGAACTGTGGTTAGGACTGGTCGAGTCGTATGATGCAGAATATGACGATTATTTGATTAAATTTCTTTATCCATCAGGAATAGCACCCTCGTACATTTTTCCTGCAGATGATATTTGTCATGTTCCCCCCTGAGAACATATTTGGAACAGTTGAGTCAAGTTTAAGAGGCGGAACAAGGATACAGTATGTCTTTCCAGCTCAAGATTTAGAAAATTTCTGAAGAAAACTTAAAACAAATTAGCATATACGTGTGGAGTTCCGAAGTTCGTGATTAATTGGGACTGCCAAAATTGTCTCAAACTTCAAAATCACGAACATTGGAATCCATTTTCCATTAATTTTTGCTAATGCTGTGGTGGGATTCGGATTAACCTAACGGCCGCACCACGAATAAGAATTTTTCTTTTGTTTAAGAACTCCACGAAACCAGGCTGCTTACCTTGAAGGGTTGTTGGATCCAGGCTCGCTGCCCAGACCCCCAATTCCACAACTGCTGGCTCCTGCCACCAACAGTTTCTTACTTGCCAGAATAGTTTCCTTCTGTTAGTGGCATCCCCTTCCTAACAGAACTTAAAGTTCCCTTGGTCCAATAATGGTCTTCAGCCTCTCAGACAAACCCAGCCTGAATTTAGTTTCCTCTGTTATGTTCTTTATTTTCTCTTGTCAAATTACACACTTAAACTATATTTTTTATTTACATTTCCACACATGCGCCAATTGGTTCCCCCCACTTCTCAAAACTCGAGTTTTGACACACACGCTGACACTTAAACCTCAGAAGCGTCTCTTTTACTAAATTTGTTTATTCTTTTTTTTCATTCATTAAAATATTAACATATCTTATAACATTTAACATTCTTATTCATTTGTTTGTTAAAACTTAACAACTCAGTACTTAATTATCCATTTACTAACAGGGTTTAACAAGCGACAGTCCAACTCTCACTCTTTTTCCTATACTAATTTAATAAAACTGTTTTATTCCTCATTCCTTGTTTACAAGTTTACCATTTCTTTATATATAACTTATTGTTTATTCTTTTTGTTAAGATTTTAACAATTTAGTACTTAATGTTTATTATTTATTATCTTAATGCTTATTATTTATTACTATCTTTCTAATTTCTTATAACAGTTATCATTCTTATTCATTTGCTGGAAAGAGAGAGAGAACCATTAAAATCCTATCTAAAACAAGTATTTCATAAAAAAAATCAAAGAAATTTAATATATAAATAATAATAATCAAGGCCAGGGGCAGGGCCGGATTAACCATTAAGCAAAATAAGCCCGTGCTTAGGGCATCAAGGGAAGGGGGGCACCACAGAAATTTTCCATTGTCGGATTTACCATGGATTTATTATACTATTATAATCGCGGCTTATAGCCTATAAGCTGTTGAAAACTGAATTATATATATTCATATATAGTATTTATTTTTTTTCATTGTTTGAATTTGTAGTGAACAACAACCCTTTTGAGAGAGAAATATATTTCGTTGTAATCACACACTTTACGCTATTATTTTGTTTATATCAAATCTTTGAGTGCCATATTAAAAATACATAGATTAAATATTTTCGTGTGCTATAGTAAATGTAAAAACAAGATTCAGTCATGCTGAACTTTATAAAATAATTGTAGAAGACAATATTGAGTGTGCCTTCCCAAATGTAGAAATTGCCTTTCGTATATTTTTAACATTAATGGTCACAAATTGCTCAGCTGAGCGTTCATTTTCTCAGTTGAAGTATATTAAAAATACCAACAGAACAACTATGCAACAAGGCAGGCTGGATGCCTTATCTCTACTAAGTATAGAAGCAGATGTGTTACGTAAGATTAGTTTTGAGGATCTGATCAAAGACTTTGCAATTAAAAAAAGTAGGAGAAAACTTTTCAAATATAAATGAAGTGGAAGTATACAAAAATAAACATTATTTTCCATCTTACTGTAAGTTTTGTTTCATTTCAAAAAATAAAATTTTATTTTATGGTTTATTTTTGTTTATATTTTCAATTACATATATATGGGGCACCAAAATCTTTTAAGTGCTTAGGGCCTCTAAAGGTCTTAATCCGGCCCTGGCCAGGGGGAAAGGGCTGAGAACTAAAAGGGGGAAGGGTTCACCCTCCACAATGCGTTCCAGAGCTTAGGAAAATTGATACCAATCTATAAGAACATCATCATGAATTTTTAAACTTCTAACTGATCCTGATGTAGCTTTAGCTGCTTGTTTATATTTTTCTTTGCTTTTCAAAATTGAGTCCACAGTCAACCATGATAAACTAAACATTTTTGATATTTCACTAGTTTTTAAACCTTTCTCACATTCAGAAATAATCTTTAGTTTAGTCTCCAAATCAGTGACATTTTCGGTTTTTATTACTAGATTGACTAACACTATCTACTTTACGTTTTGGAGCCATTTTGACTAAACACACAACCAAAAACTAGGTTATTTTTTCAAAACGATATCTGAAAAATACAGGATAAAATTAAATCAAACTAAATATGTTGCTAATAAACAATAATAATAATACAGAAAATCAAAATCACAAATATGCAGATTTTTGGTCAAAAATCACGAATATGCGGATTTTTGGTAAAAAATCACGAACTTTGAAATTTTTGGTATAAAAAATGGTGATCACGACTATGCAGAATCACGCAGTTTGAGTCTCTCGAACTTTGGAACCCCACTGTATGTATGAAGTTAGCACTTAGCATGTATGTAGAATGTAGAGTAGATACATATTTAAATTATAATTAATAATTACAAATGCTAAGTATATCCTTATTATATTGTTATCCTACTATTTAATATGTTTAGTTTCATTAAATAAATTTTTGATGATGAAATTCTGAATAAATGAAGAAAGCCAGCATTAGTAAAATTAAGTTTTAAGCTATGTAATGGCCTGTAAGGTAACTTTTTATTGCTGACTATGGTAGATCTTTGCTCAGGCAATATTTTTTCTTCAATAAATTATTTTAAAAAATTGATCCCTTCAAGGTCAAATCCTGAATTTTTTTTGTTTTTTTTCAAAATTAAGTTGTTTTTTTATTATTAAATTATCCAAATGAAAGTACCATTTTTGGAAACTAGAGCTCATTCCGCTTCCGTCCATATAAAGTTTATTAAGCTACGACAATTAGAAGCCAAGATATAGGGCTTTAAAAAATTCTTAGGTCACGATTTGGCCAAAATTTGACCTATTTGACCAATTTTCAAAAAAATTTGGGAATTTGTTTTTTTTTACTAAAAAACACCCTCAGACCAAGTTTCGTGAATATTGAAGATGTATTAGTGTTATATCAGCACTTCTACCTGTCTATTTATCTTGGATTTACCCTGCTGGAGAATATGGTATTTCCAGGTTGTGTTGTAGGTCTTTTCCAGGTCAAAAAAGATGCATAAAATGTGTTGTTTGGTAGCAAAGGCTTCATAAACTGAGGACTCAAGCTGCAGTAATGCGTCAGTGGTGTAACACATTCTGCGGAAACCAGACTAAGTCAGTGACAGGAGACCTTTTCTTTCCAGGTGGTACATTAGTCAGATGTTTACCATTTTCTCTATAACCTTACTACAGAGGCACAATGTGAGGGCAATGGGGTGGAAGCTGGTTGGAAGGGAGTGATCCTTACCCAGCTCAGGGATGGGGATCACTATTACCAACTATCCAGAAAGACCACTTCCTGCCAAATTCTATTGAAAAGTTCAAGTATAAATGCCATTGACCCATCAGGAAAGTGGCACAACATGGCATAGGAGATGTCATTGTGTCCTGGAGAGGTGTCAGGCTCAGCCACAGTGTGGGGGTTTTAGGATTTCCATATTTTGCCTTCAAATTCTGGAAGTCTAGAGAGGTTTCATTTAATATCTTGTTCTTCTTTATTAATTTCATAAGTAATTTTTGCCAAAAAAGAAAAGTAAATTATTAGAATTTTTGTCATGGAAAGATAAAAACTTAGCCAATTGGGACCCCCACCCCTTGGCATGGCCTGATGCTGGAGGTGGATGCGCAGAGTGAGTTATGAGACCTGGCAGGGCATTTTCCCCGGACTCTATTCTGGATTTGAAGAAGTTAAAGGAAGGGAGGAGGATTAGGCTTCTCTACTAGAAGTTGGGTTTGGCCCTTCTAGTTTGAACATCTAGGCTAGTTTGATGAGTGGGTTCAGGATGGAGAAGACCCACCCTCACCATTCTGTACAGAACCCCGTAATGGAGCTTCTCAAATGGATCTAGACCAACCAGATTGGCCACCTAGTGTAGGCCTGATTGTAACTAGTCTGGTACCAAGAAAGCATTGTTATCAAATTCTGGAAAGCTCCATTCCAGGGTGAATCTGGAATGACTCTCTAGACTGCCAGTGACCTTAAGTCAAGATGGTGTATGAGAATGAGGACTAGATCGATAACTCTAAAACTACAAAACTAAACATAAGATTTATTTGCTAAGTATGACAATTTGTATAGTATGAAGTAAACTGATCAGGAATCAAGAAGCTGAATGTGTGATTTTATAAATCATAAATTTGGAGGTTCTGGATTCCAGAAAAGAAAGATATAACAATATAAATAAAGTGTAACTTGTAATGTGAAAGATATATTGTGTGTGACTGGATTGTAAGTGACTAGGTGTGGATGAAGCGAGTGTGGTGTATATAATGTAAATATTTAACTGAATAAACTAGATTTATATATAAATCTAGTCATCATTTTCCTCATCTTGACTTCACCATTCCTTACGAGTTCAGTCAAAGGAGTAGATTCATTAGTCATCCACCAGATCAGGTCATTGAGGGGGAGAAATAAAGGGTATCCCACCAGCATTTCGATAAACAAAAGTAAAATAACATTTGAAAAGATATGGAATAAAGAAAAGCCAAGTAATTATAGGAAGAGATATCGAGCAAGAAGGAAAGGAGAGTAAACAATTTAGTCTAAAGAGTAACAACTTTATAGATTTACGGTCAAACTAGAACATAGACCCGATCTCAAATGAGAAAGAGTTGTGGGTTGAGTCATCTGCGACATAATATATTGGCACCCAAACAGGGACCTAAGGGTCTCTGGAACAGAAAGGGCGTAGGAAGATGGAGAAGGATTTAGCGAAGATGAAGGAGAAGGTAGAGAAGTTTGAGAGAGCATTAGTAGAAGAGAGAAAAAAGCACGAGGAAGAAAGGCAAAGGTTAGAGAAAGAGAAAAAAGCAGAAAAGAAAGAGAAAGAAGTATACCAGAAAGAGAGAGAAGCTATATTGAAGGAAAAGAACAGGTTGGAAAGTCTAGTACAGGATATGCAGGAGCAGGTAAAATGGCAGGAGGATGAACATAGAGAGAGAATAAGGAGGATGGAACAGAAGATGGATACAGCTTTGAATGAAGTTATGGAGTGACTAGCAAAGATGGAGACAAAAGTTGGGGTTCCAATGGAAGGAGCTGTGGGAGGAGTTGACGAGAAACAGCCAGGTGTGGAAGAAGAGTACAATAGAGAGGCTAGTGAGGGGAGAAAGGAAAAGAATGAGAAGGAATTCCATTCAACTCCTAAGGACAAGAGAAAAAGAGGGAAGAAAGAAATAGGAGATTGAGAAAGTGAGGAAAAGGAAAGTGAGAATGAGCAAGAGTGGAAAGAAGTAAAGAAGAGAAAGAAAAGGCGCAAGTATAGAAAGGCACAGAGGAAGAGCTCACAGAAGGTACAAATGTGCCTCAGTGCAGATGACTCCTTGTATAGCAGCGTGGAAGACAAAGGGACAGGGAGTGATAGTGAAAATGGGGGAGAGAGTAGCGACAAATCTGGGTATAGTGACTACAAGATTCATAAGGGTATTCTAATTTGGGAGGTGCCAAAGGTGCCAAAATTCAATGTATATAGCACTAGGGATATTCAAGGGTTCTTTAGGGAATATGAGCGGTATTGCAAAATGAAATATCCTGATCATCCTGAGTACTGGGTCAAAGAATTAGGAGAATTATAAAGCCATAGTAAGTTCAGGAAAACCTAAGTATGAGGTTGTTAAGGAAAGGGTTATCGAACAGGTAAGGAGAATCAGGGGTAGTGTTAGGTATAAACAAAGGGATGATTTTGAAAGGGCGCGGACGTACCAAGAGGAAAATCTTGATATGTATGCATATCGTTTAGAGAGACTGGCTCATAGGAAATTTGGAGATGAGGGAATCAAGAGTTCCAAAGCACTGGTAAAGAAGTTTTTGGAAACTATTCCTGAAACGTGGCAGAATATATTCACATGAAATGGAAGGAAGCAGTTAGATTAGGAGGGAAGAGACTTGTGGCCAAGAATCCTTGAATTATTGGAGGACTAGCCATTTGATGATGAGGGTAAATATTACCTGAAATCAAACATCAAGTAAGATAGGGAGTGAGCCAGAGCTAAGGAAGTTTTTATGGGACACTCAGGAGTAGGACAGGTTGGGAATGAAGAGCCATCTCCAGTTTTCAAAACATATCGAGATGCTCTTAAGAATAACTTGATTGAAGTCATGGCCAAATTTATGGAAGACTTCTATTCCTGACAACATGGATATATGACTGGTAATTCCGGGCAAATTGGACAGGGAACAGGACTGGGAGGACAGGGAGTGAGACCACAAGGGTCAGCAAAACCAAACTGTCCCTATTGTGACAGGTCAGGGACATGGGAGTAGAAACATGTAGACAAAGGTTAGGTGCGTGTTACACTTGTGGGAAAAAAAAATCATTTTGCAAGGGATTGTAGAAAAAGGGGGATGGAATGTAGGAGATGTCAGCAATTTGGACATTTGGCTAGGTTCTGCCCAAATGGACAGCGAGGAGACCCGCAGGGGCCACCTCTTGGGGAGGGTTCTGAAAGACCAGGTCCATCAGGGGGATGGAGATCTACTGGGGGGCAGGGTAGTCAAGGCGATGGGATGGCTGGAGGTCATCCAACAGTGGCGGGAAACTAATTTGGCAGGGGTTCCACAGCAGTGGGGCCTCTGGGACATTCTTGAACAGCGAAAGAATGTCTTGAGTTGCAGCGATGATGATCTAGGTCCAACAAAATTACCACCTTTTAGAATAGTTTTGAAAGATGAGACCAAGACACTTTCTCCAACTGTTGGTACAAGAAACTGAGGCACAATGTGAAGAGTTAGTTCAAGCAGGAATTCTAGAGGAATACAAAAGTCCCTGGAATAGTCCAATAGTCCCCATCCAGAAACCAGATGGAAAATGTAGGCTCTGCATTGACTATAGTTGACTATAGAAAGTTAAATGCTCAGATGATCAAGGATCAGTTTCTCATGTGTATAGTTTAGGAGTGTGTTTACTCAATGTATGGAATGAGGTTGTTCACGAAAATGGTTTGGTTCAAGGTTACTACCAAATGACCTTGGAGAAATCCTTGAGATGGATGACAACCTTCTCGACAGCTCATAAGCATTATGCTTGGAAAGCTTTATCATTTGGATTAGCGAATGCCCCAGCTGCCTTTCAGTGAGCCATGGCTGGCATCTTAAGTAAATTTAAGACCAAGAATATCATGGTTTTCATTGATGATATTCTAGTGGTCAGCGAAACGTTTGATGAACAGGTCAGGTTGGTGAGTGAGGTTTTGCTAACCCTAGAAGGTGTGGGCATTAAAGTGAAGCCATTTAAGTGAGCTTGGTTTAAGGACCAAGTAGAATTTCTTGGGCATATAGTAGGGAGGTCCAGAATCCAAAAATCTCCTGAATATATTGAAAAAGTGCGAGATTTTCCTAAACCAAAGACAGTAAAGGAGCTAAAATTGTTCCTGAGTTTGATTGAATTTCAGAGGAAGTTTGTGGAAGAATGTTCTGGAATTGCTAAACCACTGAATGAGTTAACTGGGATGAAAGGGAGAACTGTTTTGGTGGAATGATGCAAAATGAGGCACTTGAGAAATTGAAAGATGTCATGGCTCAGGATGTGGAATTGGTGTATCCAGATTATGATCTAGAAGCAAGTCCATTAGAACTATTCACGGATGCAACTGGGTATGGTATGGGAGGTTGTTTATGTCAGGAGCAAGTGGTGGATTGGGAGAAAGTGAGACGAGTGATTGGCTATGTATCTAAAGCTTTTAGTACTGTGGAGCAAAAGTATTCTACAATAGAGAGGGCTTGCTGCTATGAGATATTGTCTGAAAGCCTTTAGACCCTTCCTGTATGGGGTGTATTTTGTGGTGAAAATGGATCACCAACCGTTGGTGTATCTGGAGCGAATGAGAATGGTTGATAGTAGGATTGCGAGGACGATTGAAGATTTGAGTGACTTTGATTATCAGATTGAATATGTGCCTGGTAAGAGTAACTATTTAGCAGACGATGTCTAGAATGCCTGGAGTGAATGAAGGAGAGTATCTACGATTGATCCAGAGTATCCGCCAAAGGGTTTAAAGAGACAAAGAAAGTAAGGGTGGAGGTGATTCAATGTTTGAAAGTGTATGGAAAGGATTGAGAGACTTAGTGAGTGATGGATTAGATGTAGCAGTGCCTGATAGTATGGATGAATTGAGAGTAGTAGTCATGAATGAGGTTATGAAAAGGCCTGAAAGTATTGGTTTGATTAAAGGGCAAAAGCAGGTGAAAGAGTTAAGAGCGATGTGTGAGCCAGGGAGATTGCCATTTCAAGAGGTGTTGATGATGGTGAGTAGATTATATGGGATTGTTGTGATGGTGCATTATGGTATGGAGACTGATAGTATACAAGGATAGAAAGGTGGTTATGAATGAGGAGGGAATGGTGTTACATTGCCAGTGCCTGAGTGGGATCCACTATAATTGGGTAGTGGAGACTTGGAGATACGATCGTCAAGTTACCCTTGGTGAAGTAGAGAATGGGGAAACAAGTGTGTGCATAGAAGAGGAGAACGAGTTTGCTGAGGTAGAAGTGAAATGTGGAAAGAAATGTCTTGGTGCGATGGTGGTCGATGTTCAAGTGGATAGCCAGAAGTTTTGTGGCCTTGTTGATACAGGGGCACAGATTTGTTTGGTGAGTGAGAGGGTTGTCACTGCATTAGAAGAAGGGGGTTTGAATATGAATAGGAGACCAGTGAATGTTATGATGAAGGGATTGGGAGAATGACGTGTCAGGGCACATGAAGCAGTAAGGATAAATGTTTCTCCGAGATTCAGAGGTGAAGATGTGGTACAAGTATTTGTGATCATTCATCAGGATACAATGCTTTATTGTTTTCTGCTGGAAATAAATTTCTTGAAACAAAATAAATTAAGTGTAGATGTGGGTGAAGGGAGATAGGCTCTGTAAGAGGTCCACTTGCTGCTTTATGTAAGATGAGATGGGAATGGTCGGGGTAATCAAGTGGGAAATAAATGATGATAAAGAAGTCCTAGATGATCAGGACATTTTAGAAGTGCAAGAAACCAATCTGTGTCCAAACTTCGAAAACTAGTAATGTTTAACATACGGGTAAAAGATTGGGTAGCGGGGCTTCAATATTTTAAGAGATTTGCAAGAAATTATGCAGAATGTCAAGGGGTACTTTATTTTAACAGGGTAAATCAATTTCAAGAACGAGCATTAGTACCAATAATGACTTTAGTTGGGATGATCAGGTTGGTCATATTAATTCATCAAATGTATGGGCATCCAGGAAAACAAATTATGGGGACTCATGAGGGAGATTGTCTTCTACCCATACTTGGGTCAAGTGTGCACTGATGTATCAACTACATCAACTACCTGTGAGTGATGTCAGAAAAGGAAGGGTCAATCTCAAGTGGTGAGACCTCCATTGCAGAAGGTAGAAGCTCAGGAGATATGGGAGATGGTGGTTGCTGATTGTGTGAACCTCCCAAGAACAAGGAGGGGTAATGTCGCAATGGTCATTGTGGTGGACCATAAGTCCAAGTTTACTTATGCAGCCCCCTTAAAGAACAAGACCAGTAGAGTAGTGGTGGAGACTGTTTGAGACATCATATTTCCTATGATGCTCCTGAAATCATCAAGATGTTTGAGTGACAATGGGCCCGAGTTTTCTGGAGAGGCCTTTTCAAGTATGTTAAGGGAATGCGGACAGTGGTGTAGTCCGGGGGTAACACAAGGTAACAGCGTTACCCCACTGGTTTTATTTTACTTTATATTTTTTGCTGTTTCTAGTGAACATTTTTTGTAATACATACTTTCTAACTATATTTCTTTCCTAACCCCTTCAATTTGAATGTGTTTTTGGGAATGTACATAAAATGTAAAAATGCTATAGAATTTTATAGAAATGCTATATAAGAAAAATTTTTGTTGCGTTACCCCACTGAAGAAATTATGACTACACCACTGAATGCGGAGTCCAGCAGGTGCTGGTTACTCCATATATGCCATCCTCAAATGGATTAGCAGAGAGAATGGTTAAGACCTTGAGTGAGATGCTGAGGATGGTAAGTCGAGAATTGAACAATTGGGACAAACATCTGAGTCAGGTGCTCTGGAGTTACAATTCTACTTTTCATGCTGCCTTGAACACATCATCTACAGAAGCTCAGGCTAACAAAGACCCTAAGATCCACTCTAAGGTTAGCCCGAGAGAAAGGAAAGAGTAGGGGGTTAAGTAAGTAGCAACACTTATCACTCATGGGTTAACATTCATTTAGAAAAAGAGAAAAAAGGCATCATTATCATCCACCACTGCCAACAAGGCAGAAAAATATGTAGTGAGAGAGAATAGGAAAGATTGCAGAATGGTCCTCTACTCCATAGGGAGGTAGAGCCCACTCTGCCAGAAAGGGGTGAAAGATGAAAAGAAGTAAAATAAGAATGCTTACAAACCATGCAACACATTCTTCACTCCAACACTATCATACCATGCAAACTACAGACATGCAATAAAGAGTTACAGACATGCAAATAAGGAGAGAGGCCAATGCAAGATATACCCCTTTTAAGGAGGAAGATCTGGTTCTGTGGGAAATCCAGGAAGTTGGAAGGAGGATAGAGTATAAAGAGATAGTCCAGGCAATTTGTAGTTAGACCTGGGCAAAATTGCTTCAGAAGCTTTCTAAACTGTTTCCAGCTCAGGAACCATTGCCGAATAACATATCCAAAATCCGACAAAATTGGACCCCGGGAACACCCCCAAAAATGAAATTCAAAATGGCGGACTGGATGTTTCCTACGAAAAAAAAAAAATATATAATTTACGCTTTTATTTATAGAGATACATTTGATGCTTTTTCTTTCAGTTGTAATGTTTTAAATAATTCAACAATATACAACACAACCAGTTATTACGCAAATATAATGTTATATAGCATTTTACAGATTTTTATAATCAATAATACAACAATTATTTTTTTCCCAGTTTCAAGTTATGTTCATTACAGAAGAAGTGATACCTGGTCACAAACATACAGAAATTAATCCTCTTCATCACTATCATCGGATAGATTACCGGTACTTGGGTTGTTATCGCAACCACTGATTTGGCACTCGCCACAAGCGGCTGAACAGGGCATTCCATTACGCTTGCATCCACATCTTGAAGTAGCACATTTCATCTTGCAGGAGCAGTGGATCATGTTGAGTAGATAATTTGGAGCTGGTGGCTTGTCACAGGCTGTAGGGTAGTAGGAATTATTCTTTACATACCAACCCCACTGTTCTGCATCGATCTTCTCTTCTGTAGACTTCCAGATTAGTATTTGAAAGTATGTGCGAAAGCTGTGGTACTTTGTGGACGCATCGGTAGGTGGCAAATGTTCGGGTGTAACAAAAGATTTAGCTGTAGCTACCTTTTCAACTAACATTCGATGACGTAGTGCGTTAGTGGATTCAAGTGTTTTGCAGCCATACAACAGAAGCATTGCCTTTCTTCCAGCGGCTTCAATGTCAGAGTGTTGGCAACAATCGGAACAGAATGTATTTGCAACTGAACGGAGTTCAGCCACCTTCATCAGTGTGTCGAATGCTTTGGCTTTACCGATCGAAAAAATTCTGGATGTGCTATCACAGCCCGTGAAAGCATGCACAAACAGGAGATACTTGCAGATGTCATTGCCTAACAATGATTGAATGCTGAGAATATCATACACAGGATTAGGAGATGGTCCCCATCTTATATCGCTGCGATAGTACAACTTGAAACCACTGTCCTTGGCATGGTACAGAAGGAGAATCAGCAAGTCGGTGTCTTCCCCTATTACTGTTGTAGTTGCATTTTCTGATGAGGAAACTGCTGCACGAACGATGTCCACATCAGCATCCCCATCTGCATTGTGAACAGTACACCCGTGCTTCTTCAACATCTCACCTACGAGGGAAATAAATGCTTACTTGTTGTTTTCATTAGCCAAGAAGTGTTCCTTCTGGCCAACAAACTTCATGCTTGGACTGAGATTCACATTTCTGCTTGTCTTGGTGCTGCATCTTCTGTGGGTCATGTCCTTGATCGTAGGAGAGCTGCTGTAGCCATCAAAAACAATGATTGCTTTTCCATATGTTTTCAGAGTGAAATCGGCATATGAGTTTTTTTTGCAATTTGGCAGGGAAGATATCATTTTTCGGAAAAGAAGACCAAGAATAAAAAATGTTTATTTGATGTATGTACACCATAATAAGTAATAAAAAGTCAGCTTATAGTTTATTATAAGGCTCAAAACTGAGTTTGAAATTAAGTAATAAATTTTTTTTTCAGATGACGAAGATTTATTACAGACTTGTTGGTCCAAAAAAAGACAATTTTCAATTCATATAAAAAATACATGTAGATAAAACAAAGGAGAAAAAATCTTTTAAAATATATGTACAATGTACATACATAACCTCTTATATTTAGGGACAGAATATATTGACAATAATAATGTTTAAATTATAAAGCGCTTATCAGAGTATAAAATACTCTTCCTAATACTACACGTACACAAGTCTTTGAGAATGAATTAAGAGACAGTATTCTCATCCAGTGAATCCAAATTTTAGACACTAATAATATAATAAGAAAAAAGAATGAAAAGATTTTTATAACTATTAAGTAGATACACAAATTGGGACGAAGTGATGTAATTGTTGAGTACCTTTGATAGAAGTAATAGGTTCACTCAGACGTTTTTGCAAAGAAAGCTCTACATCTACAACTTCGTAGAAGCCTTTATCTGTTTTTGTCCCGGCTTCAATCCAGCTGTAAAACAAATTCATAAATTTAGGTTGCGTGAAATAATCAAATATCAAATATTTTGTATAGATGTATTCAAGTGCTGATGCTAAAATTTAAAAACAGAAAACTATGAATTTGGCATTAAGAAACAAATGTCCTGAATGGAGTCTCTATTGTTTTATTACCTGTTTTAATAGGGCTTTCATCAAATAAAGGTAAAATATTGTTGCTGAGCAAATCTTTATTGAATTGCCTATCTTGAATGACAAATTCTTCCAATGGTGGTGGATTCATGGAATCGCTACTGCTTCACTCCATAGATTCGTTAAGTATGTCTGGCTCAGGTATTGGCGCAGGTTCCGGCTCTCTGGATGAACGTTGAACATGTTCTAATACAATTGGCTTCTTTTTAATTGTGACAGCAATTGCTGCATCGTAATTGATTTTCTTCCAAAATTCCATAGCTTGCAGCTGCCATGGCAGAGTTTACTTTTTTGATGTTACAAAAAATTCTTCTTGAGTGTTTTTTCATAAGATCGCAACAAAATTTTGTGTTTTGAGGCATTTTAAGGGTTAGGTAAATTTACGTATACTAGAAAATTAGGTATACAGTATACTGAAAATCTGGAAAGAAAGCAAAAAATTGTTAAAATTTGGATTTTTTTTTGTCATTTTTTTTCATAATAATCGATAAGCTGACTTTTTATTACTTATTATGGTGTTCATACATCAAATAAACATTTTTTATTCCTGGTCTTTTTTTCAAAAAATCAATTTTATTTTTGTTACCCTAAAAAAATGATACATATTTAGTATTTAGAAACTACAGTTAATTTTACATATTTTATCATTTAAGACTTACTACACTACCACAATTAGGAGCCAAGATATTTACTTTTGAAAATTATTGGTTTTTTCATTTGACCAAAATTTGGTCAAGCATAAAATTTGACCAACTTGACCAATTTTAAAAAAAATTCAGAAATTTGTAATTTGGACCTAAACCAACCCTCACACCAAGTTTCATGAATTTCGAAGAGGTGACCGTGTACTTCATTTGTCTATTTCTCATAGAATTACCCTATAGTCAACTGTTCACTCCATTACCATGGCAACTATTGGAACCCTTTCACTGAGCCTATGGTCATCTGGTGAAATCTAGCACAATCTAACAATATCTTTTTGGATGCCAAATCTTTTGCATGTGATAATGCAATTTAGCATTATCATAATGCTATGATAGTATTGAGATGAGGGTGTTCCATATACTGATGGCTTTCCTAGTGATTCATTGTAGATTGTCCAATTATAATTCAAAATAAAATAGTGAATTTGATTAATAATTTCTTGTTTTTTCATATCAACACAGCAAATATGATATACAAAATACATATGCTAATAAAAAAAATTGAGAAAAACAGTTAAAGTTTTGGAACATTCAAATTACTATAACTTTGAGTCAAATTAATGTTTTTTCATGGGGTTCATGTGTCATTTTAAAGGTCTATCAATGTACAATGTGGATGTCATGTCATGATATTGTTATATTGGTGGCAATCTATAATATTAAAAATTGTTTTAATGACTCAAGTGAGCTACAAATTTTTTTTTTTAGAAAATTAGGTTTTCTAACACAAAAACATCACAAAAAATGTAGGAGTATCCAGTTTAAATGGCCACCCAAACAAAGATTTTGAGTGTACTAGCTAGAACAGGCATGGTGTGGGGATGCTGCTGATTGGCTTAGTGATGTGACCACTTCCCACTGATCAGCGAAATTAAGCAACATTGGGTCTGGGTAGTAGTTGGATAGGAGACCATCCTCCACATCCAGACTATGTAGCGACCCATTGTTCAGATGCCACGTAAAGCTGTAGGTCCCCTCCATCATATGACCTTAGACGTTGCGAAGGAGGTTAAACAAAACCAATAATTATTATTATTAGGACACTGACTGGCTGGAATGGGCTGGCAGCTTTGCCACTCCTACACCCACATTATGTTTCATTTTCTATGCTGCCATGTGCATTTCTACACCTTTAAACAAGGCAAATTTCAGAGGTATTAGTGATAAAATATCATTGCATGGACAAAGGACAGAAGAAAATGGTGATACAGAATGGATTTTTGAACATAGGCAGCTTCATCACTCCTACTCCAGATACCTTATATCAGAGGTGGGGAGTCGGAGTCGGGAATCGGGGCTTTTTTGAAGTCGGGAGTCGGTAAAAACGACGACTCCCGACTTTTGATTCAATTTCTATATGCCAAAAATTTACCAGAATACTACTCTGCCCTAAATAAATATCTCCTGAACTAATTCTAGATTCACATTTCCACATTTGATTTATTGTTCTGGTAAATCTTAGCAAATGAATTTCATATTTCTATTTTAGGATACTAGGTACGGTACCATATAAAAATTAGCAATATATTAATTATTAATTTAATTAGCCCCTATTAGTAATGAGTCGTGGGCCTAGTAGAAAATCAGCAGTCTTTCAATATTTTAAGCTAAATGAGGATGAAAGTATTTTTATTTGTCAAGTAGAAAAGGATGGTAAAGAGTGTAATGCAAAAATTAGTGCTTACACTGGGAAACATGCTAATGCTCCAACTAGAGCCTCAAACTTGAAACGCCATCTACGAAACAAACATCCCAATATTTATAAGGTTGTAGATCAGCATGATAAGGAAAGAGTCGGGAGTCAGAGTCAGTTTTTAAAAATACCGACTCAGGAGTCGGGAGTTGATTGTTTTTGGCCGACTCCCCATCCCTGCCTTATATATAGCATACCAATACCATACTCTTATTACTCATACTCCATAATCACTGTCATAACCATAATGAAGCATGGTAATCATAAACAATCATAATGAAGATTTTTCAAGGCCCACAGTCATAATCAAAATTTTGTCAGACATGTAACTGTAACCATAATCAAATTTCGTACTCAACCCCATGTCTGGGTAAAAGAAGCTGGAATGTCAATAGTGTTCTGCAGATCTACAGAAGCTAAGGCTATCGAAGACCCTAAGATTCACTCTACAGTTAGCCCAAGAGAAAGGAGAGAGTAGGAGGTTAAAAGAAGAGAATAAGGGGTTAAGTAGCAAAACCTATCATTCGTGAGTTAACATTCATTCAGAAAAAGAGAGAGACTCACCATCATCATCTGCCAGCCACTACCAACAAGTTGGAAAAATAGTCAAAGAGAATAGGAAAGGGGTGAAAGATGAAAAGAAGTAAAATAAGAATGCTTACAAACAATGCAAACTCATGTTGACTCAATATGTATGTATATAATTACAAAAGTAACTTCTTATTTCTCGACAGGGGATTTAAATAGTCCTCTAATTAGACCTACTGAAGTTGAAATGAAATTATCTTTACCTTTATGAGGAGTTCACGATCAATGAAAGATAATTTTCCTTCTTCAATAGCAACATCTTTCATCCATTCATCTTTGATCTGCTGACTCTGGAATGATTATTTCCATCAAATTTACATTACTGTTTTACAGATTTTGAAAATATTTCATTGTTGAGAAAAACTTAATTTATCCAATTTAAAAATTAAAAATAGCTAATTCAAAGGAAGTTAAGTTCCTACTTTGAATAAGTTCAATGCTTTACTATAATTCTCTTTCACTAAAGAGCCATAGTAAAAATATGAGTCTTAAATTCAGTAAAGTTAATTTTCACCATTCACTGCATACTGACTGCATCAGTTTTCAGCATCAATGAATGTAAAAAACGAACATTATCAACTGCATTTCATCAATATTGGACTGTTCATTAAAGAAACTGATCTAAACTTTTAAAAGAGTCATTCTACTTTCTATTCATGCACATATGGAAATTTATTTTTATATCTTCAAAGAATAAACAGTCATTTGCATCCATTCTTTACCTCTTCTTTATCACTGAAGTTTCGATGATCAATTATATCTTCTTCATGATAACTTTTTTCATTGGAATAAATTTCTTCTTCTTTAATTTCAATTTCTTCTTTAATTCTCCAATTTTTTTCTTTAAAATAAAGTTCCTTTTCACAGTTTTGCATTTTAAAACTGACACCACAAATGACTGACACAAAAATTATATTAAAAAATCTTCAGTATGCAATTCATTACTATTTTATAAATTAACAAGAGAAATTCTATATAAAAAAAAAATGATATACATGTATAGATGCCTGGCTCAGAAGAGTACCAGATGAGTTGGGTGTACCTGGCTATGTGCGGTGGAGAGTGCAAGAAAGCAACTCGCTCCAACACCAAGCCAGGCCTAGAGATGGGGCCACCAGCTTGACCTATATGTGGAGACCAACACACGGAACATCAATGAGGTATATACTATATACACACACACACATGTACTCAGTAGTGATCAGTATTGCTAACTATGAATCCACTGACCCCAGGTTTGATTCCTGGCAAAAGCAGGTGATGCACAGCTTACCCAGCTGTTCATCCTTCCAGAAAAAACATCATGTAGATAAATGGATACCCTGGATGGCCTAGTGGTTAAAACACTGAGTTGCTGATTGGGAGGTTGTAAGATCAAAGTCTGGGCAAGAACTTTATACTTTCTGACCACCCATGGTGGGTCTTGGTTCAGATTCCATGCTAACCCTTTAAGGACTGAAGGTACAAATTGCTAACATTTCAAATACAAGCATTCATAACTTAACCCTACAAAAAATTCAGGGCTTAAAGGGTTAAACTGCAGGTCAAAGGTGGAGCATCAAGCTTGACCTTCACAGAATGAGCAATTCAGGCAGAAGCTAAATGAAAGTAACTATGATTTTATATATATATTTTTTTTGTTTCAAAGTATGACCGCTCATGGCCACCAAAGGAAAGGTGGATAGCAGAGCAAACACAGGATGAAGACTATGGAACAGCTAATGGAAATGAACAATAGACGGGAGGAGGGGGAAAGAAAAAGAAAAGAAAAAGGCAGAAAGATCATAGCAGAGTCATAGCCAGTAAAGAAGTCGGGAGTGAAAGAGGAAGGAGAACCCGGTTACCAAAAAGTAGGGACCTTCAGATAGAATAGCACCAAGCCTATCACAAGGCCCGATGCTCTCCAAAATGTCCGCTTTACTCTGCGCTGCACGCAGAGTAAAGCAGACACTCCACCAGGAGGTGGGCAACTGTAAGTGAAACGTTACAATTGGGACATCGGGGCACCCGATCCCCGGCCATCAAATAGCCATGGGTCAGGTGGGTGTGGCCAATACGGAGGTGGGCCAGAGCCGCCACCTTATGGCGCGACCGATGGAAGGAAGAGGCCCAACATCCCAATTTGGGTTTTATCTTGCAGAGTGTGTTATTTGTAGCGCCATCCCAGCAACTCCGCCACCGGAAGCGCAAAAACCTACAGAAGCCAGGAATATAATCAGAAAAGGGGAGGGACACAGGTGAAACCTGTAGTTGGCATGCGGAACAGGCAGCTCGATCGGCAGCCTCATTTCCAGCCACGTTAACATGTGCAGGGACCCAGCAAAATACCACCACCTTGCCACCAAAAGCGACAAGGATATGGCGCAGTAGCTGGATTCATCGGACCAGTGGGTGGACAGGGTCAAAACACTCCAGGGCAATGCGGGAATCCAAATAGATGACAAATGACCCATCTGGATGCTCCCGCACCACCTCCAGAGCGCTCAGAATGACAGAGCTCCGCTGTGAAAATGGAAGCCTCATCAAGGAGACGGGTACATCGGGGAGCAAGGGCAGATGACTGGGGAACAGCCGCAGCCCCAATGCCCCCGATGACCTCGAGCCATCTGTGAAGACCGCAACACATGCAGAGTGACACACTGCATGCTGAAGGAACAGAGACCGAAGCAAGGCAGAGTCAGACTCAGCCCTGCAAACGGGGCGCAACGCCCTACAGCATGCAACAGGGGTGCTCTCCCAAGGTGCAACACCCCTGAAAGAGACCGGTATAACAGATGGAGGAGGAGTGCCCATACCATCGAGGAGGGAGGTCACCATGTCGGTGAAATACCAACCCCCATCCTGGCAGAATGCCCTCTCAACCACCTGGAACAGAGGAGTTAGGAAGATGGAGAATCCAGAGATAGTGCTTGGCAATGAGGAATGACCTCCGATCCTCCAAGGGAGGGATGTCGCACTCAACCTGCAGACGATCAACCAGAGAGGAGCGGATGGCACCAGATGACATGTGCAGTCCTCTAGAGAGGACTGGATCCAGTATCTGAAGGGCTGTACAGGAGGCGGAGTCATACACCACACTCCCATAGTCTAATTTTGACTATACCAGGGACACATACAAACAGAGGAGTGTCCGCCTATCCGCACCCCATGTACTATGTGACAGATGTCCCAGCAAATCCAGGGTATGTCTTGTAGACTCGCGCAGCCGGCGAAGGTGGGGAACCCAGCTCAAATGGCTGTCAAAAACCATACCCAGGAAACATACTGATTGAACGAGGGGCAGAGGCTGACCCCCGAGTGTAAGATTAAAGGCTGGAACGGCGCCAGATCCCCGTCTCCTTGATGGAAGGAAGGCCACACACGAAGTCTTTGGGGAAGACAACATAAGGCCCACCGACGATGCCCAGCGTTCAACCCGATTGACTGCGAGTTGGACTTGCCTCTCCATGAAGGACTTATCCCTGTGGCATAGATGGAACAGCGCACCAAGGGTGGAAGGGCTCCCAGTAGCACAGACATGACCAGATTGAAGGAGGAGACGTTCAAGACACCCCTGAGGCACCCCCTCCTCCTGAACATACAGGTCAGATAGGGCCACCCGATTACAGACGCGGAAAGTGCGACAGCAGAGGAAGCTACGTAGAAATGTGGGCAAAAAGCCCACAAAACCAAGAGACTTCAAACAGTCCATGACAACTCCCCGATGGGTCGTGTCATAGGCCTTTTGGACATCATAAAAGATGGCCAGAACAAGATTCCAGTGGGAAAAGGCCTCCCGTACATCATGACCAAGGAGGAGAAGGGGGTCCAGAGTACCCCGAAATCGATGAAAGCCATACTGGGTCAGGGGGTATAACCCAAGCGACTCCAGTGTAAAGGAAAGTTGGATGGCCACGATCTTTTCAAGGAGCTTACATAAGCAGCTCATCAAGGCAATAGGCCGAAAGCCTGCCACCTCCACTGGATCCTTCCCCGGCTTAGTTATCAGGACCACAATCACCTCCCTCCCTCCAACCGGAAGGGAATGACCCCTCAACCCACACCCGGTTGAAAAGATCCAGCAAGAAGTGTAGGGCCATCGGGTGCAGATTCCAAATAAAGTCATACAGAATGTCATCAGGGCCAGGGGCGGAAGAACGACGGGTTGCCAAGGCAGCCCGAAGTTCCCACATTGTAAAGAGATGGTTATAGGGCTCGTTCCCAGGCAGCGGGAATGTAGCATCCAACAAAGGATGATCCACAGCTGAAGGCGAATGGGAAACTGCAGCAAAAGCACCGGCCAGCCAATCAGCCACAGCAGCAGGATCCAAAAGGAAGCTGTCCCCATCCCGAAGGACAGGGTGACTAGCAGGGACCAGCTTCCCCTTGATACTACGTACCTTCTGCCACACAGCAGCACAAGGGGTAGATGAGGAAATGCCAGACACAAAAGCACGCCAAGAGGCCCAATGGGCCAACTTGAGAGTCCGGTGGGCGAAAGCCTTCACCCACCGCATCTCAATCAAGTGGTCCATGCACCGGGTGCGGTGGAAGTGGCGCGTTGCCCTCTTCCTCACACACACCGCCTGGTGACA